>MU134294.1:800148-1000842 GCA_015039355.1 Ramaria rubella | reverse complement strand
ACAGCTTAGAGGACTTCCGGGTATGGTGACAACTGTACTGTGTTTTACATGGATCTCTTTTCGTACCCTTTTAACACTTTTTTCTAGCTTAAAACTGTGGTAAACATACCACCCTTTTACCACCCTTTTAACTTTTGTAGCACAAAAAAACCAGTTATAAACAAACCCCACGTCTACAACTGGTTACAATTCTAAACTAACCCCACCTTTAATCCTTAAACGGTGTCTAAACACAGGGTGTGTTAAGTCCCGTTAAAACAATTTAAATAGTGTTAAAAGTGTGGGTTCTTAAAACACCCGTTTTAATGTTAAAAAGGTCCCTCTTCTAACTCTTGTTTCCCCTTTAACGTCCTTTAACATACGTTAAAGGAGAAACAAGAGCTAAAAGAGGGACCCTTTTAACAGAAACAAATGTTTTACGAACCCACACTTTTAGTACTATTTTAATTGTTTTCACGGAACTTAACACACCCCGTGTTTAGACTACGTTTAAGGATTAAAAGTGGGGTTAGTTTAGGATTGAAACAAGTTGTAGACGTGGGGTTTGTTTACAACTGGTTTTTGTGTGATACAGTTAAAAGAGTGGTATGTTTACCACAGTTTTAAACTAGAAAAACGTGTTAAAAGGGTGGGAAAAGAGAACCATGTAAAACATAGTACAAGGGCCACATGGTTTATAAGGGGAGGATAGGAGGATTAGTGTAACAGTCAAATGAAAGCCTTTACCTAGGTTTTCTGTCACCCATCACCACAGTAGCAACGTGCCGATGATTGTGATCACAAACCGAGTCACGTGAAACGATAGTCGTCGTTGTTTCCATCTTGTTTCTGCTTCTACTCCTACATCGTCACTGTTACTACTACTGTATTAGACTACTGTATTCGCACCTATTCTATGTTGTCGTTTACAGTACACTAACTGTTTCGACCGGAACTACATCTACATCTTCATCATCTACATCATCATCTGAATCTTCTGAATCTGAACTCTGAATCTGTTCACTTAAGTTGACTTTCTCCACTTAACCAATTCCGTTTTGTCCGGAATATATGTACTCGTCTTGTTGTTTGTTACGCTCATACGGTATGTTGCTTCAGCAACTGTCGTCTGTCCTCTTTACTGATTACCGCTCTCCGTCTTTTGGTTTTATCCTTCCACCAAACATTACTTTACCTTTTTACTTAGTCCACCAGCTTCTTTACTTATCTTTACACCGTCACTTAACCTTTATCTTCGGTCTTTATCTTATCTTCACTCAGTGTCTGTTATCTGGTACACCTTGTTAACCTTTATCTTCATGTCGGTTCTTTGCTCACTCAGTACACTTCTTTTACTCAGTATCGGCAGGTTATCCTAAGGTCAAATAACAGTTTATAGAGGCTCCTACTCATTCTCTCAATGAACTGAACTTCTACTAAGTCTTTGTAAACTTTGGTTATTACTGTGAACCTATACTTAGAGGAGGTCTCTCTCTTGCTTCTGCTCAGAACGAACTACTTCAGGAATCCGTGTATTGACATCGTTTAGAGACAAGGACCTGGTTTGAGAAACTATAGGGTCATCAAGGACTCATGCTATGCTACGGTTGGTAAGTGACCAAGTATCAAACCCAACTTTGACTACTACACCTTCCCTCGTACCTTCTGTCCCAGCTTATGGGTATACGTTAGCACTTAGCGCTATTCCTCCTATCCTCCCCTTATAAACCATACCCGGAAGTCCTCTAAACTGCATATCTCCTATCATGGGCTACTACACGCTGTCTACCTCCTCCTGACCTATTTACTTGTAGTTCCCCTCTTACAGCTGATCCTTCAAGCTACGCACCAGGTTGCACATACAGACCGAACCGTCAGTAGACTTTTACTTAGTACCCTACACCACCGTTGTTACGACCTACCGTATAGCTTTTATCTTAACTACTTCTACCTTACCCACACCTCTACTACATAGACCGTCTGACCTCCATCGTGTCGTCTACTACCAGACCGCTTTCGACTACTTCTATCCGTGCACACGTCACTCGCAGAAAACATCACATCATCCGCGACAACTCATAGTACGAACAGTAGGTGGGTAGAGACTTTTAAACTGACAGGGGTCAGTTGATAGTAGTAGTCTTCTTAGCAGATTTAGTAGGTTTCCTTCGAATAACCCTCGTTCCCCTTACGGTAGAGAACTCTTCATCCCTTCATCTGCTTTCCGGCACTACGGAGAAAAACTTTGTCAAGGTAGCTCAAGGAAGTTATGCATTCTAGGTGGTCATCAAGAAGCTTGTTGAAGTTTACCAGGATCTATAGAACCAAAGTAGAAGGACAGATCAAGTAAAAACTGAGAACTTAAAGAATTGGTTTTGATCTAGAGGACCAAACATAAGTGACGCGTTATCTGTAACGGTTATATAGAGGATAATACTGACAATATTCGACAGATGGAGGAGGACTGGATAAATGAATATCAAGGGGAGAACGTCTACTAGGAAGTTCAATGTGTGGTCCAATGTGTATGTCTGGCTTGGCAGTCATCTGAAACAAATCATGGGATGTTGTGGTGGCAATACTGGATGGCATATCAAAAATAGAATTGATGAAAATGGAATGAGTGTGGAGATGATGCATCTGGCAGACTGGAGGTAGCACAGCAGATGATGGTCTGGCAAAAGCTGATGAAGATATGCACGTGTGCAGTGAGCGTCTTTTGTAGTGTAGTAGGTGCTGTCGAGTATCATGCTTGTCACCGGTGCTTCACTGGTAGGACCAACTCGCTCCGGTCGCCAGACCGCATCCATGAAGCGAGCATCAGCGGTGCCATACCCTGCGTCGCTGAATGCCCACATCACCCTAGCCATAGGTGACCTGCCTGCAATGCAGACGGGATACTTACCCCACCCATTGGGCAAGGCGCTGCACCCTAATGTGATGCACACGAGCCGTCGACCCACAGAGTGGTTCGACACCTGCCAGCTCAACGACCCCACATTTGTTGAGCAGTTGACGCTTGCATGCACAACATTTGCCATGTCGTGCAGCACGCTATAATTAAGCGTGCTGATCGTGAGCAGCGCCTGGCTACTCAAACACCAGTGTTCAAGATCGCTCACGACACGCATCCCAACCTTAGGGACACATTACACATGATAGAGTACTCCCCAGAGGGAGTATCGCCTGCTATTTGCGGGCTTGGGGATAACACCCTCCAATTGGAGGATGTGGATGTGTGGGTTTGGCTTAAACTTATTAAGCCAAAGAAAGACAGCCTAGTCTTTCTTCAAAAGCTCACAGAACTGTTTACAGTTCATGGCCAGTGGGCTGATCTTGCTGGTACATGCTGGTGGCAAGATCTCCCAATGCTACTATCTACTAGTGTCGAGAAGGTGTTTGACTGGAAACGCCCCCACATGGAGATGTCACTCAGCGAGCTAGCCCAGTGGCTAGGTACATACACAGGGGTAGATCCCGCTAGGGCTCTTGTAAATATAGAGCCCTACTTTGTGTGCAAGCAGAGTAAGTTCTGCTACAACGCTACCATGTGGAGGGTACTTGACGCTTGCGAAGGCCGGATATTTACCGGCCTTCATATACCTGCTCCCGCGCATCCCCCAGGGTTTTGGGGATCACCCAGAACTTCCAACGATGATTTGTCACTAGATGGATGAGGTGGAGGGCCTCCCCACTCGTAGGCACATACGGATGTGCTGTCGATGGGACCCCCTGTGCCATTTGCTCCCCCACCCGCTTCCACTCACATGGCAGAAGATAATCCGATGGAAGTCAACCCCGCCGACTCCCTTTACTATGACAATTCCGTTGAAGTAGCCGTGCAGTCTTCCTCAACTGCACCTGTAACCATATATGCTGATCCCCCATCAGCATAAAAAATTGCCCAACCTTCCTTGAGGTTTGGTCTGTGGGGAGGATGTAAGAATGTAGATTCTTACTGTAGCATATATGCTACTATTTAGAGTAGATAAGTCACCAGAATGACTTATGGGTTAGATTATGTAACACCACCCACTAGGGGCACCTGTAGATAGTGGACAACTATACAGTTGTCCACAACTAGCTTAGATAATCACTTTAACTTTACTTGTAACCACACCAATCGCAGACTCCAATAAACATATTGGCTCAGTCTGTTTGTGTGATGCAAATTAAGTATCTTACACCTCCCCCTACATCCTCTCATGACCCCCAGTGTACTGTGGTTAATCAGCTGGCCCAGGATACCTCAGCACCCATTCCACTGACTAACAAACGCAAGATGGCCCTTGAAAAGGCCATTGACATCACCACGGCTGATAGGGAGGCATGAGTGGGTTTGGCAGAGTGTTTGGCAGAGAGCAATGCCAAATCTCGGCTTGAGCATGAATGGATCAAGGCACACCACAACTTTGCAGTCGAGAAGATGCAAATACAAGCTGAGATGGACAAGGTGAAAGCCACACAGGCGCATGAGCTTGAAATGCTCAAACTTCGGTTGGGAGTCAGAACTATCAACTCTAACCCACTCACTCTCCCTGGTGTCCCTGACATCCCTTCCTTTTCGCAAGCTCCTTCCAGATTCACACATAGTCACAGTAGTTCACCTTATTACCCCACTTCTGACCTTCCAGGGGGGCCTGGATCTGTGGAATCCAGTCTCCTTGCTGACTTCCTATGTAGTTTTCCAAGTGATCCGCCACTGGATTTGCCATTGCCAAATAGCTAGTAGTTACTTACTACTCTAGATAGCTAAACAAGGATTTTTTCAGTTCCTCCCACCTGAGCCTGGCCTCCAGGAGGGCAACATCACAGGCCACTTCACGCTGCCGCTCAGTCTCATTCTCCCATGTGACATCCACTGGTACCTGTTCCGTCTCACGATGGATGTGTTCTGCCTGTACAAGTGCAATGCCCCTGTGGTAGAACTCATCAGCTTCTCCATCCATACCTGCCTCAATTTGGATAGCAAGGTTGTGGAGTGTGATACAGCAAGTAATCCACAAGCTTGTGAAGTGCACACCTTTGGGCTTGTTGATCTTCAACTGTAGTCCTCGCAAGGATGACCAGCAGCCCTTCAGGTAACCCACACAGTGCTCTGAGCGAATGTGAATCCTTGACACATAATAGTTATGTTTTGTGTTATCCTGGGTGTCTTTCTCAGGCCTGAACTCTTATCAGCTCTCTCTCATAAGCATTAACACACAACCCAACTTACTTTTTATATGGAGCTTGGCACCAGGTTTGTAGAGGGTATGCTGTATCAGCCCATACCCACTCAACTGAACTAAGTAAAGTCTCGTGTTCCTGTGGAATACAAGTCTGTAGCCATGCTGTGGAGTCATGTTGACTCCCAGGCATGCCAACTCCATAGTCTACAATACACAGGTCTGGTGTAGATATAAGCTACAAAAAATGATTAGAAATGAGCTCTCCATATAGTGTTATGTGACACACTTGGACACTCATCGAATAGTTACTTTTACGGTCAAAGAAGCTATTGCCAAAGAAGCCAGGCCTGGTGTATAGTGGCACCAGCATTCCATCGACCATAAGCCAGCCATCACGCCACATCAGACATGACTGCTCCTCCACCCAGGCCTTTGCTCTCTCTTTTGCTTCGTCATCTGGCCACTGTGAGGCCATCATGTGGAACTCAGGACGACACAGGGCAGTCATCACTCAGCATGTGCACAAATCCACTGTCCCATATCCTACACCAGCCCATAGTCCCACCTTCTGTGCACTAGCTGCATTCCCGAAATGACCAAAACAGAATAGGGTGACCACAATCTGTTTGTTCACAGGCATCTGTGGGTTCGATTTGTTATGGAAGACCAGATCGTCCTGCAGCTTGAGCACAAGGGCATCAAACGTTGCAGGTGTCACGCAGACAAAACTACGAAAAATCATGGGGTGGTCAAGCCTATACTCATGTAATAACAAGTCAGGTTGTATCCTGTTCTTAGGCATGGGCACCTTGATGGTTGTTGGTTTTGTAGATATCGACAATCCAGAGATTTTATTTCTACATGAGCATATTGACTCATTGTTCCTATGTTAGTGTCTTTGAGCTTATATCTCATCAGGCTAATAGTTCTGTCATCTTGATCGTAATCTTCATCCTCACTGCTGAGTTTGGGGTGTTTTCTGATTGCAGGCTTTCAATGTATTCGTCGAAGACCCCAAGTTGTCCTTCTGCAATCTGGCTGGCCTTTAAGAACTGAGCTTGGTCGCTAATTAGGTCAGCTGTGGCAACAGTCTTTTTCATGGTATTCAACCAGTCGATTTTGTATATTTTGTCCAAATTCCTTGTACTACGTATGTGCGTATAGCAATATTGGCAAGTCAAATCAAGTCCCTGATACTTACTCAATTCCTTTTCCACAATCTTTGTTGTCAGAGCACCTTCATCAAGGTGGAGTGACCAGATAGCACCCCATTACAACTTTGGATGGTTTTCTATATTTGCCAATACTTGGATTTTCAATTCCATCTTGAATATCCACATGCCACATGGCCTCACTAACACTCGGCCAGTTTTTCTGCATTGCTCACAACCAAAGTTCTATTATTATTCAGCAATAGGGATGATCACAGTTGGCTGGTTTTTTGGATTGGATAGGGGGCCTGATGTTGGATTTGAGCAACCAAGAGTAATGAAAATCATCCAAATCCAACCAGTCAACTCTGATAACTCAGATTGGGAACTGGATTTGGAGTTGATCTATACTCATTCAGCAAATGCAGATCTAGTAGATCATAATAGTATACTTGCAATATTTCTAATGAATAACAGTTTACATTTGAAACACACTCACAAATGCAGCATCAAATCTGCCAAAATTTCCAAACTGACTCCAGTCTCTGGAAGCACTCTCCTGGATTTGACAATTCAATCCACCATCAAATCTCCCATCAAATCCATCAAATCAGTCAACTGTGATCACCCCCAATAGGGGGGATCAGAGTGGGCGGTTTTGGTGGATTTGATGAGGGATTTGATGGCAGATTTTGGATGTGGGATTGACCAAATCGACCGAAGCGGCTCCAGAGGCGCTTTGAAAAGTATGTTGATTTTCGTCATGATTTGGTACTGGATTTTCAGAGTGTATGTATGTACTTGTAAATACTGATACTAGTTTGCTTACTACGCTACTTCCCAATTGTAGATACTTACACATACGGCCTAGTACATTCCCAATTGTGACATGGCTGTGACAGACGCCACTTGCTATTCGTTTGTTCGGAGTCATCTGCCACCACCATCTCGTTGCCTTGGACCAACGGTTTCTGGGCGGCCCCATCCTCTGTCATACGGTCAACTCTAGCGATCATGTCAAAGTCCCCACGATGCAAGAAAGCTGCCAACCGCAGGGCCATCACCTCACCCCCCATTTCCCCATCCAAAGTCTTGGAGGCTCAACTACTTCTCGCCAAAGTTGATGCTGCTAAATCCAACAAAAAGCAGAGGAAGAAAAGTAAAGCTGAACCAGCCAAAGCCACAAACAAGTGCAAGAAGGATGATGTTGAGGCTGATGATCTGGAGCTTGAGATGAGAGGTGGTGAGGATAACCGCGGGAAGAAGAAGGCACGGAATACAAGTATCCAGTGAGTAGTTACATCATGTATTTCTCAACCCCTCTAATCATTTGACAGATGGTCAAAGCCGCACATGCACCACCTGTCTGACAAGCTCCTTGGGATCATTGAAGACAATGCAACATTGAAGGTAGCCTTTGAGTTTGAAAAGGGCACCTCTGAGTCTGTGCCAACAGGAGGCAAGACTTGTGCTGCCCACTGTGCAGACATTGCACGGAAGCTTTTCAGTGATGAAGAGGGGCCGTGGGAGGAAATGGATGCACCTGTGCTGGCTACCATTGTCAAGAATCGTATCTCTGTGTAAGTACTTATCTATATTACTATTTACAATATTATCAATTTCTCTTATCTAGCTTGAAAATGTTATACATTGACTGCCAACAAACAATGACTGCCACTGGGATGGGACTTGTGGAGGAGGATCGGACATCTGAGATTGTCCCAGGGACTGAGCTGGGAAATATATGGGGTACGTAGACCAGTTTTCAGATTGTATATATTTAACTGATCTTATATGTAGATAAGATCTGTAAGCGGTGTCCATGGTATAAGCGTCTACATGACCTATTGGGCACCAGCCCTGTTGTCGAGCGTGCAGCAATATCGCACAGCCTGTCTAATGTAGACACAAGCTGCTTGATGAGGTCAACAGCATTGAAGACCCCTACAAGCTTAGGTGCCAAGGAGGAATGTGAGGAACCTGATTTCCGAGAGGTATGTAAATGAAACATCTTATTTATTAATTATTCTCATGATCCACAAGGGTTCCATTGAATGGGACCTATCTGGTCTAGTGGACACTGATAACCCCAACCCTGCCTCAGATGACAGCCACCTCGGCTCCCCGGGATTTGACAATCCACTCGCTGATCCCTCCCCATGGGATTCTGTGCCTCCAGTGGTCAAAACAGACTCGAAAGATGCCCCAGTTGGTCTACCCCCTCTCTCGGCCCTGGCAAAAGACAGCAGGCTACGCTCTGCCTCAGCTGCCCCTGGAAATTCCATCAACAAGCACAAGAATGCCCTTGAGAAGGCAATTGACATCACGACAGCCAACCGTGAGGCCCAGGTGGGCTTAGCAGAGCGGTTGGCAGAGAGAAATGCCAGGGCACGGCTGGATCAGGAGCACATCAAGGCTACTCACAATCTGGCAGTCGAGAAACTGCGGATCCAGGCAGAATGGGACAAGGTAAAGGCCCAGCAAGCCCATGAACTGGAAATGCTCAGGTTGCAGCTTGGTATGGCTCACCCAGAGGGTGTGAGTCTGAACGCTGTCTTACCACACATCCCGCACATACCTCAGATGCCCTCATATTTAGCCTCTTCCTCGAGTTCTCAGTTCCACATCAGTCACTTTAGCTCACCATTTATTCAGTCTCTTGAGGTGGCCCAGGATGTCCTGGATGGTACTCATCTTGGGACCTCTTCTAATGAGTTTACCTTCCTTGCTGACTATAATGGCGATGCTGGCCACTTGATGTAGTAGTTACATGTCTAACTTTCCAAGTATTCAAATAGTCCTTTTTTTAGCCTCTCTCGTAATAACCGAGCCTCGAGCAGGGCCATTTCTCGTGAAGCATCATGTGGCACCTCTGCCACATGATAGGCATGTCCTTGTAACTGTAATTGCTCAGCACGCACAAGTTCTAACCCCACACGGTAGAACTCATCTGCCTCAACATCCTCACCTGCTTCATCTTGCATCGCCAGGTTGTGTAATGTGATGCAGCAGGTGATCCATAGGCTTGCAAAATGTATATGTGTGGGTTGATTGATTTGAACCCGCAGACCTCGAAGTGAGGACCAGCAGCCTTTCAGAAAACCTACACAGTGCTCTGACCGAATGTGTATCTTAGATACATAGTAGTTGAACTGTGTATTCTCAGGTGTGTCTTTCTCTGGCCTAGGGATGATCAATACATAATTGTAGTAGATAAGTATGAATATGTACTCACTTTTTGTATGGTGCTTGACACCATGTTTGCAGTGGATATGCACTGTCTCCCCATACCCACTCTCTGGGGCTGAGCAAGGTATCATGTTCCTGTGGAATGCGGGTATGCAACCATGCAGTAGCATCATGCTGACTCCCAGGCATGCCAACACCATAGTCAATTATTCGTAGATCGGGTGTTGATATAAGCTATGAACCAAAATGTCAGTATGCACAAGTGTCAGTCTAGGGAAAATACGTACTTGTACAGTCATTGAGTAATTACTCTTACGATCAAAGAAGGTATTGCCAAAGAACCCTGGCCTCGCAAAGAGTGGGACCAGAGTTCCGTCTACCATTGACCATCCGTCCTTCCACATCGGACAGGACTGTTCCTGGACCCAGGCCTTTGCCTTTGCTTTTGCAGCACTATCAGGCCATTTGGTTGCCATTAACCGCATCTCGGGATGACAAAGTGCTTCCATCACCTGACGAGTGCACAAATCTACGGTCCCATAACCTAGCCCAGCCCACAAGCCTACCTTTTGGGCACTTGCTGCATTCCCAAAATGTCCAAAGCGATAGAGCACAACAGCAAGTTGTTTCTCCACAGTTATCTGCTTGTTTTGAGAGTTGTTGTGGAACACTGGGTCACCCTGGAGCTTGCACACAAGTGTGTCGAATGTTGATGGTGTTACATGGACAAAGCTGTGGAATATGGTAGGATGGTGATGCTTGTACTCATGCAGGAATAAATAAAGTTGTGCACCAGTCTTGGGCACCTTGACAGCATCGTTAAGGTACCATGTAGAGTGAAGACTGATTGCTATGTCCAAGAACGTCTGACTCAATGGTGGAAGGGCTTCGAAGGAGGTTAAAAGCCCATCATCATCTGAACTCTCGTTGTCTTCCCCATCCGACTCAGAGTCATCATCTAAGTTGTAAGCAAGCAGGTATTCATCAAGCTCAAGCTGACCTTCGGCGATACGTGTAGCGATGAAGGCGTCAACAAGCACTTCCGTAGCTATAGAATACTTGTGACATTTCTAATGAATGTCTCTTTACATTTGAAATACTTGCAAATCCAGCATCAAATCAACACCAAATCCGCCAAATTTTCCAAAGCAACTCCAGAGGCGCTTTCCAGGATTTGACAATTTCTCATCCCAAATCCACCACCAAATCCCCCATCAAATCTACCAAATCTCCTAACTCTGATCACCCCTAATGACAGCCCCATTGCATTTTGGGATGGTACCGACAAGAACAACTGTGGGTAGCCAAACAAGAATCGAGGGTTATCAAACTTATCTGGTAAACACTTTGGGGAGCTACGAAATTCGCGACACCAATGACAACTCCGTCTTCAGAAGGATTTCATCCTCTACGCGAATCCTTTTGACCTAAACCATGTGAGCTGAGTAAGTGAATCACACGCCGTTGACGACCCCTAGGTCAGGTTGTCACTTGCCGCCGGAACATGACCAAATCAAGAAAGCAAGACTGGATATACGGCTCACTCTCATCGTGTAATCATTTGTTATAAGTCTCTGAAGCTTTATAAGAGGTTATCGATTTATCCCCCAGACGACTTCCAAGGGATTTTGGGTCTGATCTCTAAACAATTAGACCAAGTGAAACAGGCGACCATATCCGATCCTGGACCGTTCCTTTGAAATTGAATCGCGCACTTGAGGAACTCGAGGCGATTATTGTCAATAAATGCAGAATAACTTTGAAATACATTCTAAAACTAATCCAGTGCTCTCTAAAATCTAATCTCCTAGTTCTGTGGTACTATCCTCAGGCCTAAGATTCAGGTGTAAAATGCGAATCTTCCGCAAAAGTGCGATATGCAGGACGGTCCAATGAATTTTCGCCAACGCGCTTATCGGTTTCAATGTCGCTGATCAAGGCATCTTCAAACCGTGCATTAGCAGGGGCACATATCTGTAAATAGGCTGGGAGCGCACCCCGTGAAGTATAATCTAATTCAGGTCGGATATAACCTAATACAATCGCTCGCAGCTCATGTCCATAGAAGTCAGCCTGAAAACCATGCATAATGTGAATTTCCTGGTTCGTGGGATAAGCTTATGAGCATACCCCAAAAGTATGGAGGGATGAAAGGCAGGACCTACGGCTGTCAGTTTCTTGTTCTTGTAAAAGGGATTCCAACCAAGGCTCATAACCATCGGCCAGACCATGCAGTCATCTTCAGACCAGAGCCCTTTCTCTTCAGTCTTGGAAGGTTGCACTTGTGCAAAGCCAAAGTATATGCCGGTTCTCGTGGCGCTGGCAATCGGTTGAAGAGATTCGTCTGGCAAGTTGGCTGGGGTAAGAGTATTCCAGGCTCAAATACATGACATGTCATCGATAGCACAGGATTGGAGCTGACCAGTTGGACATCCTAGATCCTTCCCTCCTCTCCCAAATCCACGCTGAACATTTCCGGTTAGACGTATAGGAAACGGTGGTGTGGGTCCAGAGTCATCTCCAACAATATGAGGTCTCGACCGACGGAACGTATCTGTCCCGACTGGTGCCTCAGGTCGAACATCGAGTTGCGCGACCTCATGCGCTGTCGCGGTAGACATCTAGCGGCAGCGACAGATTACGTAAACAGCAATTCTGTTTCGCCACCACCACGACTTGACGTTAAATAACTAAACGTCAACTTTGGCATTTGTCATCACTTCGCAACGTTGAAACCATAACTCATTCGACTTTTAACGACACATATCATGGCAAAAAGCCTTCGATCGAAAACCAAACGAGCCTTTCGCAAGGTTAAAAGAGAATCCGGTGTATTTGCGACTGCCGATGCCGCGCGCATGCATCGTTTGTCGTCGAAACTGCGAGCCAAATTGGGGACGGATGGTCACGATGACGTCTCTCTCCCGCTGGTAGTTGAGGATGTATTGGAGGAAAAGGAAACGGAAGAAGGTTGGTGTTGGTTTGCTTTACTTGGATTGATCGACCCCGATTCGTTAAGGGTGGATTGAGACAAGCGATATTTTTTTTCTCTATCCATGTTCCTTCTTGAACTCTGGTTGACTGTACTTGAAATTTGTAGAGACTACTGCAGCGGAAACGTCGGCGAGGATACATGCGGAAGGTTTGTTCTGGTATCCATTATACACCCTATATTGAAATCCTTGCCAGGCATGGAGCTGGACTCGTCTGCTCCAAAAAAGATCTCCACATCTGGACGACGTTTATCGCGACGAGATGCATGGAGGCTATCGAAAGGCAAACCTATTCATACAAAGAATCCGGACAAAGTGAACCGGTTGGGGGGTGTCGCAGCAAAACGCAGGGCTGGTCGCTCGAAACGTCGGCGGTGAAAGCTGGTGCCTCTGTATTTAAAAAAGAAACGCGGTGTTGTGTGCAACACGCTTGCTATCGATACCGGACCCTCCATTAGTGTTCCCGAATCCCGAGAGCGACTACCCAGCACACCGTCCCCTAGGATAGGGTATGACGAGCAGTGCCTCGTCAGGGCCTCAATAGCCGACTCGCTGTACTATGAATGTAGATCGTAGCTCCCTCCTTGTATCCTTCCTCAGGTTAGCGCGTGTTACTCCGCACGTGCCGGACGTGTAGGAGGCGTGCATGGACAGTTCCGCTTTCGCGGGTACGGTATCTCAAATACTTCAATTCACGGGGAATTCCTCCACCTCGTAACGTCGAACGGGAATCTACGTAAGCCAAAAAAGCTTATGTACTCGTGAGTTATTTAAACCCGTGGCCGTGGGAGTATTTGGCGGACGCGTCGCGTCTCAACCGTCCTAATCCTTTTTGGCATTATTTATTCGTCGTATCCCTTACTGGCGCTCCTATAAAGAGGGAGTAAATCATGATCAACTAGCCTATATCCCCAAATAGTGACCGCCATGTTCTCTCCCTTCACTCTTAATATTCTAGTCCCTCTCTTCGTCTGTTTAGCTTTCTATGCTTACCGCCGTTTGACTACTAAAAACGATGTGCGCTCCCTTTCCTGTCCTGTGAGTATTTCTGCGCATACTCTCAGGTCTCGTCTCTCATAGATTCCGGGTTGGTAAATCTATTAGCCCAATCCTAGCTGGCTCTGGGGACACGAGCTTCAAGCATTTGAAAGACCTAGCGGCGACTTTTACACGGAGTGCATACAAGCACATGGCTCAGCCTATAGAATCAAAGGAGCTCTGGGTGTGAGTATTGTTTAGACTCATAGCATATAGTGCTTTAATCCCCAGTACTGCAGCATGAAGATATTGTGCATATATCTAACACAGAAACAGAGATTCGTAAGACTGATATACCTCACTAGCTAGTTCTTTCAGACCCCGGGGGATTATCCCATATGTTTCGTAACATCTACAACTACCGTTGGTCATACGTCTCGTTTTACCACCGTATTCCATGTTGAATGTCCCCCTCAGCCCACTCCGCAGTTTTCAGACCGCTTATCGATAGACTTCTTGGCCGTGGACTCGTATGGGTCGAGGGGGAAAAAGAACACAAGAGGATGCGCCATCTTGCCAATCTTGCATTTTCGTCTGTTAATACTTTAATTCTCCCTGTGTCCAACTGATATGTTTGACGTAGCGCTGAAAGCGTAAAGCGGATGGCCCCTGCTATCTGGGAATGTGCTGGAAAGGTGTGTGCCTGCGGGCCTAGTTTTATTCCTCATTTATGCGTATTTTTAACTAGTTTTTGACAGTTACAAACACGTATGACCAGCAAAGCGTTGAATGGCAATGGCACCATGACTGTGAACATCCTTGACTTTTGCTCCGGTGCAACGTATGTTTTCATTGGTATGGATCCCATTGATCCCTCTCACGCTTCCTTGTAGGCTGGATGTCATTGGCAAAGTGGTATGTTTGTCAAAACTAACTGATTACCGCAAAATGCGTTCTTCAACTTAAACTGTAGGGATTTGATCACGACTTTGAGCAGGGATCAAGCCTAGAAGCTAAAAGGATCGCTAGCTCTTGGAGAGCACAGGTGGCTTTGGGGTTGGAGCGTACTGGCTTTATCGTCCGTCTATATCTTCCCTCATTATTAATATTTCATTGACCACACGCAGGCCACATTAACCCTTCGCTTGTTCCCTTTCATTACGTCACTTCCTTTCGAAACAATACAGGCTCAGGGTGAGATAAAGACTATCATCAAGGTACTCGAACAACCTGAATGCTACACCAGAACTGATATACAATATTTGCTTAGGAATTGGCTTCTAAACTGGTACAGCGTGAATCTAATAGTCCGAACGATGGCAATAACCTCCTAAGCATTCTAAGTGGGCTCGCCCATCTATTTATTTTGGGCCAAGAGCGATATTTAAAATGGATTATGGAACAGTGCGGGCAAGCTTGGCGGAAAAAGAGCCGATGCCCCAGGACGAGTTGCTCGACCATGTGAGAAATCAGTAACATATCGTTTCATGAACTAACGTCTCTCAGATCTGTACTTTCGTGTAGGTTCTTCAGGTGCGACGGTATGATAATGTTGACACCATTCTATAGGTTGGTAGGCCACGAAACCACCTCTACGTCCCTCAGTTACACAATTTGGGAGTTGGCTCGCAACTCTGAGAAGCAGCAGCGCCTACGAGGGGAAGCTTTGGCATTTACAGGTGAACCCACGTATGAGGAATTACAGACGAAACTCCCTTACCTCGATGCTTGCTGCAAGGAGGGTTAGTGCAGGGTCGATCCCTTTGTGCATGAGTTTTGATAAACCGAATGCAGGTTTGCGACTGCATCCCCCATCCGCTCATATGGAACGTGTGGCGGAAGGGAGAGATGTAATCCCTTTAAGTTTCCCTGTCACTAAAAGCGACGGATCACAATGTTCCTCTATCGTCGTAGAGGAAGGACAGGTATGTTATCATCTTACTTAGGAACTTCGTTGCCTACATAACCCCTTAGCTTATATATGTGCCCTCAATCTCAATCAACCGTTTGACCTCAATTTGGGGAGATGGAGAGGCATTTAGGCCAGAACGCTGGCTCGAATCCACCAAAGGACCGTCTAATGTGAAACTCGAAGGGTGGAGTAATATATTTACTTTCTCGGATGGGCCTAGGAACTGCGTTGGATATCGTCTAGCTGTGTTTGAATGGAAGGTATGCTCTAGAAATCTACACAAGCTTGGTATTGAAATGCCCACATGCTCACATCTCCGAAAGGTCTTAATGTTTACTCTTATTCGTAACTTTATCTTTGAAGATACTGGAGCGAAGATCATTTCGAGGTCACTCAGTTCCTTTACTCAAGCTATGCGAATCTAAACGGTTTGATCTATCCAGATTTTCATCCACATTGCAGCCTCGCGTGGTTGGGAAAGAATCCGAAGGTATTCAAATGCCAATTAAAGTGACGCTTGCATAACCACCATGGAATCAACGATGACCGAGAAAGAGCAGGTTTTATAAATTTGGGAGTGATGGCGTACAGGACATTGCCTTTTAGTTTTGTCATTGTTTCATTCTCCGGGAGCCTCTCTGTGTTGACACAGACAGGATAGTCAATGAGCATACTCTAGAGGAATAGAAACGACTTATTATATAAAGCACATTGTTACACCTGCCGTAAAGATGAACGAAAAGATGGCAACAAAGGTGGAAAGACGGTTACCGTATGAAAACCTCGCCCAATGCTCCGTTCGACTTGCCATCTTGAAATTCTTCCGTGTTCGCCAGCTGATACTACGTTTAGAACCATCTTAGCGTACCTTCAGTATTATATACTTACCTGTAGGTTCATGTAACCATCTGTGCTAACTAAAAATCCCTTATATTCTAGTCCCCACTTTAACTTGACGAAAACCGGTTTGCCTGTTAGATCCTGTATGAATGGTTTCGGGTTGACAGGGTTGACCTGAGAAATACACGCGTTAGATACTCGATAGGAATGACGTTGGAGAATACGTACCGCCGACATGATGGATGATGGCAAAAGAGGGAATACCGTTGCGGCGGAGTTGTAACTCGCGTCACTCGTCAAGGTATGTCTTCAGACCGCGAAGGCCCTATAGGAAGCGCGCCTCCGGTCGATGAGGATCTCTCGTTACCCAAGGCGACTGTGCAGAAGATGATATCAGGTATGAAATCATAAGGTCTAAGAGTGTTTCACTGACTGTTCAGCGCGTTCAGAACTTCTTCCCAAAGACATCAGCTGCGCGAAGGAAACTAGAGATCTTATCATTGAGTGTTGCGTCGGTGAGTTACTCAATTCTCACCTTATAGCCAGCTCGTTTTATGCGCTGCAGAATTCATACATCTTATTTCCTCGGACGCGAACGAAATATGTGAACAAGAGTCGAAGAAGACCATCGCACCTGAACATATTATTGGTGCCTTGAAGGTGGATTTATCGTTGCCTTCTTGACATGCTATCTGACATGTCATTTAGCGACTAGGTTTTGAGCAGTATGTGAGCGAAGTGGACGGCGTTCTGAAGGACCATAAGCAGGCACTGAAGGTCCGTGCTACGTGTATTCTATTTATATAATGCTTCACAACAAATGTAACGTATAGGATCGAGAGAAAAAGGTATCTAAATGGGAACAATCAGGAAAGACAGAGGAAGAATTACTTGCGGAACAAGAGCAACTCTTTGCAGCAAGTAGGATGCGTTACGAGGCATCAGCTCAACCTCCGTAGCATCAAATCAATCACTTCGATGTATCCTCTGTCTGTATATGTATGTACTATATTTGGTTAAGCGTCGGGTGTTGACATTGGGCCAGTTCGGGTGGCGTGTCGTTCTCGGAGTACTCTCAGGCGTCTCATGGGCTCATCACCGTTCCACGTCCCCGTCTCGGGTTGCAGACGTGGTAGGCCGAACTGCTCGATTGCAAATGAGGACGCAACAGATGCATACAAAGCTGCTACAAGCAAAGTGAGTAGAACATAAGAAGATTCCAAGGAAATCATACCTTCATACACATCACCATCAGCCAGCAACAGACCGGCTGATAAGCCTCCTAAGAAAGTGTTACCAGCACCTGAAAATCTCCTGTGAGTTATACCGATAAAGATGGGTAAACAACATGCCCGTGACGTCGACAATTTTTCCATTCTCCTGGTCAGTCTCTCGCCAGTAAGCATCGACCCAAACGCCACTCCTTTCCCGTTGTTTCACATAAGCGCCAAGAGCACCACTCCTAATGATCACATAACCTTTCCCGGTCGCACCTACACCGAATTCGAGGAGCTGAGCACATGCCCATTGAATGGACTCTCGTGTCGGAGGGTCGAACTTTCCAAGTAGAGCAAGCGCCTCTCCCGCATTTGGGCTAATGAATTGCAGTTAACGAGTCAAACCTAATATGGTAGGTTTCACTCCGAAAATCTACCTTAAAATGGAGATGTCTGGTAGCACTTTCATAAGAGAGGATAGTTCCTCAGGCACACATCTCTCCTACATAGGCAACTGCGTTAGCTTCTCAACGACAAATATATCGGCAATTCCTCACAGGGATCGGCTCATAAATTGTGAGAGGTTTCCAACTATCAATGCCCTTGATCTCGTGGACGACCTCCATAGCCCGTGCGGGAGAACAGATGAAATGTATTTGAGAAGGCCTAGAGAAATGGGGGAAACCGATTAAATCCTTGGGGTTTATGCGAACCCGAGGTGTTAGATATTCAAAACTTGCGCAAAAGCAATCATGTAAGCTAGCTGATCATGTGTAATGGAAGATAAAGTGGACTATGGACTACCCTCTATGTTGACCAGTATATTTGTTCAGAGCTCGGGTAGTTCCTTCACGTTCGCGTTTTCGGAAGAGCCACATATCTTTCCCATAGGATAGCAAAACATCGAGTATTTCAGAAGGGAAATCTGCTCCTCGATCCACAACCATTCCGATTTGCGAGGAATCAAGAAAGATCCGGGCACCAATGGCTGCATATGTACCTAATGTTTTAAGGTGCTGAGGGCTCCTATCTCATACACGGAGTGCGAGGCTAACCTCCGCCTCCAATCTAATAAACACCGAGAGTTATCAATTTAAAGATATGCGAAACAATAAAATTCTAATACCTGTGGAGGTCTCTCACAGTTATCTATTCGGTTCCCTTCTGTGTCGCGAAATTCAAATTCATCGATAATAAACATTCCTGGCCATCATATATAGGTCACAGTCCAGTCATAGATAGTTGATTAGATTAATACCTAAAGTACAGAAATGTTTCGACATCCTGATGGGTGTGTTGTTCTTGAGTCGGAGTTTTTATTTAGTCTTCCGCTCGTGATCTATGGAAATCGAAATCTGGATTGTTGTTTTATCATTTTCTTCCGACAGTCTTTCAGATGATGTGCGATAGAGAATGTCATCTAAATATTCTCTACTTAACCCATGATAGGTGTACAACCGATGCCTTGCACAAGTCGACGTTCCTTCGCAAGCTCGAATAAAGCGCTTTTACCACCGTGAAGACTCATGGAGTGAGTGTGTTGTAACCTGAACGATCGTTCTTGCGATTTATCATGCCGGAAAGGAAGCCTCACGGGGATGCTACTCCCGCGGGCCCTCCTCCGCGCACATAACATTTCGCTAGAATCAGTAACGTTATCGCGCACTGAGGCCGGAAAACCTTTTATAGTAAGCAGCGATATGTGATTCGTTGCATGGACTACTGACTATAGTCAAGGAATCCTCCGGCTCTCTAGCTGTGGGGTACAATATAACACACGATAATGAGGTCGTCGGTATGGTTGCGCAATTAGGGGAAAAACAAGACATCAACAAAATTGGTATTGACGTTATGAAGCGCGCTCTTCCAAGAGGAGAAACCGTGAATTCGTTCCTTAAAGCTATCGAAGAAACGGTAAGTCCTTAAGTCCTTAACTGCATTGATATCTCAGGATACACTGTGACACTGCACAGCTCACCCCTGCAGAATTAGCAATATTTACTCCAGGGTTGGACGATACTTGTGCAGTACGATATATATTCCTTCTCTGGACGCTGAAAGAGGCATACACCAAAGCGTTGGGACTTGGCCTCGGCTTTGAATTCAAACGTGTCGAATATAATATTGCACAAAGCTGTGTATCCGTCGACGGCAGACCTGCATTAGGATGGAGATTTATCATGTTCACAATGCAGAGTCAGGGTACTACCGATATTTATCAAGGTGCAGTGGCGAAGTGGGTTGGAGGAGAGGAAACACAGATGGAGATCCTCTCAAATATCGAAAAGGATCCGAGGTTTCAACTGAAAACACTAGTTAAATTGATACCGTAGAATGCAACAGCATAGTACTGTAAAGGTCCTTTGAGCGAAGCGTTTATAGAAATTGTAAAGGAAATAGATGAAATCACAAGACGTACACCAGAGTCAAAACAGTATAGACTCGCGGGTTAGGTGAAAATAGTACATGACAATGGAATATGAAAAAGGTTGGCATGCATGCGATGGTTTCTTCGTTTGACAGATGCAAACTCTGAGTCAATTACCTAGGTCTTACCGTACGTCAAAACCATGACTGCGCAGCCCTCTTGCGACTCCACCTTCAAACCCGGGGCCGTGGGTGCTGGCGCGCAGCTGGGTAGGTTCCTTATAAAGAAGCTCTGCAAATTGTGGTCTAGATGTGAAGAGGAGAGGGGACATGTAACACACCACGAAATCACAATGGGAAACACGAATCATGTTCAGTTGTTCATTTGGCATTTAGTGCCGGACAAAATATTTTAGATTAACTGAAAGAGTGCTACAAACATACTATTAAACTGACAGGATCTAGCTACAACGGTGAGCAGTTGTAGCAAGCAAGGAAGTGGATCATATGGAAGACACTGGCAAAGAAAAAGACACATTGCCTGGCTGACCGGCTCAATTGGAGTCTGGACCGCGATCCGGTGGGTCATCTTGTCAATGGTGTGGTCGTCTTTCCGACGAGCATGCAAGTTGGCAACAATAGATGGTGGGTCAAAGCAGTGATATTGAAGTGTTGACATCGCGTGCTGAGCGGAGGTCACCACGACGTCACCAAGGGGGGTCACGCTGATGGTGATGTGTACTACATCATTATTATACCTTCCACCTCTTTCTACCACTGTTTGCAGTTGCTACCCAATTGACGACGCCACCCGCTAGTTCTGAATCTCCTTTTCCTGCTGTATCCTCTGTTGCCTTCACTAAACTTCGAAGTGATTGTTGGACTTTCGTTGCATTATCGAGCTTTTTGTCCAAAGATGGGAGTTTTGACCTTTTGATAGCTGCAGGCTATAGAAGCATGGCTCAGAAATCATGAGGACATAAGGACTGTTTGAGTAACTAACCGCGGTGTGGAGATACGTGTGTTTGGGAGGAAGCGAAGGGAGATGCTCGGGAAGGTCTTGAAGCGTTTGGGGGAGCGCTGTGGAAGATGGTGGGAGTGGTACATCTTCATCGTCGGATGGCAAAATTTCTGGGGAAGGTTCTCGAGGTGGTGGCGAAACCAGTCTGGTGTTAGATAGTAATGCTAATTTCACAACATTAACATGCAGAAGGGTGAGCTCCTAGGCTCAAACTGCCCGATTCCCAAGCATACCTCGTTTTCGCTTTTTCTTCTTGCTTGCCATTCGCAGCTGAGTCGCAGTCATGCCCCGATCCTCACAGGCGGCAAGCAGGTCGTTAGGTGTCGGTACGACACGGTTGGATAGGGTTGCGTACTCCTTGGCATGTCTATACAGAAGCTCCATGACTGGAAGAGCACTTAAAGTCTAATAACCAGGGCGAGGATATAAAGAGCATACACGATACGACATCTTTTTCCAATCGAGACAATGCTGCAGAGTCAGATTTCTTGAAGCCTGCGTTTCGCAGCCCAGAAGATAAGAGTCGCCGCATGCTCTGCGATGCCACACTTGCGGTCACAGTTTGAATGTGAATAACAGGTGGAGGCTGTTGTGGCTCTGAAACCTGAGGTGGAATCCCATAGTACGCGTTATAGTCTGGTGGTATTGCATACCCAGGGGCGTACTGGTATGGAACTGGAGCTTGCGAGTAGTTGTATGGTTGATACGCCATGCAGAAAGAAGCTTACATAAACCCTTTCAGAGACCTAGGTTCATGCGCCGTGTTCGCCTTCAAAGTCTGTTTCCTCTCTCCGCCGCATCAAAGCCTTCATCTGTCGTTTATCCTCGGCGCGGCAAAAAATTTGTAGAACACAAGCTGTTCCCCAGGTTGTTTTCTAATTGTCCATCTGACTTTTCATCTCTTCAAAAGGCGTATTCTGGTGGTTTAATTGGATTTGAGATTTCTTCGAAGTACCTGACCTTGGACTCTATCTTTTTAGGACCATATCCTACCCGTACACATACATGTGGCTCTCTGAGGTTCACTGATGTCGGTCAACATGTTGTATTAGCTGGATGGTTGATGCCTGAACGGTAGTTTAATGAGGTCTTCTTCGTACAAATCTACACTTACCTGCAATAGCAAAGTTTCAAAGTCGCTGTCCTTTTTCACTCTCAAGGATTCCTCGGGCTCCACGCAACTCGTCGTTACTGACAAACAATCAGAAGTAAATATTTTGGAATCTATGAGAGGCATCGTACATGAATCCTCCGTACTTGTGGAAGGTATCGTTACACAACGGCCTTTATCCGCCCAGAGATCTGTGAGTGCGGGTTTGAATATGCAAGTTATAACTTTAGTTATCCTGCAGGCTTCCACTGGTGGGATTGAAGTCCAAGTAAATCGTGTGTTGGTCTTCAATCCTGTTACCTCCCAGTTGCCATTTATTCCTTCTGACAATGAGAATTTGGTAAGGTGGCTCACGGTCGGCTTCACATTAATTCTAACCTCCTGTTGTCTAGGCAAATGAAGACCTCCGACTAAAACACAGATATTTGGATCTTCGCCGAGATTATCTCTCACAAAACATGCACAGGAGACATACGGTGGCTCATATCACTCGAAATTTTCTGCATGAGCTTGGTGAATCAAATCGACGAAGGCATATATTCCATTACCTCTAAATTTCATTCTCCACCAGGATTCTTAGAGGTGGAGACACCGATATTATTAAAATCCTCTCCAGAAGGTGCCCGAGAGTTTTTGGTCCCATCCCGATCAAGCGGGGGTGCTCCAATGTTCTATGCGCTCGCTCAATCACCACAGCAACCCAAACAGCTACTTATATGTTCTGGAGGAATTGACAAATACTACCAAATTGCACGTTGCTTCAGAGACGAAGATGGGAGAAAAGATCGCCAGCCCGAATTTACTCAGATCGATATGGAGCTAGCTTACATCTCATGGGGCCAGTCTGGAGAATACAAAGACGGCTGGAATATTGGAGGGGGCGAGATTCGCGTCGTTGTAGAAAGCCTTTTGACTAAAATATGGAAGGAAATCGAAGATGTTCAACTGGACTATACCTTCCCAGTAATGACCTACAAAGAGGCGATGTCTCGAGTGAGTTTTCAGTTCGTCGTCGCACGCGTATTATTGACCGAATCTTTTTTAGTATGGCTCTGATAAACCTGACACACGATTCCTCCTTGAGGTGTGAGAAGGCTGTTATGCATAGCGATATACTCTCACCCCTTTTCCAGATCTCAGATCTCAGTGCTACGCAGCCTACTAACATAAGGGAGGCGCTTAAGACCCGCCAGGTATGTCTTGACTACATAGTTGTGAAGAAGAGCGACACGATGTTCCATGCTGCCGCCGAAACACTCGCATCATCAGACAGCGCAGTAAGAGTTGTGTGTTCAACCTTGTATTCAACTGATTATAGGAAACGTCAGGTGGAGAGAGTGCTAGTTACTTCTTCTAACATCACCACGTGGCCCAATGAGAGCCGCATTCTGCTTTCATTTTCAGACTATGGCTCGATAGAGTCATCACTCAATTTAGACCCTGGAGATATTGTGTGGATTGGAAAAAGAAGCGCAAACTTAGAGGTGCTTTGTGATGTAGGCTGTTCTCATGTGGATCATTCATGTGATAGCTCCAGGGCGCGTCAACCCCGTTGGGACAAGTGAGAGTGTCTATGGCCCGTCTGGCAGAACAACTTGGTTAGAAGCGACCAAGTCATATTTTTTCTAGGCTGAGCATTTGCAGGACATTACACCCCGTCCACAGTTCCGCATTTCCTTTGGGTAACTGAATTCCCATTGTTCACTCGTGCAGACAAGGATAAAGATTTTTTGGCTCGAGGTCGATGGAGTAGTTCACACCATCCTTTTACCGCACCCATGTCGCAAGACATGGATGCATTTTGGAGTGGACAGATAGCCGAGGTGATATATGATGATCTTCAAGCAATGCAATTCTAATTTGATACTAGGTTCGAGGACAACATTATGACCTCGTGCTCAATGGCACTGAAGTCGGTGGGGGTTCAGTGAGGATTCATGACCCTGCTATGCAGGATCATGTACTATCGCAGATTCTGCAAGTTCGTCTCTCAATTATGGATATATTTTTCTTCGATATTGACCCAAATACTGGTAGCTTAACGAAAAGGAACAAGCTTCTTTTGATCACCTACTACACGCACTGCGGTGCGGCGCCCCACCACATGGCGGAATCGCGATAGGCATGCTATGAACGCCTACGTCGTTTCCCCCTCACTTACAATTTCCAGGATTTGATCGCCTAATGGCCATAATATGTCATACGCAATCTATTCGCGACGTTATTGCGTTCCCGAAGACTGCTGGAGGTGTGGACCCACTCCTTAGGAGTCCGTCCACCATCGACGACCAAGTATTGAGACAATATAGTTTGCAGTCCGTCTCTAAATAACCTTACTTCACAATTATGAATAGTCAAGTGAATGAGATATAAAGTAAGACAATAATACAAGCGTGTTTCACCAATGGAATATCAATCGGAGACGAGCGGTCCATCAGGTGCTTCCTGTTCACGACCAGGCTCGTGCAGGGGCGAAGGGGATCTTGTGTTCAAGTGTGGAGAGCTATGTCGAAATAACGTATTCGTGGGAGTGACATTATTAGAAGTGGCATCATTTGACATATTTTGATGTTCCGATAGGTCTTCATGAAGATTAACGGTAGACTTGGCTCGCACATTTTCGTCGTGTGAAGATGTTGGCGCATCGGCCCTCCGACTCTCGTCGATTACAGATAAAATGGTGGGGAGATGTGGCCGTCGTGTGGGGCTGGGTGCAAATGCTGAAACAGATGAAGTTGAAGATGAAGCCATGGGCGCAGAGTGACGACGGATTCTACTTGGAGCATCTTCCCATTCTGACGGAACTGGTTCTGTTCGAGGAAATACGACGCCGTACTCACCCGCCCATGGGTGACTGCTATCCGTGGACGATTCAGTGTCCGGTGTCATTGCGAGAGGGGTAAGAATGCTAAAAAGTTGTCCCTCTTTCTTCGGTGGGCCGTAAGAGTCAAATGGGTCAGGTATTGATTGAACCATAGTTTCCAGCACTGAATCGCTCCTGAAAATGATAGGATTAGTATTTGCTGTATTAGAAGAACATGAAGAACGTGTACGATTTTGCTGTTACTCTATCAAAGACGTCCAATGAGGAGCGGACAACCAAGCACACTTTGCCGGCGACCACATCCCATATTTCCTCTTCATGATCGAGAATCTGATTGTAATGAGAAACCTTTAAGCGATCTAACTCATCCACCTCTGCCTGTAAAATAGTGAGTGCTTGTCTGAACGATTGAAGGTCTATAGCAAGAGCCGTCAACCTCACAAGAGTCGATCATCGTATGGTGATCACTTACCCCGTTTCTTCTTACGTCCATAATTCATGTTTTCAGATTCGGTATGCTTTATGATCTTGCTCTTTTCCAGAAGAGTTCGTTCGTACGCTGCAGATCGCTCCTGCACAATGCTAGTTGATTTCGATAGAATTTATGAAATGGGTGATCTCACCACAACTGCCGATTTGTAATGGCCAAGATGTTGCCGCAAAGGGTCTTCGAACTGGTGTTCCAACGTGCTTCCCTATTGATATAATTAAGCGATGACAACTATTTGTTACGCGGGAGACTCACCAGTACATCCCAATGATTCGCCATCAGATAATGTAGTCCTCCCGCTGCCTGAAAGTTTACGCCTGCATCGTCAGTCACACCCTTCAACCTAGACATCTGAATTGGCACGTGTAACTCATGTCGAGGTATGAAGGAAACATACCTTGAACAAGCATCCATCGCATTAGCAAAATTTGAGCTTGCACGGGACATGGCCATCAAGGCCCCCCGATAAGCAGTGCAGGAAGTGATAAGCTAGCATCGAAACGGTGTTACTTTGTCCATTATATGAGCCACGAATACGCCTCACATCATCGTAGGCTTGAATACTAGCTCGTAGATCCTTCCTCGTGATAATAGTCTCTACACTGGACAGGTCCATCTAAAGTTCAGGCTTATGGTTAACAGGGCGGTGAAGTGGGAATGCGATTTAGCCCGAGCAGCATACCTGCGATGCATTGGTGGTAGCGGAGAAAGTGGGAGAAGTCGCTCTGGGCGGACTCTTGCTTCCAGCAAGTGCAAGTGAGCGAAGAGATCTAGCTCGAGGCATGAGTAGCAGTGACCTTCAAGATAAGCAGTTCAGTTCGAGCACGGTGCGGGGTGGCGGCAACACCGAATGCAGGCGGCAAACTCCGCAGAGTTAGCTTGTCATCATCAATTTGCAGAGCGTACTCACAAAACCTTATTCCAATTCCTTGTTTGTGCTGAAGGTTAGAAATAATTTCTACATATAACATTATGTACAACTTGCTCAAAACGCAAGAACATTGAGTATTGAGTACTGATGACAAAGGGAATGAATGCCAAGAGACGTCTGCAACGTGCGTAAGAGATATTTGAGGGGATGTAACGTTGAAGTCGAGATCATTCTTGACTCGTGAAAATTGCTCCTGTGCTTGCGCTGTCGCGACCGACGAAGAACATCTTTCCGTCAAACGTAGCAACTGGCACAACCAAATCTTCCATTTTCTGCAGTCTAGGAAGTAGCCGCTGTGATCCATCGAAAGGATAAGGTATATATCTCGAACATAGCAAAATTCGACGTGTTTGACTTTTCGGCATCTGTAGCGAGTATGAGTGGTGGAATATTTATTGGGTAACCACCATACATACTTGCATAAACTCATCCTCTCATGCTTGCCGAAATTTGACTCATTTTTTCTGGTGAATGTCGAAGATAATATAACTTGGCTCTCCGCATTCGTTTTCCCTCTTTTCCACCGCCACCACCTGCCTTCTGTATCACTTGAATATCCTTCAAGTGAGGGGAGTTCACAAAGAACTGCATCTCAACACCTGTCCTTTGGATGACATTACGTAGAAGGAACGAAGTTGCAGGACCACGTCGTCGAATAGCGAGTAAGACGCCAGTGAAAGTCGTAGGTGCATGGGTGGAGGTAACGGTGACTACTGAGCCAGGAAGCAATCGATCCGGGTGGCGTCTACTAAACAATGTCGTGAGGAGTTTTTGTGTCCCCTCCACAGGTAATGTTTTGTACAAGTGAGCCATGAGACCCTTGCCTTTCAAGAGGGACGGAGTAGGCTCAGAAACTGGCGTTGGCAGTAAAATTGCATTACTGGCATAAGGATAAAGATCTGAGGAAACAGTTGAGAGCAATCGACGCAAAAACGGTGCTCGATTCATGGTCAAATATAAGAGACGCCCGTGGTGTCTGACTTTTGTACTTATGTAATAGGTTTTCACTTTCGTTGCTAATTTATAAATTCTTATCTTTCATCAAGCATATTACATACAGCCTGCAGGTGGGCCGAGATCATGATACATAACACTGCACATATAGTCTAAAAACAGACAATGATTGCAGCAGCAACTTTTGGAACAACCCTGTTTGTGTCGACACGTCGACAAAAATAATTAAAAGCCCCGCCCTCGGCCTCTAATAACACAATGTGGTAAGTGAGAAATAAAAGCGTTCTGAGTAAAATTGCCACAGACCTTCCCCGTGCACGGTACGGCTGGTATCCGTACCCTCCCCCTCTGTATCCTCCTCTGTAGCCACCACGACCACGACCTCTACCACGATTAAAGCCTGGAATATTAGTTCGTTTTGCGGTCACCTAAAAATTTCTTCCGGAGTCAAATTGCTGGAGGTTTGCAAGTGCTCAGATTTTGATCGCACCTTTATCAGCCTTCCACGGAACATGGAGTCGTTCAGTACGACAGCATGCTGTACATGTGTAGGTTCAGCAAATTCGACGTAGGCATACCTGCGTTGCATCCTCTAAGTTTTGGTAACAGCATATGAAGACATGAGATTACCCTTTAGGGTGCCCTGTGAATTTGTCGCAGAGGATGGTAACACGATTGATGGTCCCGCAGGATTGAAAATGCGCTTGTATCTCCTCCGGTGTAGCGCCATAGTCAACCTGTCAACGAGTCAGCTAAAAAGGTTGATTTATGGTACACAGATATTGCAAACATTGCCAACGTATACGCTTCGCATGTCTGCAGCCTCTTTTTCTTCCTCCGTCTCCATGGCGTCACCTTCCTGGACCGTTGCTGTTCCCGTAGTCGCAGCAGCTGCAGGTGTTGGCGAGGCTGCATGAGTATAGCCACCCGCCTGCATATCTCGTAGTTGCGCCGCCTCTCTCTCCATTTGTTCAACCCGTGCCTTCATCGCTTCGAGTGTCTCATCCTGAATCAAATTGGATTTAGCTAACCAAGCATACAAATAAGAACGTACAGGTTCGCCGGCAGGCACCTCATCGTCTGCAGGAACGTCATTGGCGACAGGCTTGGGGAGCGACGCTACGTCAGCCATCCTGAAAAATTGAGCTGCCTATTACTAGGAGCAACAGGAACACAAGGACAGGAAAGTTTGGTAAATATGCGCGATGAGGAAGGCTTGGAAAACTCCGCTCTGTGAGTACTCCGCTCTCGATCTGAATCTACCGGAAGTCCCTATCCTCCTGGATCCCTTGGCGGGGGGTTGCCACGTACTTTCATGTCCTCCTCTTCCAAGAAACAGAAGTTGGACACCACCGTCGATTCGACAGGTGATCCCAGCAAGCCTTTGCCACTCCAGAGGAGGCGGGTGTGGCGGGCGTGCGAGAGCTGTCGGTACGACGTGTGCGATTTATTTGCTAATGTCATGACTCATTTCTCGTCAGACGGAAGAAAATCAAATGCGATGGCCGTGAGCCCACATGTGGCCAATGTGTGACATCCAGAACGTCGTGCACCTGGATACAGACCAAGGACCGCGCAGCTTTGAGCAGACAGTAAGCCGATATCATCCTCTTTTTCACCGACATGAAGCCAAATTCGATCTCAGTTATGTACAGGAGCTTGAGCAACGGCTTCTGCACATGGAATCATTATTAGCTAAAGTAGTAGGCGGCCAGTCGCAGGACGAGCCTACAAAACACTCGGCTGGAGATAGGTCTCAATCTTCTTCGTTATCACCTCACAACATTCAATCACCCTCAATCTCGTCACCACCGTTACAAATGAACGGTGGCACCTCACAACAAGAATCCATAGAATCAGTATCGACCAAGGTGAAGCAAGAGGATCAAGACGATGTCCAAATACGAGATCAACTTGGCCAACTTGCTCTGGACGACCATGGCCATTTACGTTGGATCGGGTCCTCGTCGACAATGTCTCTCATTCAGTCATTCCGTGCGTTGACATCTGAGTCCGATGATCGATACTCCCCTTCAGACGATTTATTTGGCGCTGATTCAATGGGAAATATGTTGTACTTCCCTCCAGGCCTCGGTTTCGGCAAAGTTCGTGCACTTCCAGGACCCCAAGAAGTCGAATATCCGGACAGAGATTTGGCAGATAAACTGGTATATATACAACTCTGTATCGCCTTATATTTACTTAAATGGCGTGATGTCAGGTGGCCGCATATTTCGATCACCTTCATTTCCAACTCCCGGGTGCGTATCTAACTGATAAATATCAAGCTCGATTACTAGAACTCGTTATTAGTTGTTCACAAACCGACTTTTCTGAAACAATACGAAGAACTCATGGATATGTCAGTTAGCGAACGTGCAGACGCGGGATTTGTTTCTGTGCTATTCGGTGTCTTTGCTTGTGCGGCGCGAATCGTTGACGACAAACGATTGATACTGGAGAGCGGTGATGGTGGTATGGCAATGGTTTACTATGAACGGTACGTCTACATACGACATTCCAGCGCGCGATATTCATTATAATTAGCGCGATGATATTGTATTACATCGGCCATTCGAATACACAACTTGCTCAAGTTCAATGTTTTGTTGTTCTCGCATCTTTTTTGTGCTCTGTCAACTGTCTCCCTCAGGCGTGGTTAATAGTTGGCCAAGCGGTACGAATAGGTCAAGATTTAGGTCTGCATGTGAGTGCTAAAAAAAAATTTGGGTGTGTTGCTAATAACCGCTAATTAGCGAACACCTAAACACCTTCCTCTGACCCCTATCGAGAAGCAAATCCGTCGAAAGGTCTGGTGGTCCGTGTACACTTTGGATCGCATGCTTGCCATAGCTCTAGGGCGTCCCCTTGGAATAGATGATCGCGATTGTGATGCGGAATTTCCGATTCAAGTAGACGACGACCATCTACAGCCATTCTTGGACAATACGTTGGCCCCCCAGACATCACCATCACCAATGGTTGGGTTCGTTGCACTTTCTGCACTTTTCAAAATAGGCGGGGACGTATTGCGTCGCATTTATTCGGTGAAAAACAGCGGTGTGTCTGATATCGACATGCAAATCGCGATAGATGACTTGGATGCTCAACTTACTGACTGGTGTGAACGCTTACCACCGGCATTCAAATACCTTCCTAGCAACGAGCAGCAAACACGCATCGGCTCAACACTAGCCTCCTCTTACTATGCAATCCTTATCACCTTGCACCGAAGATCCCTTTCCCCTCGTCGCATGAATCGTAGTCCTGCAGCATCCAACAATTCTTCGGCGCCAAAAGCTGTTCAATCCGCCCGCGCATGTATACGTCTTGCGCCTTCCGCTAAGGACGTGATACCTCCATCACACCATTTGGCTTTCTTCATCCAATTCTTGTCGACTTCTGCTGTCATAGTCCTTTTGTTCGCGATGCACGCACCGGACGATTCCACCGCGCATACTGCAATGGGTGAAGTCCAAAGCTCTCTAAAGACTCTACAAGCCTTGGAAGGGAGGTGGCCCGGCGCAAGGAAGTGCATAGAGCTTTTGGATGGATTGGTGGAAGTCGCTCGCGGAGTAATGAGACATGACAACAGGCAAGGTAGCCATATGCCACCTTCAACTTCGATCTATATGCATATATCGTCCCCAAATAACAGCATTGCTAATCCACAACGGTCACCGCCATTGTCACGTGAAGGTATGTAACTCGATCTCATGTATTGTACCACGCTAAATTAAACTTATTTATAGATTCTTCGCGACTGAGTAAACTGGCGAACCTCAAGAGGACTCGTCAGTACAATGCCGATGAGTCTCCCCCCCAGCAACACGATAATATCACTCGTGAGTGTCTGATGTCGTTATAGTCCGAAATGGTATTCAATTCTTTATTCAGCCTTCGTACCAACAACGCTCATAATACCTGAATCGGGCACAGACTCTGCCTCGTTTTATCATGCTTCCCATCCCTCGAGTCGGACAACTTCCTATCCTTCCGGTGCGCCAGAATATCTCAGCAATGCCTCGGGACCGACTGTATGGCCAACTGCGTCTGGGTACCCAGAGGTTGCCACTGTACAGCAATCCTCTCCCGGCCCGTCAGTTGACCCTCGTTTTTTGACTTATTCACCTCAAGCTCCTTCAAAAGGCCCAGTAGCCTACAGCCCTGGCCCAGCGAGCGCCGGGTCTACGCCTCCTCTTCCACCACCTTTCGACACGACTGGGCTCCCTTTTGCCGGTCTCGACTTTTTGCATAACTTCACCCCTGCAGGTTATTCTGACAGGGGGGATCAATCTATCGAGGCGTTGTGGCAAAATATTGGAGCGGGTGCGTTTAATTTTGATCCAGAACTACACTTCTCACTTGATGAGCGTTCAAGAAATGGCACGAATGCCTCGACGTGACAGAACTAGTTAGTTTCAAGGACAACACTGTATGCCACTAATTACCGATGTACTAAGTAGCTTACTTTATGTGTATCTCAAGGATATCTTCGACTTTAGGTCATTCATACTGTAGCGGCTGCCGATGTTACCGACAATCTTCGAACTAGTTGTAATTACATATTATATTTCGACTTTGTATAGGACAAGAGGTATAAAAATATGCTGCCATGAGAAAGGGCTGCATATACGTATATGTAAAATCAAATAGATACCTCGAGGATAATCGATAAGTAGTCCACTCAACGGACCAGCTACATAAGTAGTTCCTCTGACAATTTGAATTATAGATCACGTGATGATTTAGATACCCCGGGATAATCAGTTGCCGGTGCGCAACGATGTAGACCGCTGAGTTGTCCAACATGTCCTCTCACCCCATCGTCGACTATATATCCCCTTCTACGTGGGCCTTGGTAGTATTTTTATCCAGTTGTTTACATCTCTCATTCTAAAACAACCTTGAGTAGATTGAAGACAAGTTTTCGCCTTTTGCGAAGGAAACTCTTGCGAAGCTCATAAGTTTCGTGCAGGTGACTGGACCGACTCTTAAGGATATACTCTTCTGACATGAAACAAGAATGAAGTCCTCCCTGCCGCCAGCCTTGCTGAGGCTCAACTTCCCCATGACGAGAGAAGATGGAAAACAGTGATCCCTGTCATAACAGAGTTAAAGGCCGAAGCTCGCAAGCTTGGCTTGTGGAACTTATTTCTTAGCAAGGCACACTATCCCGAGCATGGAGTTGCTTTGACCAACTTAGAGGTATGGACGTATCAAAAGCTTAAATGTGTGATACAATAACGCCAAAACCATAGTATGCCGTGATGGCTGAGGTGTTGGGAAGAGGCGGCCATATGGCCTCTGAATCTGTGAACTGCTCAGCCCCTGATACTGGGAATATGGGTTTGTCTATCCAGCTCCAAGAACGAAGCCTGGAATTGAATTGATCGATCATTTAGAGGTATTGGCGAGATATGGCTCTCCGGACCAGCAAACTAAGTGGCTCATTCCTCTCTTAAATGGCGAGATTCGTTCGGCATTTGCTATGACAGAAAGATTCGGTGGGATATGTTCTGTGACAGCTACCCATCTCTCATTTTTGTTTTACTTAGTTGCCTCCTCGGATGCAACGAACATCAAGACGTCAATTCGTAAAGAAGGCAATGAAATCGTTATCGATGGCCACAAGTGGTGGATCAGTGGTGCCGGAGACCCTAGAACTAGGTTGCATCTAGTCATGGGGAAGAGCGACCCTCACAACACCGACACTCACAACCAGCAGAGCCTTGTAATCGTACCTGCTGATGCTCCTGGGGTGAAAATAGTAAGGCCGATGCAAGTTTTCGGATATGATGATGCTCCCGAGGGCCATTGCGAGATTATTTATGACAATGTTCGTGTACCTATTGGAAACTTGGTTTTGGGCTGGGGAAGGGGTTTCGAAGTAAATATCTTCTTTTTATTGTGGTATTGCATCTAATTATGACTTCAGATAATCCAAGGTCGTCTGGGGTATTTCTCTATCTCATATTATTCTACCAAACAGTTGTCTTATCGGATATTGTCTGGCTTAGTCCAGGTCGGATTCACCATTGCATGCGATCCATCGGCGTCGCACAGCGCGCACTTGATTTAATGATAGAACGAGTGACGGATCCTTCTCGCAAGACATTTGGGAAGTATCTGTACCAGCATGGTGAGTTTACATCTTGTAGGCTGGCGTGTGTGCGCGCTAAAGACGCACTCCGTTAGGCACTGTAGTTGCGGACATTGCGCGTTCGAGGGCGGATATCGAAGGCGCTCGCCTTCTAGTATTGAGCGCTGCATTACAGGTCCTCAGCACTTTAATCCTTTTTAATGTAATACCCTGTCCTAACCGCTGTCGTTTCAGATCGATAAAATGAAAGCAAAAGGAGCAATGAAGGAAATAGGTATTGCAAAGGTTCGTCAAAAGGTACTATTTTTTTCGGTGGAAATAACATCGTCCATGTGTTAAGTTTGTGGTACCATCCATGGCCGCTACTGTTGTCGATCGTGCAATGCAAAGCTTTGGGGCAGAAGGTGTAAGTCAAGACACCTTTTTAGCTCGTGCGGCTGCTGGCCTTCGGACTCTTCGCTTCGCCGATGTAAGTATACAACGCACATAATTATTTCAATGATCTCACAATGCGTTTACAGGGTCCGGATGCTGTAAGCCTTGACATTTCAACTCATTGTGTTATATTAACATTGCTGCAGGTTCATATTCAGCAGGTTGGCCAGCGAGAGTTGAGGCGGGCGGCCCGGATCAAAGAACTTAGTGCTGAAGTGAAAAGGAAGGATGCAGCGCTATTGAAGAAAAGTGGGCTAACCAAGCCGCATCTTTAAGGGTAGGACCAACAGCTGAACAAAGAATCTATCTACATCTACATTGCATGTGCATCTCCGTCAATCTGAATTTAAGTCTATATACCTTGCGTGAACATCGCGTCGGACGGGATGTCCTCTACCTTGCTGCGAACACGTCTAAATTTCAGTAACAATCTGACGTAATCACACAATCTTGCCGCGAAGTTATCATGACAAGACTTTTGCGCGAATCCCTGCTACGTCTCCATACATCTGGGTGTCGCGCTTTCTCCACATCTGGAACCATGCGACAGCGATTGCAAAGTACTCCACTCCCACCAGCGAAGCTACGGGCCCTCATAACGTTGTACCATCGTTCCTCCACCTTTATCACACCTGCCAATCTCTCGCAACGGATTGACCTTGCCTTTACTGATCCGCTACATTCGTCTCAAACTGTCAGCGACCAACGCTGGAACTACGGAGCACTGCAGAAGCGAGTCCAGCAGAACCGTGGCGACAGCGAAGTAAAATCATCCGACTATTTGGGAGTCAACCTCGACTATGAGAGTATGACGTGGAGTGACCGACGAGGCGCACGCCAGAGCCGCGTCAACGCTACATTATGGGGTACCCAAGTAGGCGGGAGGCCGGGTTTGGAGACGGTCCAGGAGACTAGCGCCACAAACGAGAGGGAGAGCAAACTTCTTGACCAGACTGCTCACTCGAGCATTTTATAACGCAGGTATGAGGCCTGGTGTTAACAATTAGATCCCGAATCCCTGAAAAGAAGTCCCATCTTTTTGTTTTGGCTTCGGCCTTGCCATTGTACAAAGGTGCCTGTGGCTGTGAACGACGAGGTTATCTACACACACTGGGCACAGGGCTCCTCGTTCGACAATGGGAGCATTTCAGTCCGGAAATCAGATTTTACTCGCTCCTCGACAACCATATATTCGCGGCGCTGCAGTGGTGAAGAGTATTTGTCGTTGCCATGCCTACAGGATAGTTTTATCTAACAAGATTTCATCGATACATTGCTCTATGAATCAACAATCTGCAGAGTCAAATAGGTACGAGCAATACCTCGTGATCATTATGTTGAAATTGGGGTGCCCTGCTCTCAGAAAGAAAGGAATCCAACAATTCCCACAGTACGGAAATCCAAGCAGTGATAGGCTGATAGCAGTCCTTGCACCAAAATGCTGCTGCCTAAGGTTTGTATTCTGTAGGTGTATCTAGGCCAACCCTCCGGGCAGTCGCTCTAATTCGTTCCTCTTCGGACAGATCATGTAAAGGGCTGTAGCGTTCCAACAACATCTAGCAAATGTTTGAATTGTATTCTGGAGACGCGTCAAAAACTTACTTTGTGGGTTCTATCAGCGCGCAAAAAGGCGGCTGTGTTCTCTACGTCTTTCAGTACCTTTGGCTGGTCAGCTGATATGCGTTCCAGGAGAGCAGTCCGAAGGTTAACGCTTATAGCTTTATTGCGGGCTAAGGGGTGAAATATGGACTGCCAAACCGAAAGATAAGAAAAAGGCATTGATGGCATAATAGTGCAATAGCTACGGATTTTCGTAACTCGCGTAAGAGCCCACGATATGCCCTTGCAGTGGTCGACATTCAGAGTCGGAGTCCAAATGACTTTGTGAGGAGGTTACTCATGCTTGTGTTGTTACATCTGAAAAAGGAAGAGACTCCCGAGGAGAGCCTTCCGTTTTTGAAGATGGCCATCAACCGTCGCCGGCCTTGCAATGAGAGCATAATGAGTGTTGGGTGAACATTAGATCCACTGGTTCGGAAGTTAGGAACAATCCGTCCCGTCCAAAACTCCTTTGTGAACAAGCAGGCACTGCGTGTGGAGAGATTGTCCAGAAATAATTGTTGATTTGATGATGAAGCCGCGCGCGATTCTCCGACCTCGTCAGCTCCCTGCTGTCCTTCACCCACGACCACTGACAGGTCGCATGCGGTGGACAGACTTTTCCAACTCACTCAATACCCAGCGGTAAGTGCTCTTACGGGCATCCATTGTGCACAGCCCCGGCTGTTCGTCTTGATGTATCGCTTACTAAAGTACCGCTCTAGCTGCCTGTAACGACGTCCACAGCTGTTCGTGTATCCTGCCTTCCCCCAGTTCTTCATCCATGGCGGCGCGCGGGGCCGCCTTGAATCCTACCTCGCTCCCATTTTTTCCTGGCGGTACAGTGCGGAGTGAAGAGGATCAGAACCAAGGCGGCGGCGGCGGTGGTCCCAAGGTCACCGGCCTGGGTTTTAGAGCTCCCAGTGGTCACGTCCGAGACCGGGACTACACGTCCTCTTCGACGGCCTCAGACTACAGGTCGTTCAGATCGTCTCCAAGTCCTCCTTACCCACTACGCACTGACTCTCCCGAATCTACTCGATCTGGGCCTAGAGACAATTCGTTTACTCCATTACATCGCCATGTCGAAGCCAATGTGACCCGATCTCTCGTGGACAGCACGAACAGTGACGTGGATCCGACCCATAAAGACATGACGAGGATGGATACACCCACAGCAGCGCATGAAGGTGCGCCCCTTCCCACCGGAGATAATGAACCGATCCCTGTGGCTAGTGGAACACCTGGGACTCTGCCAATTAGTATATTGCGCTTAAAACCTACACTGGACCAACTTGACGCATCTGGAATTTCCAACGCAAACATCTCTGTCGTCTCGAGGTCATCACCTGCCAATTTAATCCTCGCCTCCTCACCTGCCTCGTCTGCCGGAGATTCAAGCGCGAAGGCTTCCACGGGCATTGAGCATCTGCATAGCCTGGAAGTACAGCTTAAGGCCTCGCCGTTCATTAACGACATTCTCGATCGTCTGGTTAGATGCGAGCTTTCTACCAGAGAAGTCCGACGCGAGCTAGGCGATGTCCATCGCAAGGTGAATCTCCTCGTGGAGCGATCCTTCAGCAATAGTGATCCAATGTTCAGACACCCAGACCGATCTGTGAATAACTCAGAACCCACTTTTAGAAATCCGTTTGCCTCCTCTGCAACTGATTTACCCAAGGCGCAAGCTGTTAATGGGCCTGCCTCGTATACAAATGGTGGTAGTGGATCTGTCAATTTGCCCCCAGGTCGCTCTCAAGATGAGATAGCCCAGATATCCCAGCGTTTGAACACGCTGACTACATCTGTCTCGCAGTTACTCGCTCTACAACAACATATGCACTCCATGAACTCAGGATTTCAGCCTCCTCAGGGCCATCCGCCCAATGCACCTGGGACTGTTGCCGAACAGTTATCATCTTCATCTGTGCCACCACCCCCTCCCATACCAGGGCCTCACGCACTTCCTAATAGGCCTGACTTGCGACCCCCATCAAGGACGCCGAATCCGCCTATGCGAACCTGGTCCGCTGGCAGTCTTGACCTTCCCATGAGGCCTCCAGACAACAATGTAGGCTTGGGTCGTCCAGAAGCTTTCCTTCGAGATAAGCGTAGGTCTGTCGCCGGTCTTATGCGACGTGACTCTAGTACTGTATGTCAATTGTTTCCCTCATCCATCATGGACTCACCTGTTTTTGTAGATGCCCATGACTGATGGTTCCAGTGACAGCTGGAATGGATCTCCACGGGAAGGAGGACCAGTCGTATCCAAGTGGGAACATCTGCCTCTATCTCCCGACCTACTACGGTCTATTGCTAAATTTGGGTTAGTGTCATATATTTGCTTTCTCCGTGTTATCTTCATATTCTGTAGTGTGGGACCACCGAACAAGATTCAGCAGCGTGCCCTGCCGTTTCTGCTTCGTGGAGCAGATATAATAGCTCAAGCTCCTCCAACACAAGAACGTATAGCGGCATATGTTATTCCTGCGATTCATATTGCACTGGGCTATCTTGCAAACCGCCCCTCTACCCGCGGCCCAATTGTTGTGATGATATCAACGACGGTTGATCAAGCGACGCAAGCGCAACGAATGATTCGCGATTTGGGCGGCCCCATTGGTGTTAGATCTGCCCTTGGTGTCGGAGCTAACGTTAGAAGCGAAGACATCACGCAGGAGTTGCATCTTTTGCATCAGAATGTTCCTCACATTCTCTGTGGCACCCCCCAGAAGCTGCATGCCCTGTTTACTGCGTCTCATGGATTGGTGGGCTCGGAAGTTCGGTTTCTAGTCTTGGATGAAGTAGACCAACTGATTGCGAGAAACCTCCATGACTTCGTCTTTAATATTGTCAAACTTCTCCCTCCTCCTCGATCCCGTCCATTAGGAGGACCAAACATCCCCGGCACACCTAGCACGAGCCCCGTACCCGGACCTCAAGCACCATTTACCGGATTTGATACAAATGGAACTACAAATGGTGGCGGTACTGCTGTGACTACGCCGTTTCAACAAGGCCGTCGCTTCTCAACTGTACTGCCTCTGACAAACGACGCCGTCCCAAGCGCGAATAACAATGGTAATGGGTCGCAAATTGAACGACAAACTGCTTTGTTCTCGAACACGGTGCCGCAGGACGTACTTAACCTTGCTAACGCCATTCAGTTGCGCGAGCCCGTTCGTGTCCTCGTCCGACGCGATGGAAACGTCACACATGCGGATACTAGTAATGGAGCACGTGGACTTCGTCAATTCTATTTATACTTAGCCTTTACCGCCGGTGGAAGGCTTGATCCCACTCCAGCCACGCCTGGCGGTGGGCTCGGTATCATTGGTTCGGGACGCGGTGCCTCATCCTCCAACGCTGAAACAGCTCAAGCTAGAGAGTGGAAGCTGGATGCCCTGGCAGACCTATTTGATGATATCGAAGTCTCTCAAGCCATTGTCCATGTAGGTGGCTTGACTGCTCTCGATAGTGTTGTCTATAAATTGGCGAGCCGCGGTCTGGAAGCTGTTCCGCTGGTGAGTCTCTTACGTAAATGTCATCACCCTTACCAATCTTCTGTCTGCAGCATGGTGACATGAACGCCGGCACCAAGCTAGCTGCCTTGAATAAATTCAGAGGTTCGACATCGATTATGATAAGACAGCAGCCTGTGACGAAGGTGCTCGTGGTTTATGATGTTCAAGTTAAGGCCCCAGATGTCTTTCAAGTTCCCCTGGTCATTAATTATGGTAACCTTATGAATGGTTTACGTGATTTCCTTTTCAAATGACCACTTTTTAGACCTTCCCAAAGCCGTTGAAGAATATGCACACCGGTACGAAAGTCGACTATACTACGACCTGCTAGTTGCTCATTTAACCGTTTCAGAGTCGCGCCTGCGATATCCTCTAGTTATTCGCGCGCCGGCGTTGTCATTAATTTTGTCACTGCCACTGGCGGTGACGTGGAGATGCTGCGTTCTATTGAATGCTTCTACAAGTACGTTTAACTTTTTGCCGTATTCCCATACGGTGTTTGTGCATTTCTAGTACTGATTTCCTATCTCTTGCGCTTTTCAAGGATCAAATGTGTACGTTTATCCGTTAAATGACTAGCGGATCTGCTGATAGACATATCTTCTAGCCTGAAGTTCCTATGAGTCTGCGCGACGTCATCTGACGTTTTGTATCCCTACTTGCACACCTCACCAGTCCTCTTGCTATTATATCAAAGCGTAACGCCCATTCACCTTGTTCAAAATATACCCTTATCATGCATCGACATCTGTCTCCTTACACATGGTTGCTTTTGGCACCATTCTCACATTCTCCCTCGTTGTAAAATCAATAGTTTTCGCCAATTTTTAATGAAAATCCAGATGGACCATCATTACACGGATGGATCGATCCTCGCTACATGTAGCAAGCTGTTGACTGGGACCCGTCCCCTGAGATGGTCTCCATATTATGCGATAAATGCTATCCCCATGACCAAGTCTGCTCTGCATGTCAATATTACAGTTGCCGACACAACTAAGTAAACTTACTGAGAATCGAGAGTTAATTCTAGCCACCAATCATTTGCATTGGGACGAGATGAGTAGATAAAAATATCGCCACTTTCTAGACCGACCGCTAATCGTCGGCTGTGTTGAAAAGTCAGCCACAAGGACCAAGCATGTGGTAAATCACCTACTGTCCGTCACGTAACACAGGACTAAAGTCGATAGCTGTGACGGCCTCATTGAACTTCAGAGTGGCGCTAGCCGCCCATTGAGAAAGCGACTCGTCTACAGGTCGCCAGACCTTAACCTTTGAGCGATGAGCTTGAATACTAATGTTAGGCACGCAGCAATGAGACGAACGGTCTTGTCTCGCGATGCTGTTGCAAACGCGACCTCTGAAGGCTCAATCATCCAAGCGCAATCCCAAATGATCCGTCCATGAGATCTATCCATGGCCAACGGCGAGTAACCATCTGACATTGAGGTTCATTTTGAGAAATTTATCGAATGAAAGATACTGACTGGCTTGCGCGTTTAAACGAAATAGTCTCCAGGTCCGGTCTCGTGACACCGAAAGTACCATTGTATCATTTGGACAAAAGGCAATTCTTGTAACCGTTAGTGTATGCCCTGCAAGAGGCTGCCCCATTGGCTGCCAGTCCCGCGTGTTGTTTACCCGTAGCACAGCATGTTCTGCCGTAGTAGACTTACAGGCGGTTACAACCAAGGAATTTGAGTGGGATGTTGCCAAAGAAATCAACTGGAATGCCAGGGTCAATTATTATAAGAATGAAAGATATAAATTTGCCTCGTAGCCATGTCCAAATATCTTCTCAATTTCGGGCCATAGTGTCGTAGATGCGAGCTCACTTTCGAACGGAAAACGATCTAAACAAATGATGGTTTCGGAGTCTATGATCTCGTCTGCAAGTGAAAGCATATGCTAAGAGCCCCATGTCAAGTTGTAAGGTGCAGCGGACATACTGTCCGTAGTAGCTTTATTAGAAAGTCCTAGGGGAGGGACATTTGCTCCGGCGGGGCGGGATGCCTAGTAATTATCATGGTAGAGCAACTGACATAGGGATTAGGCAACATACCAAACTCAAGGGTTCTCGTACAGTGCTTAAAGAGTTCAGCAGAGCTACGAAACCCTTCGGCGCATCGAAAACTCGAGCTACCTTCTCGTCACCTATACTGACAAAGCGCAGCGAGGATATAAACGCTGCATCAATAATGTCATAGCCATGGGTTTGGGGGCGTCCTAATTCATGCCACACTTCGTAGGGGACAGAAGCTTGTAGGCGATGTGGCGCATGTATTCGGGTTGTTTGATCAAGACTTCAAGGTCGGTTAATGTTATCAGCCATCCTTTGTAGAGAACGAAGTGGCTCACCCGGATGAAAGAAGATAGTCACCATGAGGAGCCCACGCGATGGATTTGGCTATGCCATAATGCCCGGTGATTGCATTAACTTCTTCCCAACTTTCTGACTTCCCTCCAGTTGCTACTTGATGTCGCCACCTCCTCCAACCTCCATTCCATTCCCACCCCAACACCTCGGTCCCACTAGCGGCCCATAATCCACCAACAAATCCTCCAAATCGTTGGCCACCAACATCCCCAAACCGTTGCTGATTGATCCAGAGGCCAGTCGAATCTTGGCCATCAACAGAAGGACGCTGCGAAGATGATGGTGACCATATAATGAGAGAGGAATCTACTGATGTAGATAGCAAAGTTGGAGATGGTGGGAAATCCAGAGGTCCAGGTCGCCAAGATACAGATGTGATACCGGCTTCGTGACCAACGAGGAGAGCATCAAAGACGAGAGAAAACCGATGGACGCTAGGTTGTATGCACTCTGAGTCCAGCAGGTTGGCAGTGTTACAATGAACTTCCTAACCTTCCATCGAGAGATTTAATTGCTATAACATGGCGTTTAGTTGACATCTGTCTTCCTCCATCTTCTCCTTCCGAAAAAGCTCCCAGTGATGCCTCAAATTCATCGAGTATGTCAGTTCCTAATGCCCGTGGACCCGTTGGTAGATGATCAATGGTCCATAGTCGTATGGTACCATCTTGAGAACCGGAGGCAAGCGTAAGCTGCGGGGGTGAGCGGCGAGATTGAGTGAATGCTAGACTCCTGATCCAATCATCATGCCCTGAAAGCGACGCAGAATGGACAAGCTTGACGAACATATCATATGGATTATATAGAAGTTGAGACTAAGAGCCTATTAATGACGGTCTCACCTGAACTTTAGATCCAGACCAGATTTTGATTTCTTTACCAGTGCTCGCAATAGCAAGAATTAAGCCTTTCGGATGATTCGATTAGTAGCCTGCAACAAATAGTGTACGTCACGGAAATGCGTACAAGAGGTTGCTGGGAACGCGGCCAGTGCTACATCTAAGGAATATCTCCCTTCCATGTCAATGTTTTGCACAAGGTCTAGGGAGTCTGATATGGAGAAAGTGGGATTTCAGGCTCAGGGATTCTTCGATCGTACAAACCTTCATCATTGCCACTGCCTGCAATGAGCCTCCAGAGTTTAACCGTAGCATCAGAGGAGCCAGTGACGATGAGATTATCATGTGTTGCCAAAGTAGTTATAGGCTTGGTATGTGCGGAATGTTCTACTATGACTTTCCACTATGAAGGCTTACGGTTAAATATACTAGAATTGTTGACTACAAAATGCAACGCACCTGACCAAGTCTCTTTGTTCGTATTTGAAGCACGCCGTTTTGATCACCACTAGCAATTACATTCTCGTTTTGCATAAATTTCACACAATTCACTTCTGCCTTGTGACCACGTAGGGCGACATGCACCCCCGAATTATTCGGATCCTTATTAGACCATAATTTCATAAAGTGAAAGAGCACGGCAAGAAGAATAGATCCTCACCGAAGCATCCCAAAGAGCAACGTATTTTTGAGAGGCGAAGGAAACCAGAGAAGAGCCTGAGACGTGGGCTGCATGAGGATGTCTGTTGGTGGATGCAGATATGTATACAATTTCAGCCGAGGCCATCGTAGAAGGGCACAATTAGATGAGATCGATCGCAAGCAAAGGATGTAAGTATATATGATACTGTGAGTATTCACGAAATGGAAATGCGGTTAGGCGGAGTTAACGCGCTATTCTCCAATCCAAACGATGGCGAGTCGTTTCACCTGGTATTCTATGCGTCGTTTTCAAATCATTGAGCTTACATATTACGCAGGCCAACGCGTCTGCGAAACGCATCGCGGCTCAAAATGAGAAAGCCATACGCAATCTACGGGTTGGCATGGTCGCCTGTACCGTACTCTCCGTGCTCATTCGTTCGTTTCTTCGCAAACATGTTTTTGCTTCCACATCGTCCATGCTAATATACCTCCTCACGCTTGCGCCGAGCATTTTTTTGTATTCTTTTCTCGTTCGTGCGGGTGCCCCGAGACGCGCTACTTCGGGCACACTCTTATCTCCTGGCGACGATCTCAATCAACCTGGGCTCATGGAGTGGTCGTGGGATGTTATATATATCACTTGGGCTTGTCAGGTTGGCAGCAGCCTGCTCGGAGAATGGGTTTGGTGGTTATATCTTATTGTCAGTTCTTGCCTAAATTCGTCGTCAACTAAGCTTCACCACCGCTGGCAGATACCTTCATATGGAGGTTACAAGATTTGGAGCCTCTTTATCTCCCCTATGTTACTGGGAAGGTCCCGGCTAGGTACCACTGAATCCGAGGATCCAAATGAACCAGCCAGCAAAAGACAGGAAAAGCTGCGGAAGAGACAGGAAAAAGGAAACTCTCGTACCCGTGTAATAGGCACGAAAAAATGACAACCACCGCAATGCAAGCAGTGAATAGCCATTTGAACCCATGTTTAGGTACCCTCGTGAAACCATACCACTGACAGAAAACCTAGTTATGCAAATCATGCAGGAAATTGCCGTGCGCATTACACAGCAGAGAGTATTTTGGCGAACTTGGACGGGTTTTTCCTTATGCAGTCCATAATAGTGCCGGACCATCACTGCCAAATATCCACTAAACCATCTGCCCCTGCGGAAATTAGCCATGGTGCCCCGGGACACCACCGAACCTCAAGCACACCAAGGCCATCACTAATGGTGTGGCCACGGAGAATTTTAAGTGGCACTATCAGCGGATCTGTGAGGAGATCGCTGAATACACGTGCATGAAACACTTGTATAGTGCCATCGTCCGATGCCGATGCGAAAAGCGGATAGGAAGGGTGAAAAGCAATAGAGCGTAGTGCGCGGGAGTGGTAGCTGGATATTCCTAACTTGTCAAAATGTGACTATTTCCACGTGGACGAAAGATACTTACCGTAGAACTTTATAAGGCTTTTCACTAAGCTCTAGATCAAACCAGCATAGCTTACGATCGTATCCACCGACAATAAGATGATCGCCAGACGGATGAACGTCCATAGATGAAATCCATTTAAGACCAGGCATGAGTGTCCTCAATAGCTGCTGCGCAGATAAATCGTACACCCGCACATAGCGCTGTGTCTATGGTGATGATAAGAAACCGATACTAATCTGATAACATATTGTGACGTACAGCTACGAAGAAATGTGGCTTGTGGGGATGAAACAGCACGAGTTGAACCGACCCCTTGATTTTGCGAAACGGTGCCTGAGAATGGCGTTTCGAGAGTTGATGGATCCACACAGAGCCTTGGCCTTCTTTACCCGCTTAGAATCAAATACTTGATGAGCGAAACTGACAAGTATATTGCCCAATTCACTTACACACTGAGGCGAAGTAGTCGCCGCGACGATGCCATGTAATCTGTTTGGGAAGACCAGATAAGGGTGGCAGTTGGAGAGTCAACACAGCGTCGTTGCCCGAAGCAGCAGACGTCAAAGAGGTCCAAGCAATAGGTGAAGAGTTTTCAGGCGGAGGTGAAACTGTTGCAGGAGCAAGAAGTGCAAGTGTAGCAGCTTCTATGGCCGGATGGAGAGATGGCGGAACAAATGCATGCAAGTTCCCATCACTGCAAAGGTGTGAGAGTAAATAAGTATCACTGTGGAGGAAATACACTCACACTCCGACGAGAAAGAAGGCAACGTCTTTCCTAGGGCACCAGCTGACAGCGCTGACTTTGCCTTCTACACGCCATGTCTTGACCTCCCTCCCAACAAGCACCTCCCAAAGCCTAATCTCACCTATATCATCAGCACTGATAACCCAGTCTCCGCCTGGGCTCACACTAACGGCTCGCACACGAGTTTGGTGCAAATGGCGCAGAGCACGGTACGTCGGAAAAGGACGAAGCGCTTTGGGATCGGGGAGTTGCGGAATAAGATCATCAGCTTTTGTAACACCTTGTGGAAGACGACGACGCTGAACACGAGGTGCAAGATAGAGGTCAAGCAGACGGTCAAAACGCTCATTGATAAATCGGTCATAAGCAGGAACGAGGCGAAGTGCGGAGTAAGATTTTGGTGTGAATGATTTATCGTCTTCGTCCTTTACAGTGGCTGGTGCTTTTGGGTCAGGAAGATACTCCGGGGGTGGGTTGTAGGATTCGGCATGAGTGGGTAAACGGATTTTAGGTGCAGCGAGTGGCGCAGGGGCCGAAGAATCGGCTGGAGCTGTCCAAAGGGAATAAAACTGACGTGGACCCGGCATAGATTTAGGCTTGGCAGGAAGAATACGCCCTTGTCGAATGGCGCGAACTATTTTCATGACCTGCCCACAATGGGTGAGGGATATAATACAATTATAAATTGGAGCAAATGGTATACCTTCTGCTTCTCCCATTTGCTGGGAACCCATCTTCTTTTTGGCTCCGGGGCCCCGCTGAGAGGCATGACTTCCGGCTTCTCATCCCTCAAGAACACCTCGTAAGGATCAAAGCTTGAGTCAGGAATTTCATTTTCACGCAAACGTCGGATGATGTCTAACTCCTCTGCACTGAGCGGCTTATCAGATTGGGTATTACGGTCGAGTGCAGTCGTCCTGGACATCAGCGGAATCAGCCAAAATAATCAGCCTGGGGTACAAAGTTCAGACCATGAAAGAGGATCCTCCACTGTCTCTAGGAACTTGTCGAGTTCATCCCCTCTTGCTGGACGGAGAACCTTCTTGCCATTGACATCATAACCCACATGAGGTAGATCATCATACCAGTGCATTGGTATATTGCCGACACGATTGGGAGCCTGTGAATAAAGAGATAAAATGAAAGATATAATTGATTCAGAAAGTACGCACATTCTCAGTGGAAGAATCCGAGTCATAGTCGGGTTCTATAGATGGGTACACCCGCTTTGGCTCACCAGTAATATGTGAAATGATCGTTTTTGGAAGGGGGAAAACAGAGAAATTATCTTCTCCTTCTGAGAGTTCTCCTTCATTGTTATCCTCTTCTTCTACTGTGTCTTCGACACTATCTGCTTCTTGGTTGCCTCCGTCGTCTTCGCTGTCTGACTCTGTGTCGAGCTCTGGGAAAGTTAGCGAGTGGCCATCGTCTTCTGAACCCGATTGATCACGTTCGTCATCGCTCGACATGTCTAAAATTACAGCGCCGGGTAGTTCATCAGTAGTCTGTACATCTCGCTTTCGTTTCTTGTCCTTGATGGCCATATCTGGAAAAATGGCCATGGGCGTCTAAAACGCGTCGCGTCCAGTACTAGTGAGCGCACATTGCAGTTTGCAACCCATCTACAGCATGGCTGCTCCAGTACACGGTGGAGGTGAGCGATATGCTGGGTATACTTATCCTTGCATTCTTATAGTATTTTTGCAGACGAAGTCTCTGCTTTAGTTCTCGACATTGGTGGGTCTACCACGCGCGCAGGCTATGCAGGGGATGACACTCCAAAAGCCATTTTTCCCACCTATTATGGATATACCATTGCAGAAGACTCGACAGAAAATCAATCAGATGCCATTGAAACAGACCAACCAGACCAATCTGTCTCGCGAAACAAGAAAGTTAACATCCACATTGGCGAGCAGACTGGTCCAACTACATGGAGAGACCACATGGAAATAGCCAATCCCGTGCGTGAAGGCCTTAGTAAGCGCTAGTATCGATAGTCGATGCTTGGTATGTTCATGTTTCATCGGCAGTTTCGGACTTCGACCCCATTTCCGCAATCATTGGCCATGCCCTCCAAGATACTTTACGCACAAATCCTGCAGAACATCCTATTCTTGTCACAGAATCCCCCTGGAATACACCAGCCAACAGAGAACGAATGGCAGAGATGATGTTTGAGGAGTTCCATGTTCCTGCTTTTTATATTGCCAACTCAGCCGTGTTGAACGCGTACGTAGCTCCATTTTGAAGTTCTGTGAAGCCCGACTCACAAAACTGGTATTTTGTAACATTAGATTCGCTGCTGGTAAGGGAACAGCTCTTGTTGTTGACATCGGAAAAGATACAGCAAGCGTCACACCAGTGGTCGATGGCTTCGTTCTCCGCAAAGGTGCGCACCACTGCCAATGACTCACGCTTTCCGCCTCACAAAATGATTCTGCGACTCAGGAATGACTCGTTCAACTGTCCCCCAACTCGTTTATGCAAACGCCATGCACCTCTTGGCTCGACCACATCCACACCGTCCTGCCATTCAACTCTGGCCGCATCATCTCATCATGAATAAAGTAGTGCGTACATTCTACAGCTTTCAGGTACGCTCAAGGAAACGTTCCATCCAGCCAGTTGCTTTGAACAAACCACCGTCCTTTACGATTCGCGAGGACCGTGCCCGAACAATGACCGAGAGCTGGCGCCAATGGGCTCAGCAGCGTGAAGTTGATGAATGGATTGCTGGTGTTGCCGGCGTCCTTGAACATGGCTTTAGCGAGCAGTTTCGTGGTGTTTCATATTATAGTGTTGAAACTTACTTCTGCTGCAGTGCGGCTAACACGCGCCCACCACGTCCGTACGAGTTTCCAACAGGGTTCAACACTCTTTTTGGTCCAGACCGCTTTCTCCCTGGCGAGCTTTACTTTGCACAACAGCAACTCCCAGTATGCTTGTTCTATAAGTGATACTATACTTTGACTTAGACTTATTGCAGCCGGGGTCTGCCCTTCCACAAACTCTGCCCCAACTATTAAATACTTCACTGATGTCCTGTGAACCTGATTTGCGTATCCAGCTTCTGTCAAACGTTGTGGTGAACGGAGGGGGTTCGCTCCTTGGTGGACTAGTGGACAGACTACACAATGAGCTGGTCAGACATTTCAGCACGGTACGATTCTTGGTCTTTTCACGCTGTTACCTTATTTCACCCACCACGCTTACACCGCAGACAAAAGTACACGCTGCAGGGCACCCTACCGAGCGAAGATATGGTGCATGGCTAGGGGGAAGTATTCTTGCAAGTCTAGGGACATTTCATCAACTATGGATCAGTGCCGAAGAGTGGCAGGTACGTTACTAACTCCCAACCCTGGTATCTGCTAAACAAGTCTCAGGAACATGGAAGGCCTATTATCGCTCAAAGATGCAAGTGAAGGCAAGGTAGATAATTGTATTTCTGTTTTTGTAGGATGTGTTGTGACTATTGAATGCAAATGATTCATAAAACTTGGAAAAACAGCTCAGGTCGCCTTCTATTGGTCAACCGCTCTGACCAACGACATACGGAATGTCGTTCTTAAATATCAACCCTGGCTTCCTCTGGGCAAGGTCCAACATCATTTCCGCAAAATAAGAATTGACCCAGGCAAACCATGATCGAGTATAATCGGTATGATTATAGATCGACTGCGACTCATGGATTAAGCCCAGTCCAGCGGTATTCTTAAGATTGATATGGCACTATGAGCTCAGTGACAGACCACGGAATGACGGTACGTACGTTCGCAATTGTATACAACGTAGTAGTTATCTCGTCGTCGTCGTCGGTTCCAAAGATGGAAGATATAAGAGACATAGGCCAAGGGTGGTAAACATCAACATGAGGACCACTGAACCTGCATTAGTGGTGAGAGAAAGAAACCATGTAACCTCTCACCCGACCCCAAAGAAACCATTACCTGACGCAAAGTAGGGGTCGTTCCTTGACAAGACATGTTCGCGAGTAGTGACGTAGGCCACATTTGTCTTATCTGCGAAATGCATTAGACGGATCTTATATTGCCATTCATAATTCGAACTGACCCAAGAATCCCAGATACGGTAAAGAAAGCAGTGACTAAAGACGTTTCATCAGTCACAGTTTAAAGCTCGAGAGTAGTTGAAGTCAAATACGTACAGGTACATTCGCGTCGTCCATAATGACACGCCCGCCTAGTCAAGAGTTAATGAGTGCTTGATGAATAGGCGCATTAACCTACCAAAACCTGAGCTCCCATCCGCCAATTAGTTTATCTGGATAATATCGGAGCCAAAATAATAATGCAAACCGTTAGTCTCATAGGCGAATATATTGTCAACCAGCTACCAGGCCAAAAAGGTAAGCCAATGATAGATAACTTCCGGGACTAGTATTGCGTACAGTGGTACTCCAAATCGCGTCAGAAATGCGCTTGCTGAGTTGCCTTGCTTTGGTAGACACGTTCTGGCTCTGCTTCACAGCGTCGAGAACGTCCGCTAGATGCGTTAATTCGACAGATAACATAGCGTTCGCCGGGGTAAGGAAAGCGTAGATGCTAAGGTCATCTGAAGGTCGGTGGTGGGTGCCGACCAATCCAGTATATGCTTTTGGTTCGCCATTCCCTTCATTCTCGACTGCTGGGCTCAGGGAACCCGCCCCGCCGGTCCAGTTGTAATAAGAGATTACATTGAAATTTGCGTCGAACTATGATGCGCATCCAATCAGCTGTGCTATATAAACAGGAGGAATAAGCAGATACAGTAGGTTGCGATTGTTCATCGATTACTTGGAATATTTGGTCAATTGCAGCGTTCCCTATAAGTGCCTGTAAGAAGAGCAGCACTTGCGATTGAAAAATGAACTTACAATTGTCGTTGATGAATGAGGAATCATTGGTACTCTGATAATAAGATCGAGATAACTTGATAAATCCACAAAGCGAATCTATTTCGTACTGGAAATTACGAATAAAGGTCCAAGAAAGCGAAGTTGGAGAAAAGCGCCTTACTTTGCATTCATACACTATTGTGTCGTTGACTGGTCTATGTGAGGACCGTCAGTCAGAGGCAATATATGCAATGACAGCGAGTCACGGACGGGTTGACCGTGACCCCATCGGCAAAGTCATTGTGTGTGGGCGCCAGTCCGCTTTCAGGTGGAGGCTTTCAGAATTGAATTGTTATTATGGAGAACACCCATCATCTCTGCACCCTTACTTGAAAGGAGCCACAATAGGGAAATTGTTGGATATACCTAGGGTACAGTCGCATTTGTGTTATTCAAGAAGTAACCTCGTTACGTACCGAGCCTCATTATTTATCACGGCCCTTTGCAGAGTTGCAAGGTTCTTGTCCAAGGGTAATAGAGCCTGATAAACCGCAAACTGGCAGCAAGATAGTAATTCAGCAAATCATCTCAAAGAACGCGTTCCACAATCACTTGATTCGCAGTGTCTCGTAGCCATTGGGCACTGCAGTAGAATATCATTTCAAGCTCGCTTCATAGCTGAGAGGAATCCCTACGTGATATCCTAATAACCGCCTTCTCAGATCGGTGACTGAACAGACAAGACCACTACACTCACACCTGTGATGATAAATGCCAAGTTGTTCGACTTTCACAATCAATCAACGCTGCGCCTCTTTAAGAAAATCTCGGTGCTCACAGCGTTGAAATACTTGACAGTAGTGTCTGCAAAGGCAAAGAGATTATGATGGTAGAGATAACTTGTCACTTTGTTTGTTCTGCTGACCCAGAGTGTTTGGAAACGTGTTTTCAAATAACCGCGCAAGGTCAGGATCCTTAATCCTTGCTTTCATATCTGTGATAACTTTCTTTGGACAAAGATGTATATCGAACAGCGTTGACAGCACAAGAGATCCGAATGACTTACCTCTACCGCAGGGCTTGTAAAAGTTCTACATTCAGTGGATGGTCTCATGAAAGGAAGTTTTAGTGGTCCTGCTGATGGGTTTCCTTGTGGCGATTCACTGTAGGTTGTGAAGTCAGGACAATTTTGCGCTTGGGCATAGGTGTTGATAGAAAGGGCTCCGGCAGCCAGCAATGCGAGGTTACGAAGACGAAATAGAGATATCATCCCGTGCAGTCTTAAGAAGATTACACGAACAGTAGAAACCACTCGTGCGGCGAAGGTTTTATAGATTTCGTTCATAGCTTCCTCTGCCGGCGCGCCAAGTCACGTTGGTTGACTCGGAGAACTGGTATAGAGTAGCGTAATCGCTCCACGATCAATCAATATTCACTCGGCCTGTTAATAGTGATTAGAATGCGTTCTAGAACTCTTAAAATCAGCAGCTGCATATGACTCTGAATCTACTTGAACTCGCTTGGAAACAGCTGACTTCAGGATAAAGGCGCGTGACGCGACGCGACGCGACATGAACTGACACGTGCACAATGGAGTGTAGAAATGCAAGGAACAAGGTAAATAATGATACAAAGTAGCGTTATACACACTCAACCTCAAGCTGGTATCAGGCTGGCTGTCTTGGCTTCAGCGGCATCAACAGCAGAAGTCCGAGCTTCAACCGCAAACTGTTTCTCCTTGCAAAGTGGTATTTTCTGTGTCAGATCTTCTTCCGGCCCGTCAGGATCATCTGCCCCTGGCAGAGGTTTCTTTGTTGGCGTACGCTCGGGCTCCGGGCCGTGCGCCGACATGTTGTTGCTGACATTTTTGAGCTCTGCTTCCTCTTCAACAAATTTGTGCTCTTGTGTATCGGCGGGGGGTGTGATCGCCTCTTCCTCCAATTCTGAGCGTAACGTTACCGCAGTTGTAAACCCATTTGCTGCCAAGGGAGAGGGTCCATGTACACCTTTACCATCCGAACCTTCGATCTCTTCTCCAGCCTCATCTCCATCCACCTGCGTACCAGCTTTCCAACTACTCGCCTTCAGGCTACGCTCTTTGACCATGGCGACTCTAGCACTCCAACCGCTTGCTTCGCTCTCCCAACTCCCTCGACGGGAACTGCGTGGACGGAGCGCGCGGACACTAGCGTCTTCTACTTGGGCTTCATCGACTTCAAGCTCCCCTTGTTGCGAGCTGCTATCAAGGGCAAATTGTGACTGAGAATCACCTAGCCATCCATCCATCCGTCCACCAGGAAATGCGAAAGCAGACGATGCCAAAGTCAACACCGACGCATTATCTTGGGGAGGTGACGAAGGTCGAGGATTATAGCGTGGGTGGTGAGATGTATGCAGTGGGGCCTGGACCGTGCCAGGGTCTGGTGAGTGAGATTCGGCCCTCGACGTAGGGACCGTAGGGGGGAGAGCAGAAAACGTGATCGACGTAGAGTTTGGGAGCCCTGTACTACTTGTAGTTGAAAACCTCGGAAGAGCAGAATGCGGAGTGGATGCAGTGATCGGCGTCGGGGGAGCCTCCGCAATATGTGCCATACCGTTCGTCCCTAAGTCAATAGAGATGAGGGTGGTAGGTTTGGTACTGGCAGTTACGCTCTTAAAAGTGCGAGGGTCAGATAAATATGATGATGATGAGCGCGATGGGGCGGGAGAAGGTGGAGACGTGGGCGGAAGAGGGCGGATGGAGGCATCGTCGTCCGCCTCAGGGTTTGACGGAGACCAGGTAGAGGAACGGGATGAACGCGGGGGAGTGGACCGACCAACATTCGAGGCATCATCATCATTTAGTATAATGTGGTGACCGTCAGAATGGCGGTGTGGTATTTCGAGTTGCTGCAGGGTAGAGGCTCGTACACGCTCCCCAGGCACGCGGACAGGCTCTCTCGCCGCACGTCCTGATCCACCCAGTTTCTTCTGGAGCCACCCAATGATAGGTTTGCTGCTCTGGCGTTTGATTCGCTTCTGGGTGGTCATCGTTGCTGGCGGACGAGGCCTTGAGATGGCGGTGTCGCACTTAAGTAGGACATGTGGATTACGTAACACAGATGAAAGGTGTTGAAATGTAATCTTTGTGTATCATCGTTATAAGATGCTATTTTCCAATACGTTAACACCGCCCTCGGGTAGTCTTAGATCCTCTTCAAGACCTCGTCTACAACCTCTTGCGTAGTTGACTTACCTCCCAGGTCTGGCGTCAGAATTTTCCCTCGCCTCAACACCGTGTTAACCGCAGCATCGATTCTTTCTGCACCATCGCCATGTCCCAAATATCGCAACATTAGCGCGGCAGAACGAATGGCAGCAAGTGGGTTAGCTTTGTTCTGCCCTGCAATATCCGGCGCAGATCCATGTACACTAGCATGAATTTGTCAATAAGCCGTCAGATAATCATGCAGATGTGTTCACGAACGGTTCTCCCATAACGAAATTATCACCGGCATTTACAGAGGGGACCAAGCCCAAAGAGCCAACCAACGCAGCCGCAGCATCGCTGTGGAAAGGTTTTAAAAAACCAAAGCTTGAGCACCGGTGGAAGAGCGTACGATAAAATGTCTCCGTAAAGGTTTGGTGCAACAATAACGTCATAAATTCTAAAAGTATTTCAGTGTCTCGAAAAAATCTTGAGACTACCTCGAAAACTCACTCGGGCTCTCGGAAAAGCCTACGAAATTATGAGTGCAATCTACAGGCAAAAAAGGGGGATTACCCTACCGATATATTGCGCTATCCACAAGCTGTTCTGCAATCGTTACACCGGCATATTTGTCTCCAGATTCCGGCAACGAAGGAACGTCACGAACGGTCTCGCGAAAGAGACCATCGCTAATCGACAGGACATTTGATTTGTGTACAATAGTCACTTGCTAACATGGCAATCAATAGTTGTGTGCAAATTGACAATGGCATAGCTCTGACCTTTCTAGGTCTGCTCAAGGCTAAATCAAAGGCAGTTTTACCTATTCTTCTAGAGGCATGCTCAGTAATGAGGCGTGTTGCTCGGGCTTCCTTTCCATTCTGTGTGGAAATCAAGGTCTCTTGCTTAACATACTATAGGGATTGTTGAGGCGCAAGACTTTGAAGGCGAAGGCTAACTGACGAGGCATTCGGTATTCTCTCTGACAACAATCATGTCGACTTTAGATTGTTCTTCTGGAACTGCAGACACCTGCTCTGGGCCACGATTGAGTGCACATCCCCAACTAAAAGTGAAGAACGGGAAAACACACCGCTATGACGGGACGAATATTGGCATAAAGATCAAGCTTTTTCCGCAGTGCAACGATTGGCGAACTATAGCCAGTGACTTTGCGCGACGGCGAGCTGAACACAAATGAAAATAAATAAAGAAGACTGATGAGAGTGAAATACCTAACAGCTCCAAACAGGGCGCAGTTGCATTCTTCCTTCAAAATACTAGGGAGTAGGGAAGATGACATGGCCAAACTTTTCTTAAAATAAGACTTTTTTTTATTCACCGAACGGATTCTTCTGGCAACGCCTCTCCATGCTTTGTAAAATATTCAAAACCGGCATCCAAGTCAATGAACTCAGGTTTGGGTATGCTTGACCCCAACGCTAGAATCGCTTGACGCGCTGCCTAACGAAATATCACTATTGAGAGTCTATGTGAGACAAAAATTACTATACCGGTAAAACCTCTCGACCAATTCCATCAGCAGGTAGCAAACCGATCTTAAGATATTTGGCAACAGATGTGGTGAACTGTCGCGACGCCATGCGCCTGCAATAATGAATGCTTTAAAGCTCTTTTCTTGAGACATAAAGTGATCTGTACCGTGCAAGTGTGCAAGTATAGAAGTACTTCAAGGAAATTGATGAGCCGGGCGCGCTGAGTTTCAATATATGTTCAGAAACAATCAGAAATATAGCTCTGGAGACGTTCCTAACTTACATATGTTTAGACTACAGTACAGCGTTCTGTATTGAAAATGCGCGTGCTGGTACATTGGGGTTACATGGTGACACAACAGCAAATCCGAGTGTGAGTATAGGAATAATTCTTGAAGTAGCAAAATGTCCACAAGGAAAGATTTCAAAGGAAACGATCTATCAGAGCAGTGTCCGTGGTAACCATGATATGATGTAAATGTTCGCGATATGAAATACGGCTATCCATTGTTCCCTACCGCGGGTTTATTGAGGTTGAATTGCGCCTCTGCGCACGGGTTGTTGGGTTTCATGAGCGAACGAGCAGTGCGTATTTCGATTGACGTGACATGGAGATGATCTCTTAGCCATCCTGGCCTCCGAGAATATCGGGGAGCGGCTGCTCATAGGGGGACTCGACATTGCAGACGGAGGTGGAAGATGAGGTGAATCAGCGGTAGGAGGAACGAATGAATTCGCTCCCGATGTGATTCGAGGGAGAGGAGGGAGTGATGGTAGGCTCACGGGGCCAAGTATAAAAGTATTGGTGGGAGAGATAGAACGACGATCCGTCTTAAGAAAGTCTGAAGATTGTGGGGGGCTGTGAGGATGACGTCGGCGGACAAGCGCTGATATGGGTTGATCGACTTTTGACATACTTATCCTCGTACTGAGGTGAGTCGTGGAGTCATTGGCCGAATTTCCCAATGATGTGCGCCTAGCCGGAGGGGACGCAGAAGACGCCTATAATTCGCAAAGATGATCAGTCAAGAAGTTTCAGTGTCTGAGAAATTGGTGGCGTTGTACTCGGTAAGAATTCGGTGTCTGGCCTGGACAATCAGTCTGAGGGCTACTCTTTAAATCGCCAGGTAGGCTACAGCGGCGTGTTAAAACCTATTATTATGATAATGAGCTTAGGGGAGCATATCTATTACTTGCATCCAGACAACTCACATTCGGTGGAACATAGGGATTGTACCGATTTGAAATACTCCTCCGCCGGGAGTTCATAGAATCGTGGACAGGCGATGGATGGGAAATAATGATGGACGGTGAAGGAGATGTAAACGAAGTCGCTGAGTTCGGGCTCGTTAAAACTTTACTGGTGGACGATTGAGAAGAAGGCAAAGAGCGCAAGGAGGAGGAAGGGGAGGAGGAAACAAAGGAAGGTGAAGTTGGATAACGAGCGTAGTGTTGCACCTCGGAATTCTCGCCGCTCTCTAAGTCGAGAGAAGCGAGCAGTTCCACAAACGAGGGAAGAGCCTGAGCCATTGCGGGGCGGCGTCACAGAGGGTGAGCCCTCATGTTTATCACGACATACTTATAGCAATTTGAAAGGCGTAGCTCCTGGAAACATATTGCTTGATGTAACTTGAAGCGCTCCAAGGTTTCCAATCCAGGGTGTGACACAGTCGGGAGAATTTGAGCAGTGAAGACCATGATTTAGAGTGGTACAGCCCCCACTGGTGCTGCTCTGTTACCTAGCATCGTCGTTGCAGATCACTGATTGTCGGTAATGTTGTTGGGATCAGAGATATGCAACGCTGTGGTGCAGATAATTCAGCCACGTGGCGATCTGCACATCCTCGCGAATAATTAATAAAGCCCAATAGATCTTAGGTTTGCAACCACATATACAGAACATGGGGATATGCTCTTGACATGATAATCGTTTAGAAACCATGAATCATTGTTTTGTCTCTAGACCATTGCAACTTACAAATGGCCGCACACAAAAGTGCTAGTGAACGACCGTGCATACACTTGCATGCGGTACAGCTCCGGAAGTGGAATCTGTAGGCGATCATTGGTGCCTGTATTACGATGGCAGTCCAGCTTCAATTATAGCGATAGAGTAAATAAAGCGACGCCGCTTAATTAGGACGTAGTATCTGCAGTGAACAAACTCCGTGTCGGGAAATAGCGGTTTGTGGAAAGAAACAGTGAGGCAATCATGGGACAGATGATTCATGTCACTATGATACCGAGAATGTGGTGTAAGTACCAGCGTATTTGACAGATACGCGATTAGCCGGTTCAAGGAAGAGACCACCCTTTCCGGCTGTCTTTGACGGGAGTGTGGCAGCGTGCTTCGCAACGGCCAAAACAATCGGCAAACCATATTATGACCTACTACTTGGATCAAATGGAGAGCAGTAGAACGTATGGTGAATGTCTCGCCACAAAAACAAGTGGCTGGCTGAATAGACGCAAGAAAAAAGGTTTATTCGTTAGAACCATAAAAGAACTGTTGTTGCATTACTTCTGTGCATCGAGTGGATGGGGCCGATTGAAGGCAGAGATAAATGCCACAATTAAACGGCGCATTGTTTCACGTCATAAAACGTCTGAGAAATAGGGCGGTGGAATTGTAATCGTTACCAGAAAGTCATGAGTGATATATCCAGAGAACACAAAGTTCGTGAGTCGAGATGGCGTGGCTACGCATTGCATTCGGAGTTTTCCTCTGACAATGGAGTGAAGACGGCCTAGATTGGACTCGAATTGTGATGCACGAGACAGAGAAAAAACAGCAGCATAGATGAGTAGGAGCCGAATATTAGCGAGAGGGGTGAGATGAGTAGATGATTGTACATCACCGCGGGTCGTTGCCGGCTCTGACCAGTGACCGACGACCATATTTTAAAGATGATCAATGTGCACAACATAGCGACTACAATAGTTAGATATCTTGGCATAATAATAGGTGAGAGCAACCCAGTTTCAAACTCCGCACCACAATGCCCTCGAACGTTGATGTGGCAGGTACTTCATGTGAACAGGATGGAGATGAGCCTGCCAAACTTATGACGCATGCGATACAAGACCAAGAATTGGTGTCGTTACCCTCCGCGTGTCACAGAATACCGTCTATCATCATTGAGTTCTGCACAAGAGTATGTGCTTATCTGATTAGTTGGATATTCGAGGCCTGATAAACCTGATGTTGCAGTGTCGATGGTGAGATCTTGACACACAAGACCTAATAATCAAGTTTATATGGACGTCTTTTGTTAAGGCTACATAGAGCAACGTGGACACTCACCGAATTGATGCTGACGTTTCCTCCTCCTGCTCTCATGTCGGTGTCATTGGCACCTTTGGACTCTCCTGAGACAGGTGGCCGCTTCCGGGTATGGCTTCTATTGGAAAACAACACGGAGTTATTATGGGATAGAAAAAGCGAAGGAGGATTTCCTGAGCTGAAAGCCTTGGTAAGATTTCTCGAGGCCTCCGAAGCCCTCATTATACTCACTGGCCATATATATGGTAGAAGCAACGAGTGCGGGACCGGGTAGACCCTCAGCGAGGTTTGGGACATTCCGATAAATAACCGTGATGATGTTGAAACGTTGAAGCTTGAAGAATGTTGAACATGTGACTTTACGACGAGTTTGTTGAATTATATTTCATTGTTTGTGCAAGTTCACACGACCACGTGGTACGTGACATGTGACGTAAGGTTTCTAGACGCGTTTCTCTTGATCACAGAACAATAATGAGCAACAGTGAGGAACGAATTTCCCTCCTCATTTTGAAATGCAAATCAAGTTGTAAGGCACATTGACCATCTTTATTCTACTACTTATGATGGCCGACAGGCGATGTCGATACAAAGGTGGACGCAATAACCAAATTACAAGCAGAATTTGAGGCAGGAGTGGAGGCAAGTTTCTTTAATCTTTTCGGGTGAACATTTCTTCTGAAAAGAAACTACTTGTGTAGCTATTCGACGTCGATGAACTGGTAGCTGGGCTGAAAGCTTGCTTGCGAACTCCCAACCAGCACCTTAGCACAGCAACATTGTCTGCGGTCGTTCCACTTTTTCCATTACTCTTACGACGCCATCCTTCTTCTCCATCTGCTACATCTACATCGTCAACCTCGATTACTGCCGACTCTGCGACTTTACGCCAGGCATTGAATGCGTTCCTACCTTCTGGTGGTATCATTGATCGTCTTGGTGATAATCGGGAAAAGGCGAGAGAAAAGGCAAAGGATGCCCTCGTTGCCATTGGTGCTGTTGTTTTTACATCTAGCGGCTCCCAACCAGCGGGTTCCTTCAGAGGCAAGGAAACGAGAGGGCCCGAGAGTCCGCTTCAGATATATGAACGGTGTTTGAGAGAGCAAGGATTAGCCAGCAAAAGTTGGCGAGTCAGGGAACAGGTATATATGCATTTGGTATCTTCTCAACTCTTGGTCACTTATCGAGTTCATTGTTCATTGCAGTCCATTCTGACATTAGCTCAACTACGACGCAGTTATCCAGCATTCCCTCTTCGTCCCTTTCTCTCCCCTTTGGTAGATACTCTCGAAGACAGTGATGGTACTGTGAGAGAATGTGCCAAGCAATCTGTCGTGGAGATTTTCACTGGTCACGGTGTCACGGATGCAGCACGTACTGATTTAAAAAAGGAGATGACGAAAAAGGGCGTTCGTAAGACGATTGTTGACAGCATATTAGCCAGATTGTTAAGTGGAGAGGGACGAACTACACCACTATTAGGAGACCCTACGGACACCAGGGACGAAACTACACAGGCCCATACACTCTCCGCACCATCGGTATCCAACACGGGACGGTCTATCAGCCTCGATGCTATTTCCGGCTTGGATAGACCTTCAGGTGAGCCCGGTGACGCTGCCACTTCCGGGGATGCGTATGTTGGCGCAGTTTATGTGAGGCCACACACCCATCATATTCTACGTTTACTTATATATCGTTGCGTTGTTTAGGTTGCATCTGCCCGAGATCTCGAAAATGAATTCTCACTTATGTTGCCTCCTTTCGAGGTCAGCTCAGTTCGCTTACTTTTTGTGTCCTGTTAAATTTTATCCTTAGGGAAGAGAAACTGAGCACAACTGGTTAGCGCGGGAGCAGGCTGTTATCAGAATAAGAGGGATGATAAAAGGAGACGCACACACTCGATATCCGGAGACCTTCATTGCGGGGCTTAAGAATGGAGTTTTAGATGGGACGCTCAAAGCTGTAGGACTTTTTTTCACATTCAATGTTGCATGCTCGTCTGATATTTGTTTAATAGCTCGCTTCTCTTCGTACGACAGTGGCTGCATGCGCTTGTGCCCTGTACAATGACCTTGCTGTTTCACTAGGCTCAAGGTTAGACCCATTCGTTGAAACTCTTTTGACGCGGCTCTTGAGGATGGCAGGGTTTACGAAAAAAATCATTGCTACTCATTCCCAGGATGTGGTTGATTCCATACTCATCAATACTTCCTGCCACCCTCGACAAAGTCTTCCTCTTCTATGGGCCTGTACCCAGGAAAAGACGGTACAAGCCCGTGCCTTCGCCGTTGGACATGTCAAAACTTTCGTTGATTGTCATGGTTTACGCTCAAAACATGTCATCGATTCTACGGGCGGTGTGGATCTGTTAGAAAAATGCGTTCGAAAAGGCCTCGCGGATCCCAACCCCGGTGTGCGGGAGAAAGCCAGGGGTTCTTTTTGGTCCTTTGAGGGGATCTGGAAGGACAGAGGTCTGACCATCTTGGAAAGTTTGGATGCGTCGGCTAGGAAACAATTGCAGAACGCGTGTCCTGTGCCTTTGGAGCACCTTGCGGTCTCTAAACCCTCCACGCCCGCAAATAAGAAATCTAGCGTAGCCGCTGCCATTGCCGCCAGCCGTGCAAAGGCCAAGCAGATCGCGACGGCTCCACCGACATTGCGACACCAAGCCACCGCTACTTCACACGCACATGCGTCTCGAGCAACATCTCCTCCAACCCCGCCGAAGAGATCTACATCTCCTCTTGTAATAGCGCGCAATGTCTCGCCATCACCTCGAGCGGGTTCTCCTTCATCTCCCCCACGATCATCAGCGGTCCGTGACACAACAGTAGCAAGGAATGACAACCATCGGACAAGATCTTCGGGTTCTCCATCGCCTTCGCCTCCCCCTTCTCCGACCAATGGCATGCATCGACGCCGCACATCTTCACCTTTAGTCGTTCAGTCACCAAGTCGTACTATGCATCAGCAGAACCCCCGTCTATCGTCATCGCATGGCTCTGGCTCATCTTTTAGTCCTCGGGCTTCATCGACTTTAAGGACCTCTTCGCGTCCAACATCGGGAGTAGGCGAAGCAGGGTCTCCTCACCATGATTTTCCTACCGACCTAAACGAGTCTCTTTTAATGGCAACAAGTATTCCTCTTCCATCAGAGAGTGATCTGGCAGATGATGATTCAGTAAATTTAATGACGTTCTCCGCGCCTTGGGAATTGTCTCATCCACGCAGCCAATCTACCGTGTCCTCGAATTCAACTCCGTCTACGTCTCGTATCGGTCATGTACCCCACTCAGTTGTTGAAGATGCATTACGCGCGCGCGCGGCTCAGGCGGAAAGTGCGGCCGAGCAGCTTTTGGAGCTCGTTGACCCTGACGATGGCCATCACTTTTCACCAATTCCTCCTTCGCTTTTACCAAATAACGGCGCGACACCGAAGCCCCCCTCTAGAACACTAACTACATCCCCTGTGACACCTGTGAATCATACAAGCGCTATCATGCGACAAGCCGCTCTGTTCCAAGACAGCCCGGCAAATAACGGTACTTTCCCATCAATCTTTGAGCTCATTGAAGAACGAAAACACCAAACAGGATGGTGGATGAAAAGAATGAGCAGTATGTCTATTCTCTTATTTGTCTCACCTGCAATGTTAACCGGAGCTAGTCATCAAACAGAATAGACCATTTAGCCCTGACTTTTCTCAACGAGTCCAAGAACTTGAGATATACACAGCAGCATTAGACAAAGGCACAGCAGATCTTTCCATATTGAGGAACTTGATTGTTTTATGTCACCGAAATCCTGGTAACGACGCTTTATCGCCTCCTATTAGTCCGATATTTTCAAAAGTTGAGCACCTTGCCGATATGCCTGTGTCGCCCATGAGTCAGTCACCGCGTGCGTCACATACGGCTGATGGACTTCCTGTTATGTTGGGTGACATTTGGAGGAGCGGGGAGCGTTCTGATAAGCTTTTTGGCGCATTATGTTCCTTTCTGCGACCCGAGAAGGTAAGCTGTCTGTTTCCTGATCACAAATGTGGAATTACCGATGGCCTACAAACAGGATAGGGAGCTCCTTGAACATGGATTATTCGTGCTCTGGGAGATACTACCACATCTTGATGGTCGCGATACCGATATTCTCGCCCTCTTACTCCGGCTGCGTTATGCACAGGATTTCAACGTAAGTCGGTTCATGTTATAACGGGGATTTGTTGTTCCTCACGATATTAGGTTGATGAGGGCACACTCGCAATTCGAGACGCTCAAGTCGAATTGGTTAACGAGCGAAATTATACGCTTTACGGCCTTTCAACAATGGACCTTTGCTTAAAGAATTTTTTGGCTCAGCCAACACCCTCATTCGCGTCGCAGAACGCTAAGCTACGCGCACATGCCTTTGGGCTAATCACAATGGCCAAGTTTATAATTAGGCTACCTGCTGACATTCTGGAAGAGGAACTACCCAAAATCAAGCTATCTCTGACTAACGTACGTTCGTTACACATGCTTTGTATACGGCCTGTTTATGATGGGCGCTACAGGCCTATTTGAACGCTGAGGCCATGGTTCGACAAGCCGCCACCACTGCCATCACAGCAGCCCAAGTCATATTACAAGACGAGGCCCATCTCTTTGCTTTGTTGGAGCCGCTACCAGACGACAAGAAGAATCTGCTTACATATTTCTTTGAGAAAAGCAATGCAAGAGGCGCTGTGGAACGCGTGGGAGAGAGCCCAGGTATTTCCGGTATAGAAAGACTTTCAAAAGAGATGGATCGTTTGGACCAAAGGATATCGACACCACCGAAGCATCGAAGTCCGTGAATGTAATGACATGAATGGACTCACGCGTACTCTCATTGCCTTAATTCGTAATGCAACGACAAAATTATAATCTTGGAAACCGTCCAGTTAAGCGAACAAAATACAACAAGCCAGCTGTCATTCCTGCAAGATGACTGATTTCGCTAACACCAGTTTGCTTTGCAGAAACGGAAGGGTGATGTTATCGATTGAACTACATGAGGATGGTTGCGATTAACTTACCCGTTCGGTGATAGCATTGAATAAATCATAACTGAACAGCCCGGCCACGCATCCCCAAGCGGGAACTGGGATTATCCCAAAGATAAGAAATTTCGCTGTTGGCGCGACACACGCCATAAATGAGATCACAGCGAAGATAGCACCTATAGGAAAGTTCAAGAAAAATGCTTGAGCATTAGTTTGTGCGTACCGCTGGCACCATGGACGACCCGTCGCTTGTGGAGTACTATCTCGTTAGCAAAGAGGGTAACCATACTAGAGGCAATCCCTCCTGGGGATAAAAGCTCCTCCGTTAAAGAAAACACAAAGATCATGAACGTCACAGACCTCCGAGATATAAGGTAAGAAAGGAAACATTGCCTAGTATCTGTAAAACTGGTGGAGCCATGAAGTAGAAAGTTAATGCATTCATAAGAATATGAGTAGTGGCTTGGTTAGAAAAGCACGAAGTCAGCAAGGTCCAGCTACGTGGTTTCACTTTTGAGGTTATGTGCATGCAAATGAAACATGGCTAGCTTACAATCGACCATCCTTCCAATTGTCCCAGGATAGTGTAAAATTCTTCTGCAATCCTATTAAAACTGACATGTCCCCTTCATTCTTCTGATATACGTCAGCCAGCGTAGCTTAAAGAAAAAGAAAGACTCACGGCTTTAAAGATTCCAACATTCCATAATAGGTAGACAACACCATTCAATCCTAGTACAGTCCATAAGATGACATTTGATGGCAGAGCGTTGATAGCCCTCTTTGCTTGTGTAAAAGCACTTTCGTTCTTTTTGTAATCCTGATCTGTTCGCTTGTTTGGGAAATATGTTCTGCGAATACATAGGATAGATGATTGTGAGAAATGTCGAATGCTATGGGAGGTAGTAGTAGGCCGATTTCCACAAGAGCGCAAGAGAGGTAGGTAAAGATATGGATATGGCGAAGGCCGAGCTCCAAGTGAAATCCTACGATGAGTACCCAGCGGTATTCGTCTTGGGAAAGCACTGAAGGGTCGATTCAACAAAGACATGCGGAACCATGGACGTACGTGGGTGTTTATGAACGCGTTGTGCATTCGCGTGACGCCGCGTGACACTCACTGATCAGTGTCTCTCCCAACTCGCAATCATGACCAACATTCAAAAAGTTGCACGGGTTGCGCTTTCGGACCGCACAAACACATCATTCGCGGCTCGTTCTGATTGTGAGCGTACCCTCAAGAGACGTATTTCTGTTACCGAGGGTAGAAGCGAGAAGCGAGCCAAAGTAGACTCGGAGGAAGTTGCAGTCGAAGATGTCGAGAAACATACAGTGCAAACTGTTTTCGTGGACAAGGAAATTATCAGGACTGGAGTCCAAAATGGGACAACTTTCAATGCGCTTCGTGTTCAGAGAATGCGACCTCGACGCGCTTCTCAGAATGTCTCTTGTGAGTCTTTGTGAAGTTATCTATCTACAACCATTTTCTCAACCACGTGATAAGTTTCCACCAGGCCTTTATTGAAGTCATTTGTATCGTCCAATAAGTCTGATGTTTGGAGATTCCACTCACGCGACGATCCGATCGCCCCCGGACTCCCATTTGCATGTGCATTTACATCTGGTACAAATTGCGATCATGACTTTTCTTATTTCTCCTAGTTAAACTGCGCTTTTAGACGCCAAACGAGGTGGTGCTCCTCTCTTGGCCGTTGCAACTGAGGACGGCACAATCGAGCTGCTCAACGTTGCAAAGAGACAAGGCTGGGATTTTGGTGTGTAGTTACTCGCCACCGACTTCTCGTTACTGATGCCCGAATAGAACCTCAGCGTGTAACCATGCAAGTACATGAAAACGCCATACTTGATGTCAAATGGGGCATGAACGATCGATATCTTGTTAATATTATCCTCAGACCGTTATTAAATCTAATCTAATGTTACTGTATCTCTTACATAGGCTACTTCTTCAGGTGATTCAACTACGCGAATTACGGACGTAACAACACAGCAGTCTCTTGCTGTGCTTGCCTATCACACCAGTTCTGTTAAGACGTTGGATTGGGATCCAGACCACAGTGGTGAGTTGAAATTCCATGAATGTCGAGGAAGGCCCATCACATTTCTTTTTTAGATGTCCTCAGTACCGCTGGCCGCGACGGGAGTATATGCGTTTGGGACCTACGAGTCTCAAACCAAGATTGTGAGACTATATTTTATGACGACTCACTTCTCATGCGTGTTACATAGCCTCATCGATCGCTCCGGTTGTAGTCATTACACATGCGCACTGTGATGCAAAATCCCGCGGGAAGACAGCGAAATCGGTGAATGGCCCTCAAATAATATTCTGAAAATGGTTAATTAGACTTATTGTACAGAGATCGACATCTAAGACTGTCACTTCGATTCTCTATCTACCACAAAACCCGCGGCAATTGATTTCTAGTGGGTCGTTCGACGGGTGAGCTTTATTTCTGTGCCCAGAATTTCACTGATACGGTTACTAGGGTATTGAGACAGTGGGATCTGCGATATCCCATGAAGGGGCAAATCCGCAATCCTGTAATGATGTTCAAATCTTGTAATGATCCTACCTTGGCCAGTGGCTCCCGAGGGAGGGGGATTTCGAGCTTAGCTTTAGGACGAAATCATAGTTCAGGACTGGTTTGGGGTATGGCTGCGGATTCTTGGTGGGTACAAGCAATATCGGCTTTTTTGTTACCTAGGACCGTTACTTACGCTTCCTCACCCGATAGCATTCATACATATACCCTCCCACTTTCTGCACCTACTTCGCAGGAAAAGTTGACACACCCTGGACTGCTGGTTAACTCGTTCTATGTTAAATTAGCTGCTAGTCCGTGCGGGAGTTGGTTAGCTAGCGGTAGTTCCGGGGGAGGTGTTTACCTATGGGACGTGGCAAACCGGTCAACACGACCCGAAGCCGCTGTGGAACTAAAGCCAATGGGACGAGAAATAGGGGCAGTGGACTGGACTCGGGATTCGGTAGGTTTCACTCGTCTAATTTTTTCCATAAAGCTGACACTTCTCAGCTCGCTACATGCTGCGACGATGGAACAGTGCGTATTTGGAGACCTGACGCCACTGTTTCTGCCATATGCCGAAGAGATGCTGAAGGAGCAAAGTGGGAATGGGCTTGGACAACTAACGATGATTGATACGCTTGTGTTGGAATCATGAAGTAGAGTAGGTGAATACTGCAATGGTCCCGTATTACAATGTGCAACTTTAAACTCGAGGGTATACATATGCATTATTGTTTCTGTATGACATTTACTAACCTGTAAGAATTGTTACACTCACTATCGGCTGTCTTGAGAATCTTGCAGCTCACCAATCTAAACCTTCTTCCAACCCTTCACCTTTCGTCGCAGAGCTTCCTCTAACACTCCACTGCCGCCCTGTCTCACCACCCGCTAATCCAAGGTCTTCGCTGATCTTCTCCGGTTTCAGGGCACCAGGAATATCTTGCTTGTTGCAGAACACTAGTAAGGGCACCTCTCTTAACTCGTCTTCCGAAAGCATCGTAAGGAGTTCTGCACGAGAAGTTTGCAGTCGAGCCGCATCCGAGGAGTCTATAACGAATATGATGGCGGATGTTTGTGGGTAATAACATCGCCAATAAGGTCTAGGGGGACCAAGAGAAGACATATGAGATCTACTGGAGCTGAATAGTGAACTAGGACCAACCGAATGCTAGATTGGCCTAAGCGTAATGTTTTAATTTTGAACATGACCAAAACAAAAACAACTTTTGAAAAGACGCACCGCCAAGATCCCAGACTTGAAAAGAGATATTTTTGTACTGCAATTCAAAACCCTTCATACTCTGGGCCTGGTTTGGAAAAAAGGGTTCACACCTGCACGGTCTCGACGTTGAATCCGATTGCTAGAATGGCCACGAGTGAGCCTCAGTTAAATGTAAAAGTGTTGGACTGACTAGGTATTGTCGAAACAACTTCCCCTATCTAGATGAAACGCGAGCGTTAGGTTCGTTTAATAGACTACGCGTACGCCATATACGAACTTGTAGCCGGTAGAGTATCGTAGTCTTCCCTGCTGAATCGCTATAGCATAGTTAAACTACGCTCCAGCACTGGATAAGATCTTACTGACAGCCCTAAACAGCAGTATAAGTACAAGCTGCTGGTGCAACTCTGCGATGACTAAACACCTAACATCAATATCCGTACATCCTGAGCTATTTCCAAAGACGTGGTTAATACCGGTAGAAAGCCGTTCAGATTTACACATACCTTTACCCCATCGTGTTAGGGATGTGAGGGTGTTGAGTAGCGTTGAGATGCTCAGTCCCATTGTCAGTGCTCTGGTACGGTTCGGCTAAGTCCCGATTTGATCGCTGGCGCTTTGTGAGCAAAGTACCAACGGCGGTGTCTCTGGGGTCCCCGAGACGTTGCCGTTTGGCCCGCTGACCAATGGATCCCACATGCCGAGGCCGGAAACGAAGCTTGCAGCAAGTTTCGCTTTCCATAGCTGTCCACGATGGCGTTGAATGACACTCCCATCTCGCGGCGGCTCCAGAAAGTAAAACATATCATAATTGTCCTCAGTGGTAAAGGAGGTGTTGGCAAATCATCCGTTGCTACGCAATTAGCACTTTCCCTTTATACATCCTTCTCCCCATACTCAACACATCTGCCCCGCGTAGGAATCCTAGATATCGATCTCACTGGGCCTTCTATTCCGCGTATGCTAGGGCTCGACAGGCATGGCGTACATCAGAGTTCGGATGGTTGGGTCCCTGTGTACGCTGATGGCTCTGCCGCTCGCCTCGCGTGTATGAGTGTAGGCTTCCTTTTAAAGCGGCGAGAAGACTCGGTAGTATGGCGTGGACCGAAGAAAAACGCTATGATCCGCCAGTTTTTGAGCGATGTGCGATGGGGGGAGCTAGATTATCTAGTGGTGGACACTCCCCCAGGTTCGACCTTAGTACCGCAATCTACGATGTGCTAATCATGGAGACTAGGTACTTCTGATGAACATCTATCGCTCATGGAGCACCTTGCATCCCTTCAGGCTCCATCTCGGCTTTCCGCCGTTCTTGTGACAACACCTCAGGTGGTAGCACTTACGGACGCGATGAAGTGCCTCTCTTTTACACGCGCCGTCTCTTTACCTGTGCTTGGGCTTATAGAAAACATGAGTGGATTCGTCTGTCCATGTTGCGGCGACGTTACCAATGTGTTCTCAACCGGAGGGGGCGAGGAAATGGCGCGGCGCGAGAATGTGCCATTTTTAGGTGCCCTACCCATTGACACCCAGCTCGTAGACCTGTTGGATTGCGGCGGGGAACGTCGGGATCAGGACAAGGAGGTCGTCGATGGAGACGTTGCACAATTCAATGACTCGGAAAGCCCTGTGAAGGAGACGGGATTCCCCGTTCTGGACGGTTATCGACGAACACCATCGTATATCCTTTTTAAAACAATCGCAGAGAAGGTCGCCAGAAGCTTAGGCAATTTGCCTCAAGTCACTCCTACCGTGCGTGTTTAAAAGTCTAAAAGGGAAGGCACCATTGAGGCGGCGGATGAAGTCTTCAAACGCCTGACGGTGGTGCCCGCAGGGAAGTCATAAGCCTACTTGATAACATAGGCACTCCTGTCGGTCATAGCCTACCGTTTCAATCTCCCCGATTTCCACCTTCAACCCGCGCTGCCAGGCCGTCCTCGCTGGATCAGACCAAGACACAGCTGTGTTGCTCCTGGATCTAGATATGATAAACTGTGGTGGATGATGTCGTGAGTGCCGAATCCTGGTTGTCCGAGAGACCATTTTGCTACCTTTAAATTTCTTTAAATTCGCTTTCTCATGTGGCCTACCCTGTCCGTTGCGGCCGTGTAATCGGGTGTAATCCAGAGCCAGGAGTGGTGTGCGAACAAAAGTTCTACATAAGATGATGTTGCTACACATACTTAGCAACAGTTTTCACAATCTATAATTAGCTGCCGATTGCATCCAAAATATTAGCTCGAGCCAGACTGTAGAATTAGAACAGGTGGATACGTACGTCGTAGTCTAGGTTTTCACTGGAACCGAATCTCCTCCCTAAAGCTAAAATCAGCACAACAAGGAATACGAGGTATACGACAGCTAGAAAGTGCCAAATGTAAAAAAACAACTGTGAGTATGTTATTACACTCTGGCTCAAGGACGAAACAGGACAAACCTGCGAGGTCAGGAAGCGAGGCGGCGGCAAATAAAGCGACAGCAAAACTTCCAGGTTACTTTACTCACATAAAAGCGAGAGGGTCCCACCTGGGGAACAGTGACCGTAGCTCCACACTACACTGCTGGTGACCGGGACTCAAGATATAAAAAGTTCAGTCCAAAGGGTTCCATGATAGGATCTACACAGACTTGCGAACATGAGATGACAAGCTACCTGTGAGTTACCTGGAGAGGACAGGGGCGCGACGCAAGGAAAAGCTCAGGCCCTCATCTCAATTCGATGAAGTTGGATTTGGACCTACACGTTTCAACAGGTATATACAACGCGTCCCCACCCGATGAAGTAAAATGCATCATCCAATTTATGTAAGCTATAGCTGTGTTATTGATACAATATCTTGATAAAGCGCGAATGAATTTTTCTGTTCAATAAGTGGTTAGCCTCGCTACTTCACTCGGGTGTAAAGGGATATATGATTGGGCTGTGCACAATGTCAGGCATGTCACGGTCGCTTGAAGTTCAGCTGGCTAGTACATAGTATTGTCAACGGACTCATGGAAATGAACCTGAAATATTGACTATTAGCCACAGGTTACTAGTCAAGACTGGATGGCTGCATTGCATATTTTGGCTATAGACAGGTGGCAGGTCGAAGTTCTGCCCAACTATTATAATTATCACCCAGAAAAACCAGTGCGTCATCGTTGAAATTTCAATGAAAGTCTCAATGCATTCAAACTGTTAAATTCAAACTGATTCTTTGAAACCCTTTCGAACATTATATTCACATTCACACCATTGTCATCAAAAGCCTGGCTTAGAATCGCTTCGCTAGGTACTGCAGTCAGATCTATCCTTGTTAACGTCCGAGATCTTCGCATTTGGTATACTTACTTTAGTCCATGTCCTATTTTATCTTTGATAAACCATTCGAGTTATACTAGGACTATACAAGCAAGTAGAAACACAAGATGGAAGCCTAGGGAGGGTTTTCTATATAGAAGTTCGCGTTGCCACACTGTGGATCCTGTAGAGAAGGTATACCCTCTTTTGAGTTAGGTAATACACCACTTTGCAGCACTTTGCCCGTTGCAAACCAGTGATTAACGAACTGATCCTCCGCGCCAGGAACACCGTCCATACCGGGCTCCCAGGCCGAGGAAATGAGTTATAAGCGACATTTTTGCAGTGAGCTCAAGCTGTAGTAGGATACGCAGAAAGATGATATTTTTTTGACTGAAAGCTGTTCTTGTTCGTGTATAGTAGGCCGGGAGGATTGGGATATAGGAAGGACTCCGAAACGAGTGTGTATGTATGATGGTCAAAATATAGTTCCGCGGCGCTTGTATAAGCTTGCCAACCGTCTAAAATGTAACTCCAATTCCGCTAGAATTAGTCTCTCTGCTTTGGGTTTCGCCTTCTCCGCTGCTCGATGACACGCGCATATATTAATTTTTGGCGCCCTATCGTACTTCCATTCTCCACCTTATAACCTCCACCACCACCACACAATATTCCCTGCGCAACCCCTTCCTCCCCCCTTCGCACCCTTCATTATGACAAACTGGAACGATCCTGCGACCCTTCAACACCAAGCAGTGATTTTCAGTAATGTAATTCACTTCGTCTCTGGGCTCTATGTGTAAGTACTCCCGGTCTTTTCTTTCTATTTATTGCTACTCACTGGGGATTAAACTCACAGATGGGAGCTGGCCATCAACCTTCCGTTTGATTGGTCGATCGCCTCTGGAAAGCGTAGCTTTCGCTGGCCTATGGTACGTATTTACTTTCCATGCTATTTCAGACGCTCGGCCAACGGTTCATGCACTCAATATAATTAAGCTTTTGTACTTTGCCTGCCGTTATCTCATGTTCTTCGCGTTGGTTGGTGTTCTTGTCGCGCTGAATGTGACTCGTCAAGTGAACTGTCAGGTTAGAATCCTCCTGTGATTTGGATTGGGATATATGCATGCATGCTCACGATTATTAGGCTCTCTATACATTCAACCAGGTCTGCCTACGTTCTGTGCCACTGTTCCCTGACATCTTCACCAACTACTACTATTGTAGTTCGCAGGCAATTCGGCGATTGGTCTCGCATCTAGTTTATTTATGCTTAGAACCATCGCCGTTTGGAACCGCTCCTATTACGTTACAATCCCACTCGTGACAATTTGCCTTGGACAATGGGCGATTTTACTGCATGGAATGACCACTGTAAGTGCATATATGCTATGCAAATTGCATATTAATGCTTTTTTAGGTCGTTTCCGTGTGGAACTCTGTGGCGAACCAATGTGTCGTTACACAGTCCGGGACCACGTTTTTGGATCTCATATACTTCTATACCATGTAAGAAGACTTCATTTTCAGATCTAACCGTTTACACAATATTTTCAAGGTCCTTCGACCTCACAGTCCTTATTTTGACGTACGTTCCGCTCATGACTGTTTCAAAAAAATCAATGCATTACTTTTTACTTCAGTTCTGTTGGACTCTACCTTTCCCCCGGCCGTTCGAGCCTCTGGAAACTTGTCTTCAAAGACGGTGTGATTTTCTTTGCTGCAGCTTTTGTGTCCAACGCATTCCCTGCGGTAAGTGGTTTGTCTTCTGCTTTTAATCGCGTCTTCATGCTATTCCCAAATGAAGGTTTTCATTGCAATAAACCTCAATGGTGAGCAGTCATTTTTCTCATCATTAGAACGAACATGTGCATGATTTAATTGCCCTAAAGCTGTGATGAATATTGTGAGTCTGGTTGCCTGATATTCTGCCACTCTTCTAATTTGAACATGAAAATTATTACAGATGTTCTCGGTGCCTGCGGCTTGCATCGCCGCTATCTTTGCTTGTCGCAGTTTCATCCGCGTATCAGTTTATGTATGTATTTTACAATTACATTTATCAATAGCCTCACAATCTGTATGCAGTCACCCTTAGATGCTTATGTCCAGTCTGTCTCTATTTTTTTTTCATTAACTTTACCCCCCTCAACTGTCCCTCAGTACCTCTGGCCCCATCAATGAGCGTGTCTCTACCCGGATAGGGAACCCCAAAAATCGCCGAACACCTCGTAATCACCCCACCGACACCTTTGATTCTAACACAGACCTTCCTTTCCACACAACTACAGCTACGGCTGTCAACTCCGGAACACTTGGCACAGCGACGACCCTAAGCAATGGAGTCCACGTATTGATGGATACTTTCTCCGAATCTCCCACGTGCGTGTTTACCTCGTCTCTTTATTTCAACCATTCCCATTGCCTCATATATATAATAGTATTGGAGACGATAAAAAGGGATCCCCTGATTTGAAAGGTTTGTACCCACAATCGCCAGACCAGTGGAACGACAACAAGCACGGCCATAGCTTTGTTCCCGATGTCTAAAATTTAACGTCCTTAGAGTTTTCCTTTTCACACTCCTTTCGGTTTGTCATCTTGTCAGGGTTGTATAAATCATTACGACAATTCTGTAGCTATTAAAATTCAATATTCAAGGCTGATCAGTCATTTCGAATGCACCGTTTCAATTTATTTTGTCTTGCAGTAAAACCAGCGTCGGCACAGCGCATGGAACATATAAACTGAAGTGTCAACCTGTACTGGGTTTTATGTAAGAAAACAAACTACTTCTCGCGGTCCGGTTCAAACTTCAACCTTAGTTTGTCCTTAGGGGAAGGCATTTGAGTCACTTATGAAATACTGATATATACTGGTCAAGGTTTAACAACTCATAATCACTTCAAAAATTCTCCTCGAACTTCTACAGTCGTGCCTGCGCATTTGGTGGTGCTGCGCACGCCCTCTCCTGGAGCTAGGTATCATGCGCGGAGTCGGACATCGGAAGATGTTCATATGCGTTGTTCCGATGGTCGTTGGAACCACTGATCAAGTATCAAGGAGGGCTCAATCGCACAGTGGTTGTGGGTTTCTGGCGGCATCATCTCCTGGACGCGACACCAACATCGTTTCTTTAGACTTCATAGGGCTCCTCGCGCCATAGTCAATGCGACTGTCTGCCGTGAAGTGTGCGCAAAGCACAGCTAGACGACCAAACAGTTCGGAATTATGGCATCATCTTTGGTAATGACTGCTTGGTCCAAGTACTGTTATCTCTGTACGTACATGAAGCCCGGAATCCTGTTGTATTCAGCCAGATCATGAGTGGACGAGTATGGAAGTCCCTTTAAGGCGTATTTTTGACACTGATTCCTCTTCCACCTACTAGATGCGCCTGTCAAAGATATGGACTCCATGGTACTTATGGAACACTCTAAACACAGTCGCTTGCCGCCCGGTTTTAAACCGTGAGACTTCTATACTCTAGACACTGTAGACAGGTACCATGACAGCGTAGGACCTTGGCTCTTATTTCAAAGGAGTACCTGTCTCCAGCCTCTTCACGACCCTGCTTAATTTTCAAACCTGCCGGGAGACCAGAAGGAAGCCGGTAGTCAGGGAAAAAGGTCCACCGAATGTCCTAGCCCTGGGAACCTGGATAGGTGCGCTTTGCATCGTATCGTGAAAGGTTTCTTCGCTAATTAATATATGATCCTGGACCTTTTCCAGCCCATTTTACTGTTCTCTATGAATCCCCCACATGCAACGATTGCGACGTCGAACTCACCTCTACTACTGAGAAGCGCTGACTGCTTTTCGGATGAAAGACGCCACATCCGCTTGATAGCCTCTTCAGCCCCGCTCGTAACGTTTCCGAGCTGATCGAGGTAAGTAAAAGACGCTACTAGTACTACGCATCACGGTAAGCTGCGTTGGTATTTGAATGAAGGCCTTCAGACATCGTGGCGGCTCTAATTCAAACGTGAGGTGTTCTCGACGTATGGGGAGATGGACTCACTGTCGAACGCTCTTGCACGCTTGTTCCTGAGTCAAGACGATGTAAATATAGTAGTGTATTCTTGTGAGCACCAACCACACTCCATCATGAGACAATCTAGTTCTATACCGGTACTGAGCTTGGCGCAAGCAACAAGAAACTCGGCAAAAATCCAACTCTGGACGGTTCGACATAATGCCACAAGTGTTCTTGGGACATGAAGCGTGGACTTGTGTACCGGACGATAGATCTGGGCAGGCCCTGAATATATAATATGTTCGTTAAATTCTCCGACCAGGTCTTGGTTTATTCTCCTACGCTATCCATATCCATTCCTACTCTCGCCAATACTTCGCTCTACAGTCCTACCGTTCTGCAAAAGCTTCAGCGACTACCTTTGTCATCCAATGATCCCAGTCTGCCGACATGAGGCATTCTTACCGCGCTTTAAGGTCGGTGCTAGGAAGTAATATAGGAAGGTATCGGGCTGTGGTGCAGATGATTGCAAGTTTGGACATCTTGGAGGAACATTAATGCAATGTACGTCAATACGGAGCCTGTCGTACCCATGATCATTTTGCTGCTTTAGGTCCTACCAAAGGCCGTGGACAAATTTAACGAATGACGGTCTCTATGTAATTCTGGGGGTGCGTGACTGACATGACGTTTGTCTTGCTGCACGATTCAAGGAGCGAGGGCGGTATCAAGGTATTCTTCCTAAACAGTGTGTGGGATCCAGCTGGGTATGTGATGCCCCCCTTTAGGATATGCGCTGTTGAGAATAATTGACAATGATGAACCCATTCCACACTATACACCAATACGGAGTTTGGCCTGCAGTGGGAGGGTGTGAGCTAGTGTCGATGAACACTTACTGAAGTGTAACCACCTGAGTAATCGATAGTGATGGCCGTGGGCGTCTCTGCTTCTTTGTCCGACCTCTCACTCCCGGTCCCCTCAGTTCCTTTGCTTGTCCTCCTTTCTTCCTAAGCTCACAGCTACTGTCCCTAATTATTTCTCCATCCTTGTTCTGTCATCGTCTCTAACTGGCCTAGCCTGCTGCCCAAGTCTGTTTCATCTTTTTTCGCTCCCCATTCAGTTACTCATGCTATCTTCAGTTGTATTCTTCCAGTCATCCCTAGCTATTCTGTCCTCTAATCCCTATGGCCACTGCATCTACTCCCAACCATCGTGCCTCACTCCTGTCTGGTCTTCGCACCGGTGGCGTTCGCTCAGCATCTCAGCCACAGGTCCCCCACACTGCTGCCCCAACTGGCTCGTTCAACACCCCTCGCTTCGCATCTGTTAGCCATCCATCCAACTCCTTCCCCGAAGAGGATGATGAAGATACTCAGCTTGCTGACATGGTAAACCACAACCTCAACCTCAGCAACTTCAACGCTAGACAAGGGATTCCCATGACTGCTAGTGTCGCCGACGGCGCCGTCAACAAGTTTCAGCAACAGCAACAGAAACAGCTGATTCTTAGGCAGCTTGCTGCACAGAGGGCTGCTTTGAACGGGGGTATGTCCTACGCCGTAAACGGAGATCAAGCGGAGATGCAGGCTCAAATGATGCAGATGGAAATGCTGAAGTATCAAGTACGAGCATCGTTCACTTCCCATGCAAATAGCTTATCTTTGTGCAACTATAGGCTTACCATCAAGCTCAACAAGCCCAGCAGTATCAAGCCGAGCTTATCGCGCAGGCTCAACGTCAGCAGCAGCAACCCGCGCGTGGCAACCTTCGTAGACCCAGCATGGAACCTATGACCGCAGGGCCCACTGTTGCCTCATTTGACCACCGTGCTAATGCAGTCGCTCAGCTTCGCGCCCGCGCCCAGCAAGCGGAGCATCGCTCCGCCTTAGCCGCAGCAGATGACATTGGTCCTGTCTCTGTTCCTATGACTGCTGCTATTAATGGTAAATTCGCTTCTCGCATGCTCAACCCACAGGCCAACTCGTTCGTGGCGAGCCGATTCGGCGATGTAGAGGATGACCAGAGCGTCTTTGTCCCCGCCACTGCCGCCGCTCCTGTTCCTTCAACCCCCAGCCGGACTACTGTTATTAGTGGTGGTACTGCTCTTGGTACACCAACTACAACAAGCTTCAACATACCCACGCCATCCAAATCTGACGCAGCGACCTCCTGGCGTAGGGCCAATACCAATACCTCGGTGCTACGTTCGGCCTCTGCCACACCACCTCTCAACACGAAAGTGAATCGCACCTCACCCCCCAACGAGGAGACGTCTCCGACTGCCAGAGTGCGCCCGCAACCACTGCGTTTCAATATAGCGGCGTCTTCCTCACTTCCAGCCGTCTTTGTTGATAGTAATGCAGATGAGGAGGCGTCTTCTGGATCTTCCAAGGCCGGTTCTCCCACCTCTACGAGCACTCCGTCGACTCCGCCTTCGGCCCACTCCTCGCTTTCAGCCGATGCCAAGAAACCATATGAAGGTCTTGGGATGGGTAGGCCTGTCGTACCCACAAACGGTGCCATAAGACATACTAGCTTGCCTAGTCGGCAACCCAGAGGACCTCCTTCCGGTGCAGACGAACTTGGACCCAGGAATTTTGCTGCCAGGCTTAGGAGGAAGGCAATCAATGGGCTTGGTACTCTCGTGACCGCCAGAGAGAAAAGGGATCTGGCGATAGAAATCCAGGCATACTGAAGGATTGTCACTTTTTCCCTTTCTCTTCAACCCTTTTTGTTCAATTATTCCCCTCCACTCCCCATGGACAGCAGTGCAGAGAGTTCAATCCAGTCCGACGACAAGACATTGTGCTCTATTATGTTTCTTTTACCTCCGCTTCTTATCGTTTCCTTCCCTCCCGCCTTCTACCGCTGGCGCCATATTCCTCCTAGTCTATCCCTTTCGCTGATGGGTGGAGAGAAAGCGACGAAAGCCCAAACGTGCAGGAGAGGGTGGGAAGCCGGGTTTTCTTCCCTTTCCCCTCAGAACGTCGCATGCGTAACATCGGAGGACTCTAACTCCTATTCACACTCGGACGACATTAACACCACATGCGCGCAGGACCGGTCCAGGTCGTTCTCGTTTACCCATCTACAATTTTGCTCGACTGCCGAGATTGTAAACGTTTTTGCAGAAAAGAGAAAAACACACCCACATTCCTTCATTAAGCCGTACCCTTTTGTTCCTGATTTTATATTTGCAGCGGTCTCGCCGCACTGAATGTACTTCTCGTCCAATGCATCCTGCCCCGCTGTTCTTTTTTTGTGGCTATCAGGATGTCTTGGCCTGCCACTGATATATATATACTTGCTTCAAGAATCTAACACTAACATGAAGGAATACTATTTGGTTACTACAATTGCACGCTGTTCAACTTCATAAAATGAAGCCTGCAGCTTCGTAGAAGCTCAAGCGGGATTGGATCCGTAACATCCGCTTGACCAGACTTGCCATTGAAGCCATCGTTGAGCCTAAGTTCTACTAGGAGGCTGTCACCAATTGCGCCACTAACTGTACTCAAGACTGCACGCAGCCCTGATGCCGTTATATCCGGGTCAACGCCTACAACCCACGAGCCGGGTGCAATCGCAGAGGTTAAAAAGCTCGACATAGAATGTTCCGAATATTCGCGGATTGCGAGATCAATATCCAAATGGGATTTGAGAGAACGGACAGAGGTCCATTTTCGTCGCCATGGACTACGCGAGGCACACCATCCACTAAGAGTGTTCCACCGAAGCGCTCGCCTGCAGGCTGCGAATCGTCGGGATCATCAATTCCCTCCACACCAGACTCCAAAGGCAGAGTCTCTGATATCTTGAAATTGTTTCTGCCTAAGTATTTCCCCCCGCCGAACATGTAGGTCTCTCGGAAAGCAGTCGTAATGTCCTCCACCGGCGTCTCTCGGGCCTCACGAGATAACCTGGACAACTTGGTAAAAGCTGATTTGCATTTTCCGTGGCAAGTCAAACGCGAGAGCCTGCTTGACAAGATACGCAATGCCACCCTTTCCGCTTTGCGAATTAAACCGAATGACAACTTCGTAGTTGCAACCCAAATCGGCGGAGTCAATAGGAAGATATGGCATATCCAATGCTGGGGCTCGCCGCGAGTGGAAGCTTCGACATGCCGCTGTGTTTGAGCTTCAAAGCCCCTTTTAATAGCGTCCTGATGGGACCCCGAGAAGGCGGTGAAGACAAGTTCGCCTGCGTATGAATGTTGTGGGTGGATGGGGAGAGGGAGATCATTGCATGCGGCTACAATATAGATGACGGACCAGAGACATCGAGATGGGGGACAACATCTTGAGTGAAGAGGGTCAGGTTACAATATCGACATTGCCTGTGCGTTCGTGTGTGGACTGACTAGAGACTAAAGATACCAAGATATACGGCCTGAGTAAGTATGAGTCAGTCAAAGCAAGCGGAATGGACTTTGTAGCGCTCTTGTTCAGCATTATCCCTAGACTTAAGAAAAGCGAACTGGGGTGAATCCTTTGGAATAAAGGTAAACATACCAAATCTCGAATTTCAGTTGTGGCATCATCCAATTGAACAGTCTGGGTCAAAAAGGCGGCCAGCCATGCCATGATATCAACTGATGGGGACACGAAAAGGATTGAGGCTCACCTCCGGTGGTACTCTCCTGGTCATCAAATCAGCCCTTGACGAACCGCAGGACCAAGCTGAAACAGTCTTAGAGTCTAGGAAAAAGCATACGGGTGGGTGTGCGCACCTCGACTTGCTGAAGCAAACCGTTTGTTGTCTGTTTCGAGGATAGAGAGGGACGTACGAAGCGTGGTGGCAGTGAAACGAGGGGACGAGGGAACCCGTCACACGTGTACACGACGTAGACAAGCAGACGGTGCGCTTCTTGTTGTCGTCACAGTGAGCAAGCCCAGAATACGGAAAGCAGTCGTAAATTATAATGTCCTCCCACAGTGGAGCGGACTCAGCGGAGTTTTAAACTTCAACTTTGACTTGCAGCTACAATGTACAACGGCATTGGTCTCACCACTCCGCGCGGAAGGTACGTTTGATGTGATGATCTCTCGTATTGATGATGACTTGATATTCGATAGTGGGACGAGTGGTTATGTTGTTCGTAACCTCTCACATTTACGGCACCATGAAACACCTGCAGAGCGAGCGGCGGCTTTTGACATGGCACCGCCGAAGCACCGTGAGCCTGATGAAGGCATTTTGGAACATGAACGTAAGAGAAAAGTGGAGGTTCGATGCTTGGAGCTGCAAGTGGAATTGGAAGAAAAAGGGTATGATTCCAGTCGTGCCATCAGCGCGGAATATTCTAATCAAATCGTATACAGGATGGATGATGAGCTGATACAAATTGAAGTCGGCGCGTTACGCCAGCGTCTCCTGGAGAATTTGGCAACACTTGCGCCCACCGCGAAGAATCTGAAGTTCTCCGACACCCACGGGCGGGCAGCGGCGAAAAAGTCTGAGTTGGATAAAATGGCTCGAGCACTAGGGACGCGACCAGACTACACAGAGGGTGCTGCATTTGACCGCGAAAAGCAGGAGGAGCTTAAACAGCAGCGTGCTATTGAACGGGCTGAAAGAGAAAAACAAAAGGAGGAGGAACGCGAGAAGCGGGAGAGAGAGAAAGAGAAATGGGAGGCTGCAAGGAAAGAGAGAGACAGGTTGCGTAGGAGGCAGGAAGACCAGGCGCGAAAAGTGAGGGAAGAAAGAGGAAGGATGCCTCCACCCCCGCTCCCTGGAGGCACCAGGAGAAAAGAAGACAGTTCTCCACTTCGGAGAGATAATAGTCCACCACCTCGTAGGATGCGTAGCCCGCCACCTCGTCGCTCACGTAGCCCGCCACCTCGTCGAACACGTAGCCCCGTCAGTCGTCGGATGCGCAGCCCTCCCGTTCGCAGGACAAGAAGTCCTCCTCTTCGCAGGTCCCGCAGTCCACCTGTTCGCAGGACAAGAAGTCCCCCACCCCACATGAGGGACAAACGTTCACGGTCCCCCCCGAGACGTCGACCTCGTTCTCCTGATGGTCCTTCGCAACGCTATGCAAACACCCGTCGCCCACTCTCTCCTCCACCTCGTACACCGTCCCGTGAACGCCGCTCACGTACTCCACCCCCGCCCATGCGTCGACTGTCGTCTCAATCGCCCCCTCATCGTCATCGCTCTCTTTCTCCCGGACGTCGCGATCGTGATGTTCGGTCGCGTTCTCCTCCTTTGAAGCCAATGGACTCTCCACCCCTTAAAGTTTCTCGTCATTCTCCTCCCCCACGGGATGTCGAATCCCCTCCCCGTCGCGGCGGCTTTGGCGAAAGAATTATTGATGATCGGTCGTCTCCTGACCGGTTGGTCGTCGATGACCGGTCTCCGGGAACCAAACGATTAAAAAGTAACGGTTCTAGGAGGTCTCGATCTCCCGGTGCGCGCGGTCGTTCTGTCTCTCGCTCGAGCTCCGGCTCTGCTATGTCCGTTTCAGGCTCAGAGGACTAGTCGCGAATATTGAACCGTCATGCACAAGGTATATATACCGTTTGTATTTTATAGCACACATATTTCGAACCGATGTGACACTGCTATGCATGAACCATACTTACATAAACGCCTGCGGTTGAGCGCGTTGTTTGTTCTACGCAAATAATCAAAATCCTGACCTGCTTCTTGTACACGAGCCTTCATCGTGTTCCCGACAACTCTCAGTTGATAGGTCCTACGATACTTATGAGGAATGTACTGTGTCATTCTCGCTCGATCTTCACTTACCCACTCTATGGGCGACGATATGCCTCTTCACAACGAAATGTACGCGGTCATTCTCAACTTGAACAGTTTCTTGAACTTAGTGAATATGCCCAGAACCCATCCACTGCCTACGTGAAAGCTACTCATACTCCGCCGTCTGTGACGCCGCCCCTCCAAGAACAAGTATACCACCAATCACAAGCACATGTTTTACCGGTGTATGCACGACCGCAAGACATCGTTCTGAGTCACGGCGAGGGATCATATATTTTCTCCGTCAGTGGATTAAAATATTTAGATTTCTCGGCAGGGATTGCTGTCAATTCCCTTGGACACGCAGACAAAGAATTCTTAGAGGTATTGTGGCTTCTTCACTCCGCGAGGTAATACCGACTTTATATGCAGGTGCTGACAAAACAAGCCGGAGAGTTAATACATTCCAGCAATGTATACCACAATAAGTAACCTGATTTCTACATACTCTATCTCATAGTCGCGTTGTAACTCGATATTGCACAGGCATGCAGCAAACCTTGCAGGGCAACTCGTACGGTTGACACAAAGCGAGGGAGGCCTGGGATGGTCTCCTTTAAGAGTCGCACAAGATTCGAACGATGAGGCGTCACGCGGGAAAGGCGCCAAAGTGTTTTTCAGCAACTCTGGAACCGAGGCAAATGAAGGGGCGCTTAAGATAGCACGTATGGCTGGCAAGCATAGGTGGTCGGTACGGACGGGACACCCTTGGAATGCCGAGCAAAAATGTGACAAGTATCGCATCGCTTGTTTTGAAAATGGGTTTCACGGGCGAAGCATGGGCGCGCTAAGCGTGACGACCAACCGCAAATATCAAGCACCATTCATGCCGCTACTACCTGGCGTGGACGTGGGGCGCCTAAACGACGAAGAAGCGCTGCAGAGTCTTGTCACAGAGGCGACGTGTGCGGTTATTGTAGAGCCAATTCAGGGCGAAGGAGGTGTCAACGAAAGTCAGATAGAATGGCTGCGAAAGCTACGGGAGAGGTGTGACGATACGGGGGCGGTATTGATCTTCGATGAGATACAGGTGAGTATCAGGGAATTGTATCGAGTAAGGAGGCGGCTGAGGCGATGCAGTGCGGGTTGTACAGGACCGGAACGCTATGGGCACATAGTCAGTATCCCGTGGACTGCCATCCAGATATGATAACCATGGCGAAACCATTGGCTAATGGGTATCCAATCGGAGCCGTTCTGATGCGGGACAGTGTAGCGCAGTATATGACAGCAGGTAAGCAGTTGTAGACATTTTTAAACTGTAGCTTTTGGGGAGACGCTCACACAAATCAAAAGGAACCCACGGTACAACATTTGGCGGCTCGCCTCTGGCATGCGCATTGGGAATTCACGTCCTCTCACGTCTCTCCCACCCCGAGTTCGTGGAGGGGGTGCGTGCGACGACAGTACACTTGCATGAGCGGTTGCGGAAGCTCCCGGAATGGTTTCCTAATATCGTGGGCTCCCAGATTCGGGGTCGAGGACTGATTGTAGGTATACCGTTCTTGGACACCAGTCATCCAGCACGGCTTGTGCAACTGGCGAGAGAGCGAGGGGTGCTACTGCTGACTGCAGGGACAGACGCTGTGCGCCTTGTCCCGAGTTTAAATGTGAAGCAGGAGGATGTGGACCTGACTGTCGATGTGATTGAGAGTTGTCTTGGGTTGATATAGTAGAATACCTGGATCCTAATTAACGGTGTTACTTACCCGTGGGTGTACCCTGGGCACCGGTGGGCGCGGGCGCAGCCAATCGGAACTGGAGGATTTGACGCAAGGATTATATATGCGACGCTTGTGCGACACATCGAAATTCTACCTAACCCCCCAACAATGGACAAGCTCTCCTCCCTTGCCAAATTCAAAGGCGTTTGCCCTTTTCTCGGCCGTACGAAGACCACGACTCTGCGCACCCTTGCAACCTCCACCTCTCCCAGACTTCCTTCAGTCTCCCGTCTCACCGAGAAAGCGACCAAATGTCCAGTCATGGGCCCTGCTCTCGCTGTTCGTTCCTCCCAGATCGCGCAGGGTGCAAGAGGCTACGCAAGCGTCGCAAACAGAGCCGATATTGATAGCATTCACCAGCGCGAGGGCATCTTCCCTCTCCCCACGTCTCGCGGCCAGACCGTCTGTCCTCACGCAAAGGCCGGTGCCGAGGCTGCTCGCAAGGCCGAAGAGTTAGCCAAGATGGTCAACAAGCGTGTCAAGGCTGTCCCTTCCGCCACTGCTTGTCCCTTCTCCGACAAGTCTAAGGCCGCTGGCACCAAGATTGGCTTCGACTATGAGAAGTTCTACGACGCAGAACTCGAGAAGAAACATAAGGACAAGAGCTATCGTTACTTCAACAACATCAATCGTCTTGCTGCAAAGTTCCCCGTTGCGCATACAGGGAGTGCTAAGGAGGAAGTCGATGTGTGGTGCTCCAATGACTACCTCGGCATGAGCAAGAATCCCATTGTACTGGAAACTATGCAGTGTGTACTGTGTGTCGTTATGTTGCGCGTTGCTAACTCATCCTGCAGTCGGACCCTCAACAAGTACGGTGCCGGCGCCGGTGGGACACGCAACATCGCTGGCAACGGCGCAGCTCACCTCGCTCTGGAAGAGGAACTGGCCGCTCTTCACCGCAAACCTTCCGCTCTCGTTTTCTCTTCGTGCTACGTTGCAAACGATGCTACGCTTTCTACCTTGGGATCCAAACTTCCAGGCTGCGTCATTTTCTCGGATAATATGAACCACGCGTCCATGATTCAAGGCATGAGAAACTCCCGTGCTCCCAAGGTCATATTCAACCACAACGACATGCATGATCTAGAGGAGAAGCTCAAGCGTTACCCCAAAGACACACCGAAAATTATTGCATTTGAGAGCGTATATTCCATGTGTGGCAGTGTCGGGCCCATTGCCGAGATCTGCGACCTAGCGGAAGAGTATGGCGCAATCACTTTCCTGGATGAAGTATGTGATACTTTATTATTACGTGCTATCTGGCTTAATTGTGTTCTAGGTTCACGCTGTAGGAATGTACGGTCCACGTGGTGCCGGTGTTGCTGAGCACCTTGATTTCGATGCCCACCTTCGTGCGGGACAGAGCGGAGAGTCCCTTAAAGGCACCGTCATGGATCGAGTGGACATAATCACTGGTACTCTTGGCAAGGCATACGGAATCGTAGGCGGGTATATTGCAGGTTCTACGGATCTTGTCGACACCATTCGTTCCTACGCACCTGGCTTCATCTTCACGACCTCACTTCCTCCTGCCATCGCCGCCGGCGCACAAGCCAGCATTGCATATCAGAAGACATATATGGGCGATCGAAGGTTGCAACAACTCAACACTCGTGAACTGAAGCGACGTTTCGAAGGCATGGATATTCCCGTTGTACCCGGACCCTCGCATATCGTACCTGTCCTTGTTGGCGACGCCGCCCTTGCTAAGGCAGCCTCCGATTCGCTTCTCACGGACCATGGCATCTACGTCCAGAGTATCAACTACCCTACTGTCGCCGTCGGTGAAGAACGCCTCCGTATCACACCTACGCCTGGACACACTGCCGAACAACTCACTCATCTCCTCCGTGCTACCAATGAAGTTTTTGATCGTCTCGGTATCCGGCGTAAGAGCGAGTGGGAGAAGCTTGGTGGACGTGCGGGTGTTGGTATGGAAGAGACTTTGAAAGTGGAACCGGTGTGGACGGATCAACATCTCGGGCTTCAAGACGGTAGTGCACCCAAGCCTCTTGCCAATGGGGCCAAAAGTGTCATTGATACCAAGGCCATGAGACAGGCGCAGAAGCAGATTGACGAGCTCCTTGGAACCACAAGCAGAAATCCCGTGGTAACAGGCCAACCAAGCACGGGCCTGTTTAATCCGACCGCAATGCACGTTTCTAAACCCATAGTCACCGCAGCCTAAGTTGTAGTTGTTCGTTTAGACCATTATTATAAATTTTTGGTAACACTACTATAGTATTGCTAGCTTTTTGTTCTACCTTGGAACCAATACAAGCGATGTAGTGATGTGGAAGGAGTGTGGACGTGTAGGGCTTACTGTGTTCGATTGATCAAAGTGGAAGCGCGCGCAGTGCCACCGCTACAGTGCCAAGCTGCATTGCCCTGAAGCGTCACTCTCACTTGCGCGACGACTTCTTTCACAACCATGACATCTACGCCAGTAGAAGTTGGTACTTTGATTGTAGTTATTCTTAAAGCGGCAAGTTAGCTTCCTTGCATCTCAGTAACGTCCATTCAGCTCGATGTCGTATATGTTCACAGAAAAATCTCCCCAACAAGAGACACATCGGAAAGCAGGATCCTTACTGCTCCGTAAAGCTTAACAACGAGATTAGACGAACGAAGGCAATCAAACGGGGTGGACAGCACCCAGAATGGGATGAGGAGGTTCGGTTTACGATCCTGGAGGATGTTGAAGATGAGCTTGCCAGGACGGCTACCGAGAACGGGACAGATGAGTCGCCCCCACCCCCACCTCCCAAAAAGGACAAGAAGAAGATTAAGACGATAAAAAAGATGCAAATAATGTGCTACGCAGACGACCCCAGAGAGCCAGACCTCATTGGAGAGACTTTGGTCGATCTCACAGAGGTGTTGACAAAGGGCGAGACCGACGGTTAGTTCGAGTTGCATCATCTCTTTCTTAGTGATGGTTCTGAGTGGGACGCATCAGAGTGGTTCACACTCACAAATAAGGAGAAGTACTGTGGAGAGGTATACCTTGAACTGACGTTCTGGTCCAATGTGTGTGCCATGGTATTCTATAAGTGTAGCTGATTGCGACCCCAAATTGCAGGAAAAACCCCCGGAAAAGCGAGCTGCTCCTCAAGGATCCTCGTTTCATCCTCAGTACGGTGGACCAGGATCATTCACGCCGTCAACAGAGGTTCCTATGTCTCTCACGCATGGCAATGGCAACCACAGCCCTTCCAGGGTTCAGTCAGGCAGTAGTACTGACGTATTACCACCGTCGTTGAGACCTTCCGGATCTCTGGCTCAAATAAACTTATACAGCGCGCCATACGAACAACGCAATCGCCACAATGATGTGGATCAACTTTCAAACGTAATGGCAGATCTAGGTGTCAATAGTGCTTCCCAGCGTAGAGAGAGTTTTCCGGTACGGTCCATTTTTTGTCTCTGAACGTCATTTGCGCATTGATGTATGTATATGATCAGCCCGTTCGAGCCGAAGCTTCTGAGTTCGGTTATGCGGAAGGTCCTATCCGCCCGAATGGATCGTTTTCTACGATGTCATCTTCGGGCTCACTTTCATCCCTCGGGCACACTGGGAGTCAACTTTCACAAGGGCATCATAGGAATTCTTTTCCATCCTCATACGAGCCGTTTCCACACAGTGACTATACCGCTGGAAGCCAAACCTTGCAAAGCCGCCATCGGGACTCGCTTTCCTCATTACACGAGTCATTCGCTTATGACTATTCGCCCGGGAGCCGACCTTCGCAAGGGCACCATCGGAACTCCTTGTCCTCGTTGCCTGAACCATTCCCTCACGATGGCTATACCTCAGGACTGCCACATTCAATGCCACCGATGTCTGAAGGTTACCCTGCGCAGCCTTCACACTCGTTTCAACAAACATCCTCAGGATTTGTACAACCGCCTCCGGTGTCTCAACCGCCAGTTTCTTCACAATTCACCGGTCGTTCGTCTGCAACACTTGCGATGCCGTCCGGGCTCGTTCCTTCGCAACCAACTTCGTCAGCAATGAATTTCCATTCTCAGCAACCCCAGCCCCCGCAGCAGTATCCAACACCCTCTCAAACACCATTTCAATATCCCACTTATTCCCAACCGCCTGCACCTGCTCCAGCGCAGCAGTACTTACCGCATGAAATTCCTTTGCCCCCCCCTTCCATCCCGCCCGTCTCTCATACCATATCTTCATCATATGTCCAACATGAGACGCCTTCACCACCGCAACAAAATCAACAAGGGCTACCACCCCCCAATGCGTATCAGCAGATGCAACCCAACTTTCCTACTCCACAAAGTTCAAGACCCTTACCCAATCCTCAGGTTCAACACCAATCACGTTCAGAGTATCATTTGACATCAACAGGATTTACGTCGCCACCGCCTGGTCCCCCACCCCCAATTGGCGCAGGAAATGGCATCTTCCCGAACGTAGCTCCATTCCAGCCACCAGGTCCCCCACCCCCTCCTCCTCGTAGAGGCACATCACTTCCGCCTACGCCTACTAAGACACCCGCAGTGACGTATCCTCCTCCCCCACCACCGCCTGTTCAAAACGGAGTTCATCAACCTCAATTATTCCATTTAAGTACGCCTCCACCGCCTCCCTCACAATTTTTCAATGGCCACTCTCCAAGCCCCTCACCTCACGGATCGCAGTCCCCGCAGCCCCATCCCTCCCAACCCTATAGCCCCTGGGCCCCTCCCCCACCCCCGCCGCCGCCAGCGGGCTCCTTCCCAAGCCCTCCACTCCCTACACCACCTTCAAATTTTTCGACACCGCCCCCACACGGTCAACCTCCTTATCAGTCCGGCATTTTGCCCGTTCAGCCAGTACAGTACCCCGTTGCTCAAGGATGGAGCACTCCGCCACGACAGAACCCTCCGCAACATATAATGTATGGGAGCCACGATGGTTGGCATCAATGATATAGATGGTTCACGACGTATTCTAGTTTCACACCCTCTTCCACCTTGCGACTATCTCGAACTTTCGTGTGTTTTGTACCATGCTATCTATTGTGTGTCTAGCACCAGCGCTGTGCCTTACACAATACAGGCTTCATTAAATTATTTGTGGAAGTGAAGCCCCTCGCTTCATTCCCTACTGGCTTCTTTCCGGGCTATCCATCTTGCGATCTCGGGCTCGGTGGCTACCTTTCCTTGCCGTGCGAGCTCAATGCGAGCTTCGCGGCGGAGGCGATCTTCAGCTAGTTTATGCTCTGCTTCATGAGAAAGTAACGCGGTGTCGGCTCCCACTACAAGACCAAAAATGGTGCCTGTTTCGTGTAGTTGAGTAGGTAAATGAGTAGTAACGTGAAATGAAGACACATGAGGACACTAAAAAACCCTTGACGGCTAAAGTCTGTCGTCTATTTATGACATACTGATGTGAGAATATGACTGGTTAACACATGGAAAACAATCACCGAAACAATGGCCAGGTATGGTGGGCAAGGGTCACCAAGGTAAGCCCATACAAAGTCGCTCTTATTGCACTCTGAGGTCAGTCCTCTTACAGTTTAGATAGGTATAGGTGAATAGAAACACAAACCAAAGACCCTGACTTGACCTGAATAGCATAAGCCCTGTCTTCTTGCTCTTTACGCCTTGCACGATCCATGGACAAGCCGAGGCACCACACGGACCCATAATCACATCAGCGCGGCGCGTGACGTCGTCCGTATGCACGGTGCTCAAGTGTCTCGCAAACGCCCTGGTACAAGCACTGTGGACCATTCTCTTTCTTTGCATTCTTCTTCAAAACGAGTGAAGAAATATTATGATGAAGCAGACTGCTCAAGTTCCCAGCATGCGAACAGACAAAATATTTCGAGTCCTCCAAAATCTTCGGGCGTGGAGAAGATCTCATTGGAACAGATTCCAGTGAACTGCAGAGGTACAGATGCCAACTCTCGATTGAACCGCAAGAATTTTGTTTTGCGTGAAAAGCGAAGGCTTCTCACTCAAGGTAAACTTGTTCCAAAAAACAAGTACATATTTCTGTGAGTGCCTGTTCAAGTAAACTTTCTTGGCTTTATCTCAGTTCCAACAGGCCTGACGGAGCTATATTTGAATGGTATATTTCTGTCAGTTTGGGAACTTATCCTCACTGACCATCATCTAGGGAACGCGTTGAAATCCACGACAGCTTGATGTCGGGAGACATTCATGTTGAAAATTCACGGAAACTTGAGGCTTCGACGTTTAATGCGAGTGCAGACACCTCTTTTAATGTTGAGCCGCAAAAGGTAATCTCGTTGGTGTCAAGTGATAACGACAGTGACAGCGAAAGAGATGAGCTGTTTTCTTCAGAAGACGAAGGGGCTATCACCTCTGTTGATGTAGCAGCAAATCATACTGGAGGAGCTGGCTCGTCATTGAGTCATCCCATTATCCTTTCGGATTTTGAGGATTCACCAGTTAGACACTCTCAGAAATCTCCACAGCAGCGTAGTCTCCCAAAGTCCAGTAAAAAGAACAATTTCACACCAGAGCATGACTCACTCTCTGAAGCGATCGATGAGGGCCATAAGAAACCAAGTAGCTCCTCCATACTATCGATCAAATGCACTCCTGATTCTCAATCACAACACTTTGCCACGTTTCTGGAGGGAAATCATGTTGCTGTTCCAAAAGCTCCGTATGCTCGTGGTCGTCGTTTGCTCGTGCAACATGACTACATTGTCACCGTATCCATGCGAGGTGACCTGCAGTTCATATCTAAGAAGACAAGGTTCTTTATCGATTCTTAATTGCTAGCCTTGTGTCAGCTGACTGTTCTAACGTTAGAGAAAGAGACAAATTGTTATCTACTCCTTGGGATCCTCAAAAGGGGGATCAGCACGTGGAAGATGCCTGTTCAGTAGGGGACGTGGGCATAGTTGCGTACGATAAAGGGCCGCAACAAATATTACTAATAGAAGGCACTAAGGTGAGCTGGGAGCCTCCCAAAGCTGCGAATATCCAATCCTGATCATTTTGTTTAGGGTGTCCCTTTAACGGCAACCCCGCACAGACTTGGACAACTTAAACGAGGTGTCAGTTGTCTGTCCCCCGTAGATCAAGGCCAGGCGGGTGTCAGGTTTGTGTCAGGAGGACATGACCACACAGTACAACTTTGGACAGTTTCGCCCACCACCCACGAAACGGAAGTGCGCAAACTAGCGATTCATAATTCATCTGTGGTACATGCCTTGGTGCATTGCCGAGCAAAAAAACAGACCATTGCTGCTTCTAATTTCACAGCGATCCTTTTTGACTTTGAACAAGGCAAAGAAGTGAAACGCGGTCTATCATCAAATACAATACACCGAATGCACATACATCCCAACCAATCGCAAATCGTTGCGACGGAGGTCAGTCTCGTAGCAATTTTTGCGTCGGTTTACATGGTTGAAGAGCTTTGGCAGGTCAAACACCTCGACCGGCAAGTCAACATATATGATCTCCGCATGGGATTTTTCAACAAAAAACCACAAATAGAGTTTGGATATCGAGACAAAGGATCGGCTCCAGGCACACGATATCAATGTGGCGATTTCAAAGGAAGTTTATTTGTGAGGGGTTTTCATGATGGAACAATTAAATTGTTTGATATACGAAATGCAAAGGTATGAATGCTCCTCACACGTCGAACCACAAGGCCTAAGTTTCTCTTTCCTCCTAGCGAGATGTTGCCACCACAGCCTTAACACGTAGGGCCCAAGGGGTAGCTCAAAGCCTTTTTTGGACTGGTTCTTCGGTTCTTGCATTTGGTGAAACGATGCTCTCAATCTTAGACTTTGAGTATGTGGGCAACAGAGAAAATCGCTTGGCTTAAGCTTAGAGCCTATCACCGTGCTAATAATAACACGAAGTTATGTTAGTTCTAGTGACGATGACAGGTACATGTATGTATATTGCGGCAAACGTAAGCGTTACACCTCTTCGAAGAGGAATCTAGTCCTTTTCCCAGCCGCCGAGTTCGATTGCATAAGCAACTGCCAGTTTCGCAAACTCAAGGAGATGAGTGAAGCTAAATTCCGGTGAGATGTCAATGCGGCTGCCAATTTACATTCAATACAATAATCCCTCGAATGCATGAGGCCAGTACGTACTCCTGCGTTGAGTGAATGTGCCCATTGGAGTTCTCAAAGGCACTTTCTCTGCAGTTGCTATAAGTATACCAGTAAAGCGCAAAGACTTCCAGAATATTACATAGCAAATGCACTTCTATAACCGGCTTTGCCCCAGCTCGCACTAGATGATGCAACATTAATTTTTCTTTTACCCCGTACGATCAGGAATGACTCACTGGTCCGAGCATGCATATCCACATTGTGTTTCAACGTAAGGAATGTCAAGATACGTATCAACAAGTTGTTTGATAACGTTCGTAAGACTACGACAAGGCATAGATGAGCTTAGAAAATTCTTAGAAAAAATCACATACTCGGGATCCACGTAGTCGGTGACAATACCTGTGAAAAATTAACTGAGAGTTATAGGTAAAATGGTAACACGCTAGTGATTACCAGCTTCCTCGCGCGTCCCAGTTTTAACCCACGCAGTCATATCCATCTACATTCATGAAAAACCAACTGTAAGAAAGAAAAGATAAGAATCACCTGAATCATTGCATGAACATTAATGGATTGATCTTCATAGGCCTTTGCGATCGCCTGCGAGCCCAAAAGGCCTCCTTCCTAAGGTTTACATCAATAAGAATTAGGGAATTTTTAAACTTTTACGGACTTCAGCGGAATACCAATGGAACTCGACGGTCTTGTTAGGCCGGAACCCAGCAGAAATCAACGCTCTATATGCCTCCAGAATGGTTACGCTGCCAGAACCATCATCGTCGGCACCTGGGGCAGGAAAGAAAGGGAATAGGTTGGTGCTATCAACTCGGGCTTTAGTAAGATATAATGCACGTGTTGAAAGCCGTTAAACCTGTCTTGATGGGCGCCAAGAATCACGACAGCATCACTTTCTGAGGAGCCATTTATCTTTGCTATAATTGAGGACTGTGCCCAAGGGTGGGGAAATTCCTCAATGGAGATGGAGTCACGGAGCTCAGGCGACACCGATTCCGCGGTGATCTGTGCGGGAGGTGAAGGATAGAATTAAGATTCATTACTGGGGCTCTACCTCAGAGATGCGACTCAAAAGCCATTCTTGGCTTTGACGACCAGTCTGCATACAATCATAATGAACACGATCACGTTATTATGTAAAATGCGCACGTCACTGCGGTAATCTGAGATAAAGAGGAGGAGCCATAAGATATACAACTCTGCAAATGTCAAAGCACTTACACCGGGTCCTAAAGCTAGTAAATTTCTCAAGATTGGCTTTTGGACCATCGATTGATAAAGACTTCAGCACGGTATGTACGGTCTCGCTTCCTTTCAGTGTGGGGTACGGAGCTGACATATCCCACTAAGCTAGAGAGGGGGACAGCCAAACGAATGAATGAGACGTATGCGTACCAGTCACCGTGGTAAACGAACGAGACGAAGCAGAATAACCAAGGTCTGGCGTATCGGTACTAGGAACATATTCAAGAGCTTTAGCAATCTCTCATCGAAGAATTTGAAAGGATAGCCGAACATGTCAAAGAATTTCTGACCACGGGCCTTGGCTTCGATTTTCTCCAGTTCAGTCATCCATACCTCAGAGTTGTCCTCAAACCGGAGGAGTCTCTGTTCGTTGAGGTCCAAGGAGAACCCAGGGTATTGATCAGCATACTGAATGAGAGGGCGTTGTATGCTATCTGCTTCCGGCACAACAATGGGATTTGCGAACGCCTTCAAGGTCAAAAGCAATAGGGAGCAGTGGAGAGCGTTAGGTTTCATGGTTGGTAATAAGTAGGGTATCTAGGAGTCAGTCCGACTCTTACGTAACGTTGATTTTAGCACTCCTTGCCTTCTAATGTCAAAAGCAGGAGGCGGAAGAGCTCAATTAGTGGTATAGACTCTTCTACAAGTCTTCTCGGGTCCACCATGTTCACTTTATATCTTTACAGCGTTTGCTTTTGGCGGCGGGAAAAGCTGCACCGACCCCACCTATTGGCCCCGCGCTCGGTGCTCGTGGAGTCAAAGCGATGGATTTTTGTAAAGAGTTCAACGCTCGTACCGCACATCTTCAACCTGGCATTCCAACTCCTACCTTGATCCACATCCAACCCGACCGAACTTTCAAGTTCATTACCAAAACACCCCCGGCGTCATATTTTTTAAAGAAAGCCTCGGGGATCGACAAGGGCGCCGCAAAACCGGGCCATGAAGTCACGGGAACCGTGAATCTCAAGCACATTTACGAGATCGCAAAGGTCAAACACACGGACGAACATATGAAACATTTACCACTGGAGTCCGTGGCGAGAATGATAGTGGGAAGTGCAAGATCGTTGGGTCTACGGGTCGTGCCATAATGAGGTGTGTAAACCTCCTTAAACGAGGAAGTATGCCACTGTCACTGAACTTGCAACGCTCCAGTTGCTTCTGTTTTCTGTAGACCGACGGTTGAATGAAAAGGCTTGGGCATGGAGTCCTATTTCCACTCGCATTCTGATAGAGCGATCACTCCGTCAACAGAAGACGTTTCTGGGGTAGGACCGTCATCTCACACCAAAATACTGAGCAGGTATGCTTATGTCATCCTCGCCACTGGCGCTTACGCGTCACGTCTGAGTTTCTAAGCGTGCCTCCAAGGCCTTGTCAATTTCATCCTGCGCTTGGATTCCTGTTGAGTTTTTCAAGAACTTTCTATCACTAAGCCTATCAAGGATCTGTCATGGCAATCCTCAAAGTCCTTTCGCATGGTCTGTATGCCTGGCAGTGCTTGCATTGTGGGCCGCCACTATTTTCCACAAACAAACCGACCACATCCACACATGTTCTTGTATAAAAGAACTCGTATGTCTCCACCATTAACTCTCAATTTTCACAATGTCTTACATTCAATGGACTCTCGAAGAGCCTCATAATTCCCGTATGTTCAGCTCCTGGGGAGTGAACTACCGCGTTGCTGTCCGTACCCTTTTTCTGAAGTTAAGCCTGATTTTTACGCATATGCTAATATGCTTCTGCCTATACTCTTAGACAGGTTCGCAAGGTGGACGCACGATCACGTCTTTCGTTCGCTCTAGTTTTCAAGGAGATTCCCCCGTTGCTGTCATAGAATGGGGTCGTGGTGGGGCGCCAGGTCGGATCTGCCTAGGAAAAGTGAGCCATAATTAGTGCTGTGATTTCCTTCAGTCCTGATGCACTCATAGCAATGGTTTGCAATGAGCGATTTTTTGCGACTGGAAGCTGTGGATCCTTATGGATTCACTAGGCAGGTCTCAACATTCTCTTCCTTCGAATCCCACTTATTTTCCCCTCAGGAATTTTATTAGTCCGCGAGGTGGACTTCTTAAAGTAAGCCTTAGATATAATCACTGGTTACTTACAGCTTACGCGAAACCTGTAGTGGACTCCTGATCCCAGGTCTCATTCTCTCTTAGTAAGTATACTATATGGTGTGACCTGCTTTATTTACTGATGGATTTTTTCCAGCTTATCGATGGCTGCACCCGTAGTTACGGACGTTTAGATCCTATCCCCGAGAAACGCCTCCTTATCGACGGGAAATATCGCAGGATTGGCTTTGTGCTGTCCTTTGCTCATGCTGGGGCCAACGTGCGTTCCGTTCTTTTTGCTTATAAGTTTCTATCCTGACGTTGGCAATTAGCTTGAGCTTGCTCAGATAGAACACATCTTGGTGACACTGCTGCTGTACAGATGTCTTGCTATTAACCTTTAGGATACACATCACTTCCCATTTTACATCTCATCTTCGTCACATACCCTCATATTCCTTTCCATGCACTACATCTTATTCTTGTCATATACCTTCATATTCCTTTCCGTGCATTCCATCTCATTGACTCGTCACACTTCATACTCCTTTCCGTGCATTACATCTCATTCTCGTTCCATACCCCTCTGCTCCATTCCGTGCATTGCATCTCATTCTCGTCGCATGCCCTCATACACCACGCCGTGCATTACACCTCATTTTCGTCACACACCTTCATATTCCTTCATTCGCCTTGCTGTATCCACATCATCCATTCTTACCCTCTAGCCATCTGCCGCTTGATACACTGTATTATTATTAGCTCTAAATTTATTGCCAACCCCACAGACTTGCTCTTTGGAGAGCTTTTCAAAACTAACGATGTTGGCACAGGAAGGACTGATAGATTTTGACATCATTATGGCATTAGTTCAAGATTGACTTCTGCTCGTAGTCTATCTATTAAAGTTTGCTCTTGGTTCCATTGTCAGCTCCCTTAGCCACGTCGCAAAGCTCGTCTACGGTCTTGATGACCCATTCAGTGCCCTCCGCGCTGGACAACCACTTGTCACCTTCCGTTGACGGCTCGCATTTATAGCCCTCGCCGTGTGATTTGAGTAAACCGTAGACATGACTTACCAGCTGCGGGCCAACACCGCCTTCTGCGCGAAGACACGCCGTTCCTACCACGGAAGTAAGGGTGCGATTGAGGTTTCTTGGTTCGTGAGCCGGATCCCCTGGAGGCCACGGACTCAGAACGGTGCCGTAACTTTGGATAATGAAGGCTGCGGATATCCAAATGTCGGTTAGCATCTTTAGATGGCTCAGAGAGCGAATGTATGGGCACATATAAAGTCGGGATGGTATGATGCTAGCTTGTTGGCGAGCTTAACGTCGTGGGGCGTGTAGATGTTCTGCCAGAGGTCACGACCGCGCTGCATGAACTTTTCTATATTCTCTTGGTTCGCTTCTCTTTCGTCGTGGGATCATCAAGGAAAGGCAAATATCAATATCGGAAACAGAGCTAATAGGGAGCTGTCTGACCTGTGGGAGACACTGCGCAGGGACGCTTTGACATCATCCTCCAAGGCGCCCGTGAGCGCTTCAAGGGTCAGAATAGTCTACCCGACAGTGAACCTCGACAAACAGATATGCGATAGAATGGGGCACTCACGCGTGGCACGCCGACGAAGATGGCAGACTTGAGAGCGGCCTCGCGCATGAGGGAGGCATGCGCGGTGCGATGTTCCGTCGTGAGTAGGCTTGCACTGCTGTTGGAGACAGGAACGCGACGTGAGACGTAGTGATACAGATGGCCGACGGCTGACGGCACATTTGCGGTCAAAAAGGTAGAAGTCTGCAGAAATTTGGTGTTTGATAACTTAACTTGGAAAGTGGATAATAGATACGAACTGCCAAAACGAGCCAACCGTCTTGAGCTTGGTTTCGTGTGGCTTCTTTCAAAGTGGTAGCGAACACGCCGTGTAGCCTTTCTATCGATGGAGAGGGATTTGCATTAGGCGTACGGAGCGTCAAGAGATGTTTAATGGGTAAGGGGAGCTTCATGGCAGCTACTGCAATGGCTTCCCACCATCGTCGGGTTGCCCGTACGGATAAATGATTCACAGGAGAATCGGTAAGCACCAACCGGTCACAGTCACACCGTCACGGTACATGAGCAGAAATCCATTCTAACAATGCAGACAAAACATGTATGTAGGAAAAAAATCAGATAGTCGACGCGGTAACTGCATGACAGCGTGAGACGAAAACAATGCCAACGTGAAATAGTGTGGGTATCATAAGGTTCCAAGCCCTATACGTATGCGAAAGCGGAGAAAATGTAGGATGAAATGGTGCTTTAAAGGGAGGGGAAGTAGGCTTTAGCAAGCGCGTTGGGGCTGCCATCAGCGTTCATGAGCGAATTGTAGGTGTTGACGCCCTGCAAGTTTTGCATGGCACCTAAATCTATTGTCAGCAAAATGCTCATAAAAATATCATATTCAATTACCAAAGGGCATGTACTTCAGCATGTAGTCGGTGGACTCCATGAATGAGGTGACTTGGGACTGGAAGCCCCAAATATCGCTTGCCGGGGGTTGCGCACCACCGTTAAAGTTCTTTAAAGCTGTAAGATGAGCAATCTTGAGGCAGATTGTGCAGATACGTACCTGGAGAGCAAACTCAGTGAGCCACAAGGGTTTTTGGTAGGTGTTGTGCAGGTCTTCAAGATAAGCGATCAGCTTATCGCCGGAAACATCGTACCAATGGGCGGCCACAATGTCAACCTGGATCACCTCATCAGATTAGCAAATAGTGGAGGGGCTGGGAAGTGCTTACGTCGCAGTCACCACCGCAATTGCTGAAAAAGTCGAGCATCCACTGCTTACCAGCTGGATCGGAGGTTGTAGCAGGAGAGATCAAGGTGGCGCCTTTGGCCTTCATGGGACGGACATACTGATTCCAAATGGAGACACCAGAAGCAGCATCCATGTTGGATTGACCAGCGATTTCAGGTCTGTATTGACGCGTTAAAGACACCAAAATGGAATTAAAGGTTGACAGACTCATTCGGGCCCATGACACACGAGGGAGAAGTGTTCATAACGTTAGACTGCCAGTCTCCAACTTGGTCCCAGCCCCAGAGCATCGGGCAACAAACGATGCCAAGGCCGGCTGCATTGCTCGGGCAATCGGGATTCCAAGTGTAGATGCTGTAGAGAATTATGAGGTTACGAATGGGAAATGTGGGTGGAAAAAGACGGACGTAGAGATGCCCTTCCACTGATCCAGCCATTGCTCCCCATTGGCCCAGCCAAGACCAGCCTTAGAAGATCCGCCGACGAGGGTAGAGCCACCGCTGGAGGCAGGAGAAGAAGAAGGGCTGGGAGCTGAAGAAGAAGAAGAAGGAGCAGCAGACGACGCAGACGACGCAGGTGCCTGCGATGGGCTGGGCGTAGCGGCAGGAGAAGAAGAAGGAGCAGCCTCAGAGGAAGCAGTAGCGGACGCGGGTGCGGATGCGGCTATCGAAGAAGCGGACCTCGGCTTGCAACGCTTGGAGTTGGTCGACCTCTTGCGCTTGGCGAGGGCGTCATGATCACGGTGGTGAATACCGCGTGCGACATGAGACTCGATGGAAAGCGCGGCGACAGGCGTCGCCTGGAGGGAGCAGATAAGAACTGCTACGGAAGACAAGGTGAAGAGAGACACAAGACGCGAACCGACGGCCATTGCAGAAAGAAGGTGTTTCGTGGATGAGGGAGGGTGGTCTGAAAGGAATGTGGGCGGAGCTGCGGAACGCAGGAGTCGTCGACGGGGGAAGGAAAACAATAGTTATATGACCTCGACCTCGCGCTCCATCTGATCTTATACCGAGCGTTATGACCCGAGACTCCGTACACTCCGCTTGACAACGACGGGACCCCGGAGAGTGCGGCGAGGATGCAGGTGCCTGGAGATTCACGGAGATATGTGATGTTTTTGTGATATTTCTGCGTAAAAAGGTCGCAGACACATCATGCCGCCATGGGGACTGTCTGACTGCCGGGCGCCTGCGGGACGCAGTATTTAGCGTCCGCCGCCCGCAACGCTTCTTTCCTTAACCCATCAAGTTGTTCAACGAAAACCGGTTCAATCTCTGCTCATCCCCCGCGTCCCGTATCGCTCCGTCCACCATGTCTGACGCTCCCGCTGCTCCCGTAACTGAGAACGGTGTCTCCCAAAACACCCAGCAGGCCGTCACCGAAGAGGCCCCAGGCCACAAGGTCTTTTCCCCGCTATTTCCGCCTTTTCTCTTCTCACACGCCCATCCAGGTCTTTGCTGGCAACCTTGCTTATTCTACTACTGACCAGGGCCTCCGGTCCTTTTTTGAAACTGTTGCTACTGATATGTATGCCGTTTTCCGTGTTGATGTATCTCATCTCATCTCGTGCCCTTCCAGCCTCTCTGCTCAAGTCATCCAACGTGGCACCCGCTCAGCCGGTTATGGTTTCGTTGCCTTCTCCACTCTCGATGCCGCTGAAAAAGCCGTGGCTGCCCTGGATAAGAAGGAGCTCGACGGACGTACTCTCATCATCGAAATTGCCAAGCCCACAGAACAAAAAGACAAAGAGAGGAGCGAGAGGAGGGCAAAGAGGAGAGCGGGAAGGAGGGGCAGCAAGGCGCCCCCAGGCGAAGTCACAGAAGCAGAGGCTAACGGCGAAGCCGAAAAGACTGAAGGCGCTGCTCCTGAGACCGAAGGCGTCACGAAACCCAAGAAGAAAAAGAACTTGGTGCGCTTACTACGGCTTTTTTTTTTCATGTCTTCTAATTAATTAATTTTTGCAGCGGAAGAAGGCCAAGAAAACTGTCAAGGATGGTGTTGCTGCCGTCACTGGCAACGATGCTGCTCCTGCTGCTACTACTACTACGGATGGCGCTGCTGCCAACGCTGAGAATGGCGAAACCGGCAAGAAAAAGGCACCTCGTCAACTCCGCAAACGCACCCCTCGCCCTGCTGGCGAACCCCCTGTTGGCGAACCTTCACAGACTGTCCTTTTCGTCGCTAACCTTGGCTTCACCATTGATGATGCCCAACTCGCTGAACTGTTCACTTCCAACGGCATCAATGTTGCCTCGGCTCGTGTTGTAAGGAAGAGGTGGGGAACGCCTAGGAAAAGCAAAGGATATGGATTCGTTGATGTTGGCTCTGAAGAAGAGCAGAAGAAGGCTCTGGCAGCTCTTCAAGGGAAAGAGGTGGATGGACGAGAGATCGCCGTCAAGATTGCCGTCAATGCTCAGGACAAGGATGAAGCGGGTGAAAACGGTGAGAAGGCTGACGGTGAAGCTACTCCCGAAGCTACGGTTGTCGCGACGTAATGCTCATGATACGTACTGCTTTTATTCACGAATTCCCTCCTAATTCTTTCGATGTGTGTCCGTCAGCTGTGTTCTTTCAGCGTTGTTCTTCGACAGACCCTCACGATGCTTTTATTTCACCCGCTGGCCTGCTTTAGTTATTTGTTTATTTCGTGTATGGCACTCCCATCTCGCTCAGGAGTTGCAAAGCAAAAGAAAAGAAAAAAATTCACACTTTTGTTCTCTTAACTTTGCTTCCGCGGCAGCAGGTCGTTCTATACGTTTGCCCTGAACCGAATGTCCGACGCGGAAGACGATTACTTGTCCGATAAATTTCTCGCAGAGACAGTAGCGCCACCTCCTTCAAAGCCGTTGACATATGCTGAACGTCGGCGACAAGCACAGCGAGAAGCGGAACAGAAGAATGTCCAGAACCGTAAGAAGAGTAGGCGCGAGCTCGAGGAAGAATCACGGCGGGAAGGACTGAGCAAGAGTTTGTTTGAACGGGCCAAGGAGGAGGAAGAAACTGGCACAGGTCCCACCAGTAAGGCTATGGCAATGATGTTGAAGGTTTGTGCTAGACATCCATAATAACATCGAGCCCAGATTAAAAAGCCAGCGACATAGATGGGTTTTAAGCCTGGAGAATCGTTGGGTAGAGTCGACGAATCTACAGCCAAAACTGAAAGTCCGTCGGACGTCTCATCTGAACCACGGACAGCGGCCAATACATCTGGCCATTTAGTCGAACCTCTACCCTTAGACGTATGGTCAGGTGAGCACTGATATAGCTTAACTTCATTCTTTACACCTTTCGACGCCGTCTTCAGGCCGTGAGGGTGTTGGAAAGCGTAAGCGTGCAGTGTCCCCCACCGCTGCTCGGAAGCTCGCTAGAGTGGTACAGCAAGCCGATGAAGAAGCACGTGGAACATCGTATCGCGAGCGCACTAGACAAGAATATGAGGAGCGACGCGCAGAGGGTCGATTGATCGCGGCTACTCAGACGTGTATCACACTTGACGAAAAGACGGGGAAAGAGGTAAGTGTGCGATCGTCACCTGCGCCGCATTCCGTTCTAAGTCACGATATGGCTAGTTCAACATCTTGTGGCTGAACCCTCAAGATCCTGAAACTTTTCCTACTGATTTGTTAGAAGCACTCACGTCTGATGGAGCCGTGGAAAGCCTGGACTCGATGCCAAGCAGCTCGACACATGTCGATCGACTTCGCCAACAGATGCAGGCCGATGCTTTACATCCGCTGCCTGCCCTTGAGGACGACGCTCCTCCTCCACTAGCGGTGGTTTCAAAGGACCAGTTTTCGCCGCTTGTAGTGGAAGAAGCAGGGTCCTTCATCCGCATGACGGTACGCTTCGGCGGATGTCAATAGCACTGACTATTACTTACACTATATTCGTCAGGCGTCAAAAAGGCTGGAACTCCTGTTAGTGTACTTGAGAGACAAGTACTTTTATTGCTATTGGTGTGGGACCCAATACTCGGATTTAGACGACCTAGCAAGTGGTTGCCCCGGACCCGAGGAGGAAGAGCACGATTAGGTATGTAATAAATTTTTTTGAAAGCAATTAAACTCGATGACAAGGATGGAATACAGCATAACCGGGCTGCTTGTGTTATTACAAGGTATGATGTGGGGATGTAGCTGCAGAGTTCGAAGGAAAGAGTGAAGGAGAGAAAGCAAATATGAAACCGAATGTCCAACCCTCATTGATACGAGACTATGGGTCTCACATAAACTCCTAGCACCCACATAACCTAGCCCCAATCTATTACGCCGCTGATCGAACGTATGATATGGTGATTCCATCGAGCGATTGGGATGTCGCTCGATACGAAGACAATCGTAACCCCTGCTGTAGGTTATGCGATTTTGGTGCGTCCAATGGTTTCGACATATTCTCCATATCTGAAACACCCATCAGGTCAACGGAGTTAGGCGTCGGTGGGGCCGTGAGCCCCGGTAGGAGAGTGGGGAGCAGGACAGGCGAAAATGAATCTTGGGAAGACGTCGATCGTCTCCGGTGAGGGAACATGGAGGCTGTCGGTGATGACTGAGGTGTGTGCCGACGGGCAAAGGAGGAGATAGGTACGTCCGTCTGGGTGTCGATGTTTACCACCTTGTGTGACCGTACCGGCCGTGCTGCATTCATGCTCACGTCGCGGAGGGTGTTTGAGCATATTGGGGGGGAGGCAGATGATGCCTGTATCCTAATGTCAACAAACACGACATACTCCAAAAGCACACGTACCCTGCACGACGTGCTGGGCTCTAACTCTGGGAAAACATCAGAAAGACTGCTCCTTCGAAGATGAAGAACCTTCACGGTCCTAGTTAGAGGTATTGGACCAATATTGGTGAGTACTGGTATCATACATTATTTGTCGCTCCGAGATACGGTGCGAATCTATTTGACCGTCCCAGACTCCTGGTTGCGCGGGAATCGCTGGGACGGGTTGGATGAGAACTGTCGATTTGTGAAATAACAATAGAAGGAGACTCGGTACTTGAAGGAATGTGTTGGCATGTGGCCGTTGGAGATGGAGACCTCGATTGGGAAGGAGATGAAGAATCGGAATCTTCCTCCACAGGGGCACAATCCTCAGTGCTCGTCAACTGCAATGAGGCCATCCTGAATATGGCAGGTTTAGTCTTGTTCGCAATGTGATTCGAAATGGCCTCACAGCTCAGAGAATGTTGGAAGACTCATCAAGGCGAGTATTAAGCCTGCAGCGCGGGGTAAGGAGACATGCGCTTTATATGAGAATCCATTTAGCAACGTTCCCCGTTGTCTGCTCGGTTGTTCGATGCCGGTCGCCATCTCAGTCTACAGCACAAGACAGGCGCCAACCGGCGTAATGCTCTCCCCCTCTTGGCTACTTCCCCTGGGCGATGGAGTCACTTTTAGAATTCTGCAACGTGCCCTACTATACACCTGTAGCGCGGACATATCTTTGTTGTAGGTCATGGTAACCTTGGTCTGGATACCAGCGCAGTAATATAGTTTACCGCCCATGTGCAATATCACAGTCTATCCACTTGATCCAGGTCGCTAGCGTTGCACTGTGCTAGTATACTATACCTACTACATACACATGTACGAATGCACTTCCCCACATGTAAGTAGTACCTGGTTGTCTAGGTCTCAACGGGCGCTTTCGATTATTTTTACACCCCGACCAAGCCACTACTCGTTGCATCGAGTACCAAAATATGAGCCAGCCACCCCAGCGGGATAATGCTGCAGGAGGCAGTGGCGCGTTTGTTCCTCCTAGACAGGACATGGAATATATTTGTGCCGGTACGATGTAATATACTATCCTGCACCAAGTCCCTCACGCGTTGTGTGATACCCTTCCCAGATTGCGGTGCGAAGAACGAAATAAAATCCAGAGAGCCTATTCGCTGCAGAGAGTGTGGGCATCGTATCATGTACAAAAAACGAACCAAGAGAAGTGAGTGAACTGCACCTCACCCGTCATTTCGCTTAACCTTCTTCCAGTGGTACAATTCGAGGCTCGGTAATGATGCCGGTCTTTATAAGTACAATCTGTTACCCTATTCAATTCCGCATAGAAAACTGTCGTCATTACAAAGCTATGAACCTTTTCTAGAGTATCAAATCGTGTACACTTATGACAAGAGGGGTCGGATATCACAGTAGTAGCAAAGAGAACATATCATTACCAGTAGCCTAATGACAAAAACCAGCGATGGAGGAGGCAGATGACTACAATCTGTGCAAGGTCAGAGATGAGCTAGACACATGCCTCGCCGACGAACCTGATCTAGTATGGAATATCCTCGTTCGGTGACATCCAAAACCTTCGTTTCTTCATTGTAACTCGCAATGACTCGCTTCAGCCAGTCGAAACACTGATGTAATCAGCCGTATGCCTCTCACCGAATGGTGTTTTAAACTCACTATGAGGTCTTTACCATCAACACCATTTCGCTTCCACTTGTATTCCCAGTTATTCCAACGGAATCGTCGTGATCTGATACAGTATGGAATCTGCAATTTTTTTATGGAATACGCAACAGCACTTACTGGCTTGTGCTCTTTTTCATCTGTCTTACTTCTCGCATAGAGAACTGCGCCAGTTGGTTCACTTTGTGCATCTAGAAATGAATGAAAGGCGACTCACGGTTACAATTCCGAAAGTGACCCGAGCGTCCATTCCATTCCATTCGATTCCCCCAGCGGTTTCGTACCGTCCTGTCAATTTATTGAAGCGTTGGAATTTTGTCTCACAGGTGCGGTTGTGAGAGAATGTTTGAAACTGGGGACCAAGCGTCATTATGGCATGTGGCATACAAGCTGGAGTTGTAAGCATCTCCGAGTGGAACTCGCCTTAAACAATTGTAGAATATCGTCGTTTCCTTGGTCTTCAAGTACATAACAGGTTCGTATTTCCTCAGGGTTGGGAACAGTGTATTGTAAGCTTGGCATCGAGAAAAACTTGAATGTGTTGGTGAAAGGTAAGAGAAGTTGCTGGCAGTGCTCAGCTCAGCTCTTATAAACGGTAGAACTGAGGAGCCCTTGTTGCACCGTTTCGGAACATCATAATATCCATACACGGAGTGGCACAAGGGCTATCTGGTTGTGTTTGCGAATAATCGATTGATGATACATGGATGAGGCGACCTTGACCGATCAGCACGGGACATGCCGGAGATCACGCACCAGGCCTTGAAGTTGAAAGACAAACTACAACGCCACACCTGATCCTTGAGGCCTTGAGACTTGAGGTAGAAGCCTGATGTCAAGGGGTCCATTGAATAAAGCGTTGGAGAATGCCAACGGCCCAGTCACTAGTGAGCCTCACGACTCGGTGGACGCTTTATTGCCATTTAGGTAGAGTATTGCCACAAAGAATTCCACAGGCGCTTTGCCAAACCGTTTCCGACAGTTTTTTGTATGGAGCATGCCCATGCAATGACACATAATTGAGTACGGTGGACAGGTAAACGAGAGACCGGAGTGAAAGTTTAATATCACGCGTGCGACGGTCCGAATGCAGGGGAACACCACACCCTATCGTTATATTTAGCGCTATCCTGGTTGGGCCATGTTTAGGAGCCGTGAGGCATTTGTTCCATTGTCCGGGGAACCATTTGGAACCATGGTAGGCAGTGAAGCGCTACTGACATAGGGAATTGACCGGTGGAATGCGTCTGAGCTGTCTCAGAGCTCTTAGTTCGTGGGATAAGCCAAGCTAGATTCCTGATATAGCAGAGAGATATGCGCTGTGAAGCTACATATATCGGTGAGCCTGCAGGACATCCGCCGGGCTCGGAGAGGGTCGCCCAGCGTAACATATAGCCTGAAAAATAATGATTGCAGAAAAGCAAAAAGCATGCTAATGGTAGTGTAACTGTCCAGGGGTAGATTCAACGAGTGTCAGAACCGAAAGTTTGGCTACTTGCCCCAAAAATGAGAGATCATGATTACTTGGTATGCAATCACCATATGTATGATGTCATAGTGGTCAAAGTTTTGTTCGTCGGATGACCTGGCAGCGTTTTCGATGACTAGCACGGCAAGGGGGACACTTGAGAAGGATTCTGAGACGCTGGGCAGATTAAAATGTTAATATTTAGCCCATACCGCATTACATAAGTTCGTTCTGGTTTATAAACATAGTCGCCGGATAACAGGAGGCGCTGATGCTGAGCGCTGAGCCGGTGGACCATTGTTTGGCTGTCGGTGTATTACTGCATTGCGCAAATCGATCCTTGGATTGGAGGAAGATCTATTAACAAGCTGTGTTTAATTTTCAGCAGAGAAGGATGATATCTTGTCAAATTACCTAGTCTTCAAGCTTCAAGCTTCAGTAGTTGTCTCGTGTACAATTCTTACTGGACTTACTGATTGCCATGACATCCTGCAATCAATTTTTCGTCAGCAGTGCGCAAAAACTGTGCAAGGCTTTCCTCGAGGCTGCTGCTGCTGCCGCGAGGGCGATGAGTGCTCCCACCTTCTAGTTGCTGTGCAAAGTGAACGAGATGTTGATACTTACAGTAGCTAATAGATACGTTGCAGAGGAGAGGAAGTAGGGGCTTACAGATCCGGCTGCGCGGAAGAAACAGCCGGTGCCGGTTGGTCATTTCGAAATCGTAAGCGCCACTTCTAAGTCACCTCTTTCAAGGATCTGCACATATCTGTACAACAACATGACTGAAGCAAAAAAAAGAACGTCAAGGAGTGTGTCGGGAGACTTGGTGCGTGTCCGGAATTCGAGCACTGCATGCATTGTTTCACCTAATCACCTGTTATAGGACTCCGACGGAGAATTTGCTGACGATAATGCTCATGACGATGGTCTTGCTCCTGGAAAACCAGGCCGCAAGAAGAATCCCAAGTACGTATGACCGCAAGCACGTCGCCAGTGTGCTCACCTACTTCGAAGCTCTCAAGCTGCCCGACGGGACCAGAATCGAATAGCCCAACGTGAGTTCCGTTTGAGGAAGCAACAAAGAGTGCGTGGGGCAAATGTATATGCTTCATGCCCCCAACACCATTTCCTTCTCTAGATTCGTGACTTGGAAGCTCGTGTCGAAATTCTCTCGGGCAGCAAAGATGAGACATATGTTCAGATGCGTGACATCATACGAGGTGTGTATATCGCTGTTCTCTTCTCTTGGTCAAGGATGTCTCATGTGCCTTGCTTTCAGAATTGATTGCAGAGAACCAAACTCTCCGCAACATAGTCCGTAGCCTGAGCGGATTCATTGGCGACGGCGCAGGAGGAGCGCTGCCAAGCATGGGCTGGACACTAAAAGAGTTCGAAGCGTTTATCAACAAGGCTGAGACCGACACAGCTTTCGAAGCCTTTGCAAAACGCAAAAGAGCAATGCAGGACGGCCTAGTACCCTCCCCCGGTTCTGGTAATGAGAAGAGATCTGCACCGGAAGACGCTAGTGCATCGCGAAAGAGGCCGAGGACCTCTACAAATGGCAGCTATGACAGTCCAGCGGACGTCAACTTCACATCTGGGGTGGGAGGCTCGTTTGGCTCCTCGTTCACCTCAGATCCACCTGCAATGAGTCTATATTCAAGTGTGAGGACCGCAGCAAACTTCAACTCAACATTCCTCAGCGGTCTAGGTTCGGACCAGCAAGGCTCCTTTTTAACATCTAGCACTCCTTCATCAACAAGTCTAGGTTTCCCAGCTCCGTCCGCAACTACAACCAGGCAGGATGCATTTCCTTCGTATCAACCAGGGTCAAATGCAGCACCGCAGCCTCCAGCTAATGGCTCTACTTTACCAGACATCCCTTACATGCAAGTATCTAATAGCACCAACGGCACTCCGTCCCAGACTTCCCCGGCTACTACCAGTGTTGATGACAGTTCCCTGGAAGATTCCAAGGCACAGGAAGCTCGAAAACTTGTCGCGTCAGTAGACTTTGGCGCACGTTTGAGAATCGTTCCTAACTGGCTATACAGCTATCATTTGGATAATTATAGACGCAATACAGCGTACTGTCTACCACCATCCCTTAGGCCTACGCTTGTCCAAAGGACGGTGGAACATGGTCCGTGGATGTATCGAATCATGTATGACGACGCTGATAATGGCACTTGTGTAGAGAGCATTATTGATGGCATTCCTCACCCAGAGCTAAGAAACCGTATGATACTGCTCAGAGGTACGGCAGTCAATTGGCTATGGTAATAATGTTGACTGATACTGTGAGATTAGGGCGTTTCAATTTGGCCGACTGCATACATAGTTATCTCACCGCAACTACCATCCATGGCGATGATGTGCTAGCGCATGCAAATTGGGAAATTCACGAGTCTTGGCTAAAGCAATTTGGGTTAGCTTTCCGGCTGATCGTGTCGGAAATCTCTCTAAAATTGTGCTGGTAGATATCTTATCGATGCGACAACACTCGCTATGACCAATCGTTGGCGTAAGGAACGAGGCGCGCCCGAGATTTCCTTGTCAGATATTGCCCCGTCTGAACAGCTCCCCGGGTTATCCCAAGTCTAGGTGTGGCCCGTGTTCCCCATTTTACCTCGTTGCTTTGTTTTGTCTCGTGCGTATTATTAGTTGACACCTGTACCATCCTGTGTCCGTAGCATTTTTGTAGAACGACGATAAGGGCCATTAGGCTTGAGAAGATATATATTTTTGCAACGTCTCGGTCACCAAGATGCCTTTCTGACACCGGGCAGCTCCCCCTTCAATGCCTTCAATCGGAATTGAAACTGAACAGGGAGCGATGAGAATGGAATCTGCTATGGACTATTGAAGGAACTTACGCGACAGAGCGCAAACTCGCTAATAATACCTCTGCCTCGCCCAGTCTCAGAGCATCGGTTTTTGACTGTTGTAGGACGGGTGTAACGTCCAAACGTATTCAGCTGGAGTTGCGCTTGGTAACGAACTTGGGCTGGCAATGATTGGTTGCGAGCGACATAGAGATATGCCCTACGAAGGAGTTCGTTTTTTGCGACGCCATTCCGAGCTGCAATATCTCGCAGAACACGAGCTTTCGTCATGGTGTTCCGAAGGAGTTGGCTGAGTTTCAATTCACAAGGTTACGACGCAACCTTGACGGCGACTACGGACATGGATAGACTTTGGTAAGTTCTCTCGTGGCGGTTCTGCGTGTTACGGTAGCACCGACGAAATATCGCAGATGCCATGGCTCCCGTCCGTTTGCGCGTCACAGCCCGACAACGCCGTTCGTTTGTGACCTCCCTGTTTGGGTTCACATTTTTCGCATCGGTCGCCACCGTCTTTGCATCCACCATATTACCATGCCCTGCGCGAAAGGACAGAGTCCGATGGGCCGAATCAAACGCTGAACGCGATTCTAATCTTTCCAAAGTTGAAGTCGTCAAAAGGCCAAGGAGATGGATAGAGGAGACAAAGGTCCCATCATCACCACCACACACCTCGAAATAGAAATTCTTAATGGCAACCAGACCAGTAGTGTGATGTCCTTTTCATTTGAATGCGCCCAACGGGTGTCTTCAGCTTGTCCATTACCTCAGGTTGTATTTCAGGCGCAACAGACGCCTAGACGACGGCCTATCAGGGCTTTTCCCCTCCGCGTTGACAAGATAGAACAATGCCATACCAGTCCTCGGACACATATCCCAGGCTTGGCGCTTTCATTAGCTCATTCACCGGCCTCTTGCGCCTCTTGCTCGCAGGGGATGCAACGACCTCGAAATTAATTGGAGATGCCTGGGAATGCCATCAGAAAGCAAGATCTGCGGTGATGTAACTTCCATGCGGCCACATCGTGGTTGGTTATGATGCCTGTTCGACATTTCCTCACGACAACAAGTGTGTTTCTGGTTCGACCGTTTCTTTCTTTTGAGATCATCTCTCGCTGAGGTCTTGCAGCTTCTGTCGCCAAACCTACCGATTCGCGGTGCTTATCCTTGCTGAGGGATTTAAAATCCTGTTTCTGCGTGTCCGACCCTTCTCTCACGATCAAAATTTGGCACCCTTCGGCGGCGCAGGGAAATTACCCTTGCTCAGGAGTTTGCTACCTAGTAAGTCTGTTGTGATTCTGACCTGGAAAGCACCCAGGAGATTTGGCATTCTCCTCTATTACACTTTGTCTATTTTTACGCTGTCACTGTCCAGAAGACGGAACCTTGATCCAATGATTCACCCGATGAGGTTCTATGGCAGCTTCCCCCTCAGCCACATCATACACCCGATCCTCAAACGTTCGCGACTTTTGGCGTTTACCCCTCACACCTTCGTTTTGTCACGTGACGAGCTGGAAGAGCCCGCTCTCCATCACTCGCAAAATTGCGGTGACTGCCGAGTCGGAGCGCCGCGCATCTCCACCTACGCGAAATCGATTCTCCAGTTGTGCCACGAATGGATTTGACTAGGCCTTTGACGGCCATTCCACCACACTGGCTGCACAGGCCTATGTCATCTTATGTGAGCGTCTTCGACGAGGATCTTTCGCAGTTTTCCATTACGAGAGTGCGTCTAGACCGGGTCCTGCGGGCTTCCTGCGAGTCTGCTGATCCGTGTGTTTGTGGCTGTCCCAGCGACGAGAGCTATATTAAGAGGGGCTGTATTATTAATACAAAGCAGGCCCAAGCGTCCCCAGGCTTCGACACACCGCGATAATCACAAATATGCTCGGCGTTTGCCGTGCTAATTGAGGCCATTTGAGGCGAGCTTTTCCCGGGTGTTTGGGGACCAAACCTTGCTTGAGAGCGAACTTTGTTAGGCAGCTCGTCTGGGGATGGCATGGGCGTCGGCGTCTCAGCTGTGGAAGGGACGGGTTTCTGATGTAGATATGTGAAATGCGAGCTAATGCGAGTGTGTGGCCCAGTGTGATATGAGGGTGGGTGCGCGGAACCACGGGGGTACACAGACGACCCGGGGACACCACACGCCCACAGGCCCCCAGGTCCGAGTGACCCAGGGTGCCTGGTAACGGCCTACTCAGTCGTTCTCCACCATTCCACTCGATTCACGCGAGTCGCTCTCCCAGCAACAGCGCTCACGCTCCCCGCAGGCCCAACGCCGTCCCCGCCGCCTGTCCCGCGCAGATTCATGCCCGCACCGCTGCATGCAGGCAGCCTGTCGCCGGTCTACGCCATGTCGCCCGTTTCTCCAAGTCACTCGACGTCCTGGAAGAACATCTTCAGAGTCGCCTCCAAAAAAGCTCGTCCAACCACCCACGACCCGCAGCTCACCCTCGACACCCATCATTTTATGACCTCGCCGCTTCCCACCGCGTCGCTGCCCGCCTTCGAGTCTCTGCCTGATTCTGCCGCGCACGTCCCCCTCACGCCCGCGTCCATGACCCGCTACTCGTACAACTCGTCTGAAACCCGCTCGAGCGACTCGGAGGGCCGTCCGCTTCAAGGACTCGCAGCGCCAGCCGCAGATGCGCCCCCGCCGCCGTCGCCGTCGTACTCTTCGTCGTCCCAAGCCCTGTCGTCCTTCCGCCACCGCACAAAATCGGACAAGTTGGAAAAGGCAAAAAAGGCCGAACGCAAGGCTTCGCGGACCGCCAGCTCGTCGCAGCAGTCGCTCAAAGGGTCCAATACCCCCCCGCGCCAGGGCGGCCCTCTGTCGCCGCGCAGCATGTCCGCAAGCGCGTCGCGCCTCATCCGTCGCGTCGCATCAGCACCAAACACCAAAAATATGTTTGCGCGGGACACGCGGTCTTCACCGCCAGGGGCTACGAAGAACGGGCTGCTATCGCCGGCAGAGCTGATTCCCCCGGTGCCGGGGATGGTACCTGGCCCGGTGGTGCAGGAAGCGCACTCTCTGGAGACTCTTTCGTCTCGCTCCTCGCGCGGGCCCTCTAGGGCCCGCGCACATACCACTCAAGGTAAGCCGACAGGCGGCAAGGACCGGCTAGGAGGGCGCGACGGACCCCGGTCAGCATTCCGCAGGACGTATTCGAGCAACTCTATCAAAGTAGGAAATGTAAGTGGTATGTACAGTGTGTCGCTAAGTGAGCTGAGGACGCGGCCAGGTCGAGGTCGGCCCCAGCAGCTTCCAAAAGATCAAGTTGCTTGGTCGGGGCGACGTTGGCAAGGTATACCTGGTGCGGGAAAAGAAGACGGAGAAGCTGTTTGCGATGAAAGGTGCGTGGATTGACTCGGGAGTCGATGACGGGCTGACGGGCGTCGGGTCAAGTTCTTTCGAAGAAGGAGATGATCGTGCGGAAGAAGATCAAACGCGCCCTTGCGGAGCAGGAGATCCTCGCGACGGCCAATCATCCGTTTATCGTGACCCTATACCACTCGTTCCAATCGGAGGAATACCTTTACTTTTGCATGGAATACTGCATGGGCGGGGAGTTTTTCCGGGCGCTGCAGACGCGCCCTGGGAAATGTCTGGTGGAAGATGACGCACGGTTTTATGCGGCTGAGGTGACAGCAGCACTGGAATACCTGCACTTGATGGGGTTTATCTACCGTGATCTCAAGCCTGAAAGTAAGTGGTCATTCCCGTGCTGGCGGAATCATTGGTCTGATGAGGGGGTGCAGATATCTTGCTGCATCAGTCTGGCCACATCATGCTGTCAGATTTTGATCTTGCGAAACAATTTGATAGCGTGGCGCGGCCGACAGCGATCACGCGTCCGGCGACAGATCCCAATGGTGTAAGCACCGTCACTGCATTCTGGGGCACAGAGAGAGCTGAGCCACGGACGCACCCAGGCACCGGTTGTTGTTGTAGACACCAAGACGTGCACCGCGAACTTCCGGACGAATTCGTTTGTTGGGACGGAAGGTGAGAGCGCGACCCGGGAGCGCGGCGGCGGATGCTGACGGCGGCCGCAGAATACATTGCACCCGAGGTCATTGAAAACAACGGGCACACTTCGGCGGTGGACTGGTGGACGCTGGGGATACTGATGTATGAAATGATCGTGAGTGACTGATTGCACAATGTGACGTGAGCGAGAGCTGAAGGCATGGCAGTTTGCGACGACGCCTTTCAAGGGGGAGACGCGAACAGACACATTCTCGAATGTGATGAAGCTGAACGTGGGATTCCCAGAGTCGCCCGTGGTGTCTCTGTAAGTGGGATCTGATGGGCTCGGGTAATTGCGCCACTGATGGGGGCACACAGGGCCTGCAAAGAGATGATCACACGACTGCTGGAGAAGAACGAGCGACGGCGGCTGGGCAGCGGGACGGGAGCGAGCGAAGTGAAGCAGCACAGATGGTTTGCGAAACTGAACTGGGGCCTGTTGCGGCACACGCGGCCACCGGTGAGTGGGGGGGGGGCCGGAACGGAGAGACAGACGCTGATGGACGCGCAGATTGTGCCGGCGGCGTCGCTCGGGGCGGACGCGGTGAACTTCCGGGAGCTGCGGGAGTCTGCGTCGCTGGACTTTGAGCGACAGGTGGGGAGTGTGCCGGGCACGCCGGGGGTGGAGGAGCGGGTGGAGACGGACCTTTTTGGGGGATTCTCGTCGGTGACGCTGAAGCACGATGGGGAGTAGAGCAGCAGCAGCAGCAGCAGCAGCAGCGTAGCCAGCAGCGTAGCCAGCAGCAGACGCAGTATTGGGTGATACATGATGAATCGTCGCACTCTGTCGCACTGCCTGTGAAAGCCCAGCAGGTGCATCCATCTGATCTCGGCTAGCAACCATGTGCTCGAGGACACGCAAGAGGCGCGCGTCCCAGAAGACGACGCAGCCCGATTGGGACGCGCCGGATCGGGCGATTTGGCTCCGCGCGATATGTCCATGGGCCCGAGGTGCGCCGAGCTGCTGGGCGGGGTGTGGGCGGGTGTGGGCGGTGGAGTGTGGTGGGCTTTGGTGCAGACCCCGCCCATTTAACGACCCGGCCGCACATCCTCTCCACATCTCTCCCCCATGGATCCACAGCGCAGCCACTACTACAGCTCGCAGTACAACAGTGCGATTGTCTATCCGCAGCTGCTCTCCAACCCTGCGCCGTCCCCCGACGCCTCCCCGCACCTCCACCCCCTCGACCGCGACCACAAGCCCACCGAGCAGCAGAAGGCCGAGAGCAAGCCCCAGGCCACCTTTCTCACCAAGCTCTACGCGTCAGTCGCGTCCCCCCCGCGCTGTGCTCTGCTCACCCCCCCACAGCCTCCTCGAACGGCCAGAGAACCACCACATGATTCGCTGGGACGCGGCGGGCGACCATATCATTGTCGAGAAGCCAGAGCAGCTGGCGCTTCACGTCCTTCCCAGCATCTACCGTCAGTCGCGCTTCGCGAGCTTCTCCAGGCAGTTGAACGTCAGTCCTCTCTTTTTGTCCGCCCGACCCATCTCAGATCGGGCCCCAGATCTATGGCTTCATGCGCAAGGTCAACCTCCGCAACGTCGATCCTGCCATCGACGACCCCGATGCGTCCACCTGGTGTGCGTGTCTCTGTGCTCCCCGCTGCTGCTGTTCCTCATCCCTTTGCAGCCCATCCCACCCTCAACCGCCACTCGCCCCCCGAGGTCGTCGCCAACTTCAAGCGCCGCGTCCCGCCAAGACTCCCCAAGCCCCGCAAGCGTGCCGATGAAATGTCCAGTCTCGTCGCCCCCCGCAGCGCTGTCGGTCTTGGCCCCGTCCCGCTCACCGTCCCCTCCTCCGTGGGGCCCTCTGCCATGCCCTCTATCCGCGGCCGCGCCCCGTGGCTTCTCTGCCCCGGGCTCGTTCATTGGCGGCCAGGTCGGTCCCCATTGGAACCAGGCGTACAGTCGCACACCGCTCCGCCTCTCACCGTCCCCTCCGACGCTGGCGGCCAGTACCATCACTCCTCCACCCACCTCAGCCCCCCGTCCGACGACTCGTCCCACTCCTACTCGTCTGCATACCCGTCCTCTGCTGCCCCCACAGTCCGCGAGCCGTCCATGTACCTGTCGTCCTCGTACTCGAGCAACGGCACGTCCACGTCCAGCTCCCACTGGGAGTTCCCCCCGCTGAATACCCCCGCGGCCGCGTCCACTCCGCACTCTGGCACCAGCCTCTCGTCGCTGCTCAACCATACCAACGTGCCGTCGACTGGATACGGATCGCGCCTGTCCATCTCCACGAACCAGGTCCAGCCCTTCAACAGCGTCTCGATGCCCACCAGCCACAGCTCCTCGTCCATGTCCCCAGACAGCCGGCCGACAACTGGCTACTCGGGCACCTCGTCCATGTCCTCGCTGCCGTACGAGCCACCTTCGCCCTCGGACCAAGAGAATGGCCGCGACTACGACCACGCCAACAGCCGTCCACTGACACCGGGCTCGCTCTCGCGGCCACACTCGGCGAACAAGGGCAGCTACGGTGCCGGCGGCGGGTCGTTGAGCATCCGCCGCGGCCGTCGACATAGCCAGGCGGTCAGCCCATATCCCTCGCCGTATGAGCCAGATACGCGGCCACTCAGCGCATCTGATGCGTCGCTCCCGCGCGCCAAAAGCCTCATGGCCCTGTCGTCCACCGTCGACAACTACTACATGCAGCCTGCCCAGGCCGAGTTTGCGTACTCGCCCGCGGGCCAGGATGCGGGCCACCACGACGCCATGGACGGCTCGTGGGCGGGCAACCGCGTCCGGCCGTCGACGTCGCAGTCGTCGCTCTCCGCTGCCTCGCACTCGTCGTCCTCGGCGGCGAATACGCCGCCAACGACGCTCGAGCCGTATCCCGAGACGGACATTCACCGCTGTGAGTATCCGCCCCATCCTCTGTAATCCCCCGAGTCGTCGCGCGCGCGGGCCGTCGTCGATGCTCACTCTTACCCCTGCTTGCTAACAGTCTTGAATGATCAGTCTCGCCCGACTTCCGCTGGCTCCCGCTGAGCGACGACCACGGCCTTGCCACGGCCTACCCAAAAACGGACCGCGTCTGTGTATGACGCGCCAGGATCCAGACTCACGCTTGTGCTGTCCTCAGATGTGCTCACATTGTACTCTCTCGTTTTTGCTTTCTTGTCTCTGCCTCTATTGCAATGCTCTGGACTCGGACCTCTCACGTCTCATTTTTCATCATGTCGTGTTTTCACCCACTCTCTGTGCTGTTTTTTTTTTTTCTTTTTCTTTTTTTTTCGAGTTCTTTCGCTGTGTTTTTGTTTCAATTGGATAGCAGTGTTTCGGCGGGCGATCGGGTTACGACGCCACAAATATGTCGTGAATAGAACGGCGGTGGATTGGATTTGCATCCGGCATGTCGGGGGCAGACCGCTTGGATCCGGCCAGTGTCTAACTCTAAGTATGTGACTCTAAGTATGTGTAGCCATCCATCATATTGCATCTCATTGCATCTCACTGCATTAGGCGAGAACACTCCCACCCCGGGATGTCCCACGTCTCCCTCCCACGTTAGCACCGCTAGGATGCGCCCCCGAAAAAGGGCGTATGATCTTCGAGAAAAACACAAACAAGGTTTGATGGCAATGTGCCGCATTCGATGTACAGCTGCAAAGTAAAATGGGTGTCGAATAACAATTCGTCCGTCGCTATCAAAATCCAAATGCATCATGACTCAACTCCCCACCTCTCTCATCTCCTCCAGGGTCCTATATCGGTCCCCTCCCTCCCCCTCCTCGGCCCGCGCCATCCCCTCGTCTTCTAGCTCCTCGTCTACCGCCCGCCGCGCCACATACGCGAGATAGACGAGAATTGCAAAACACAGCACGATCCCACTCACGGTCCACGCCTGGGCCAGCCCGTTCTTGCGGCCAGACCCCGTCAGCCCCTCCTCGTCCCCCGTCATCCCGTCCGGCACCACCGCGTGGTACCCGGCAAAGCTGTGGATCCCGCTCCCGACGCTCGTGTGGATCACGACTTTGACGAGGGACAGGGCCGTGCAGGTGAAGTATGTGGAGAACGGGAGCGTGTGCGAGGAGGCGAGGAGGACGTTCATGAGGTTGTAGGGGTATGGCGCGATGCGGATGAGGAGGAGGAGCGAGGGGCGTTTTTCGATCGCGCGGACGACGCGTTTGAGCGAGGCGGTGTGCGAGAGGTGGCGGGACATGCAGTCGCGGAGGTAGTGCCGCGAGAGGAGGAACACCGCGACTGCGCCGGTGAGGGCGGCGGTGTACGAGATTACGGCGCCGATCCAGGTGCCAAAGGTATATCCAGAAAGTATAATGAGTGTCGAGTATAGTGGGAATGGTGCTGTCGGTGTTTGGGTGACACGTTAGAGATGGGACGTAAAATGCGTGCGTTAATGTGCGCGCCGGCTGGCATTGGTATTACTCACGAATTGTAGTTATGAAAATGAGAGAAAACAAGATTAAATATCCGAGGCTTCCGAGAGATTGCAGCTGGAGTGCCAGTTGGTCGAGAGCTGGTGAGTGAAAACGTCAGCCCCCGCGCGCGCGACACGTCACGGAGCTGGACGTGCCTGTAAACACCTCGTTCTTCCAGAACGCGATCGCGAGCAGGAACCCAATGCTTGTCACGACCCACGAGCCTACACCGAGCCATGGTTTCAGTCTGTCGGGTATGCGGATGCCCTGGGGCCGTTCGCGACATTGCAGGGGGAGAGGGGGGAATATTGGACGTGGGGAGTGCGGCGAGGGGTGGGGCAGGTCGAGCTTGCGTGGTGGCTGGGTGCGCGGTGCCGAGGACGATGGCGTAGATACCCCCTCTGACGTGTCAGGGTTTGGCGATTGACCCGAGAGGGGATGGTCGATGCTTGGGCGCTGTGGGGTAGGAGCGAGCGCGGTGGGAGCAAGGGCGAGAGGATCAGACTTTTGCTGGAGATCCTGGAAGTGGACGTAGCGGAAAGGAGACTTTGAAGGATTGTGTTGCTGGCTCGACGACGATGGGATGGGCTGCGCAGGCGCGGGTGTGGATATGCAGAGTAACGAGGGGCGCTGGGGGTAGCCTGCAGCGGTGGAAGCCATTGGAGAGAGCCTGGCAAAGGGGGGACCCTTGTCCTATGTCTACACAGGAGGCTCGAAGATATGGATTGCGATGGTGGGATCCACTTGGGAGGTACCGCAAGTCCCGTAGGCACCGCTGGCTGAGATCTTGGCGCCGCTCAAATTCATTTCAAACGTTCAAATATTCGTCACGCTGCACAGCGTCCGCGTATCCCGTTGCTGGAGCTGAGCTGGAGCCCTCGTTGTCCAGCAGAGCAGAGTGCGCTCCTCCCTGCTCTGTGCATACATATTTGTGTAATAATGTTTACACTTGCAGCCCCCAGGCGTTCCGCATGCCGATCTCCCAAGGAGAAGCTGGGAAGCTCTCGCGACTGGACGCAATACACCGCTTCGCATCAGCAGCCCTCCTGACTGCCAAGTATCGACTTCCACGTCGAGCACACTGCGCATATCACTTGCCCTCGGTTGCCTGATTGCCATCCCTTGTCTTGGACTTGCCTCATCAGCACATGCTCGAATACTTTGGAACACTCCGCTATCACCGCCCGGCCCGCTAGCGAAGCCGCGGCCACCCGTCGGACACGCGCGCTAGAAGACACGAATCGAACAGTACCAGTCTGACGAGCGATCCCGAAATCCGATGCACGCATAGTCCCAGTCTCGTATGGGCACTCCTTTTGCCACCGCTGCTGCTTTTCCACTCTGTGCGCTCTCAGTCTACTTTACGTTTAGCCAGACCCGTGGTTCCTGCATTCAATATTCACAGTGCCACCACCGCAGTGACAGCACGCCATCTTCCCCTTTCACAATCAGCACCTCTTATCCGAGTCGCCTCTGTGAATTAATTGCTTTCAACAAGGGCCGCCGCGGGGATATGAGCAGGGGTACAGGGGGTGGCACAATCTCCCCCAACCGGTCTCGAAATCACTCCCAATGTCGCCTCCTCCATACAAAAAGTGCGCTCAGAGTTGCAAGCGGCTGGGTGCTTTGTGGAGGTGCTGAACGGCGCGTGATTGTCACGTGTCAGCGATGATGTCACCGTCACACTTCCGAAGACCCCGACGCTAGACTCAATATTATGCGTCCAGACCCCACTCGCGACGCTCCCTTGAAAATCCCGCTGCTAAAGGCCATAACTTCCATCTCCGGGACGATACGGCCGGCCAATCTTAGCCGTTGAAGATCGCGCCTGCAGCAAACCACCGAGCACCAGTTGGCGCCCATTCTTTAACTTTGCTACCGGAAAAGGCTACTCATCCCTCGCGGATGCTTTTTTTAGGGTCCGCACAACCCTGCACTTGGACACTTACAACCAGCTCCATTCTAGATGCATGGCAATCTCGGTCATGTATTAACGCGTACCCTTACAGTTCCAGGGCGTCCCCGACGATACCTACGCAGTTGCTCCTTATCGACCTCATCATCGGGGGTCCGGCCAAAGTCGCCCCATGCTGAATGGTATTCCCAAGTCTTGCCATCTATGATCCCCATTGCCTTGCTTGGCTCCTCAGTTTACATCGTGCGTTTCTCCGACAGCATCAGCACATGATTCCCGTCTAACCATGCAGCTAGGCTCTCCACCTCCTTCAGACTAATCTCGAGAGAGAACGGTATGCAGACGAGGCGATGGCGCGAATCAAGACTTTAGAGAACGAGCTGGAAAATCTCCGGCACCAAAACGTGTCCGATCAAGATGCTGCTGCTGCAGTGCCACTGCCAGATCCCCCTTCGAGTTCTCGCCGATGGTGGTTCTTTTAGACATCTTCCGTAATGGTATATAAAAGCACGTGATTTTAGGTGTGCGAAACGCGTTAGTTGTATTGAATCCCCCGCTCAATAACCGAGATAGCATTATGCAACAACGAAAAAGCAAAAAAATCAAAAATCCAGTGTGATAGGTCTATCACCAAATCGTGCCTTAAATCGGCCGTGTCAAATCCTCTCCAGAAAGTGAAAGTTAAATCCAAGGAGTGTAGCGTCACGTGTGGACAGATGCAGCCTTCATCAGCACGGTGCGGTGGCGGTCGTACAGCTTCATTGTACTGTGGAAGAGCGCGTTGAGGGATCTGTTTGTAGTGCAAACGGTGTACCCACCTCAGAATAGCAGACGTGAGTCCAGAGAGCCCCATCACAGGCCGGCGCCCACGTTGAAATTTGAAGCACTCATACGCTATACACTATCGTGAGCTCATGGCGCACACGGCCAACCACTTGACATACAGACGAAAATGAGGTCCATGAGCAATTTTGCGCGGGAGATCCGGAGCCAGTAGTATTGCCGTCTGAGCTTTTCGAGTTCACGCTCGTCCGCCAATGTTTGTGGTGACGTCCCGGGTATGGGTGGCACTCCATCGGCGAACGTGGACGAGAACAAACGAGCCTCCGCTTTGTGACACATTGAATAAGATCACAATACCAGATCGAACGGTGATGGTGCTTACTCTCTTCCATAAGGTTTTTGACGAGGCCCTGCTCAACTCCAACTTCAACAAGGCCAACAAGAGTACCACTGAACCAACACCAATCCGCCAACTTGCCCGCCCTTTCCCCTATACGTTTTCCGATTAGGCCTAGTTTAGAAAACGTGGCTACGTCGTCTGAGAGGGAATTTAGCAAGTCAAGTAATACTGGTGGAGGTGCGTGGAGAAATGTATGAAGGAAAGGTGGTGGTGGCGCCTTCTTCAGATTTTGCGTCGATTCGCCCATCTTGGAAGCGGATGCATAGGGTAAGGGTTGTGGGGCAGTGATTGTATTTAGTGGTGTAAGCCAATTAAAAAGGATTAAGCATTTTCTGGGGGCGCGGGGTTAGTGTTTCCCTACAGGTCGAGCGGGGGGGTCACGCACCGAGTCAGGGAAAGTCCAGACATGGTGGCGTCAAACCGTTTGAACAATTCGACCTCCCATCGTGGATGTGAGCCGGATTTGGACGCCAGCGGCGAACTTCTCATGCTGGCATGGAAGAGAAGATACACCCGCATGGAGTACTGTATTAATTTCTTGGAAAGACAGTCAGACGCACAGTTCGGCGGTAGTGCACAAGTGAATCAGCATACGAGAGCCTTGTCTCTTCCGGTACTTGTGGAGAGCACCTCCCGCCACACTTCCTCTTTCCGCACACGACTCCCTGCACGGGATTCGAGCCGCTCCTCATCCTCTTCGTCATCGTCATCGTTGCCCATTACGAGTGGCTTTTCCTCGGCCTCCTCGGTACTGCTGTATATTTCCCTCGGGTACGCGTTCAGCGAGGTGGTTATAATGGATGTACGTGGCGTTCGAGGAGGATGCGAAGAGAGAGGGTTTATTTGGAACGAGGACGCAGAGGCTTGAGGGTCATACGAACTTGGAAAGAAATTTACATGTCCTGAATTTGTGTGGCTGTGGCTTCCGGCAGATGAAGGAGTGTCGCGACTATGGGGGTTTGGGAATGAGATGGTAGACATGATAGACATTCGGCGGTTTAGATGAGAGCTCGTCCGTCAGGTAGCAAGACCACGCTGAACGCACGAGATGCTTTGCCTCAAGGCCTGTGGGCGCCAAAATCGCGTTAGCAGGCAAAACACGTACAAAGCCAGCCTTGAAACCAAAACACGTAACGTACATACTAGGAACAGCAATAATGTCCCTCGCAGGAATTCGTTCTCCAGCAGCAGCATCCAACGCATCACGCTCCTCGGCGCCCTCGCCAAGCAGGCCGAAATTCGACTCTAATCTGCTCAGGGCGTACATGAAGAAGCTCCTGTCTTCTACACTCGCCAGTGCATCGTGGCCAGAGCTTAAGGATAAAGACAAGGTTAAACAGTGGTGTAAAGAAATTGGAGAGCGGGTGAAGGAAAGGGCTGTCGGTTCGTAACACCTCATGATTTACTGTTGCCTTCACCACTTTGACACCATGTCTGTCTCTGACAGAAATCGAGCCGAGAGGATTGTAAGCGACATCCAATCATCCTGCAATGTTTCTGACGTTGTGAAATTGGCAGTAAATACATGGTTACTACACAGATAAATGAGAATTTAGGACAAGGCGGTCGGTGAGTTCTTGTAACCATTTCCCGCACTCCCCTTATCCCTGATCTCTCCGGTGATCTACAGGGCGGATCTCGTTTGCCATTGGGAAGACTCTGATACAGTAGCTCAGGAGGTGTTCGCCAACGTAAGTCTCGATTTCTGACGATGGCGGAGCATTCACATATATTCTGGTGAATAGGATTCCTTGATATGCGTGTGCATTGCATTCGCAATACGGACAGTCTAAACCCTTCGGCGCGTCGCAACCGCATTTCATATTCCGTTCTTGTTATATCACGATTATCACGATTGGCACACAATACCCTTCTCCCGCATTGCACTGCATACCTCACTGTATTGTATGGATTGTACTTCCTTTTTATGTCTCATCCCGTGGGCTACGCATTGGTTGCATAGTCTACCCCGCTCGGTGTGGGTGCCCCTCAGGTCTCAGCATTATTTTTGGCATAGTTTGTACCAATGGGAAGACTTGTGCGTGTAGTTCAGCTGCAATTTTTTTTATCATTTTTCTAATGTGAGACCTCACCTCTATTCTTAGCTCGGATAGAAACATGGGGGGGATCCCCCTCATTTCTGTCATACTTTAACTTTGGCTATGTCTCGTTAATTACAACGAATCCTCGTATTACACGTCACAGCTGCCGTATATCCGTATCTGCCAAGGCTAATGTAATGTGAAGCCTACATAAACCAACTGCATCATGATGATTATTATATGTACCGGCGACTTATCTGTAGATTTCAACCCGTCACCTTGTGGAAATTTCTTCTACTGGTGTATGCCTCTATATGATTCTACTAAAGTCTAATCCTTCAATTTACCCAAATGACGTGCTAATTGAGGTTCGTGTGAACCATAGGTCCTTCCTTCCTTGGGCCTTAAGTACGGTCGCTGGCATGCTTCGAGAAGAAGTTGAAACGCAATGGCCGCCCCCTTCAAGCCAAATGATAAAATTCTGAGATTACAAGAGATTGTAAAAGCAGACCCTTTGGGAGGATGGGATAAGGCCTGGTGAGTGTTTTACAAATCAGAGCTGCAGCACAGAACTGCATGTTCTTTATGCAGGATCTCCGGAACGACACCATGGGACGCAGGGTGCATCCAGCCACCCTTAGAGCATCTTTTACAAAACAAAGAAATTATATTTCCTACTACAGGAAGAGCTCTTGTACCAGGATGCGGTAAGGTTGGGTAGCAATTTAACGTTAATTAGCGGTTACTACGAGACGACTCACTGTTGACGATAGGGTTACGACGCTATCTTTATCGGTTCATACCTGGGTCTAGAGACCACAGGTATAGATATTTCACCCACGGCGGTCGCATTCGCGAACAAGTCAAGCTCTTCCAGAATAATGCAAGGTTGAGTTGAATGCTAATGTTCACCTACCCATTCAGAACCTTAGAGAGCCACTCCTCTAAGCTGTCGAATGTATCTTTTGAATTGCATAACTTCTTCGACCTCAAAGATCCATCGCAGTTCGACCTCATTTACGATTACACGTTCGTCTTGGGATCGTGACAGTCCTGTCGGGGTTGCTAATTAGTATTCTTTACCTCAGATTTTTTCAAGCCTTGCCTCCGAGCCTACGAGTAGCTTGGGGAGAACAGATGTCCAACATCACAAGACCAGGGGGTTATTTAATCATTCTTGCTTACCCTGTAAACGCATCAAAGGACATTGGGCCGCCATATGGGATTGAAGAGAACAGCCACCAATCCGTGCTTGGCAATGATTGGGTCAAGCTGATAGATCGCATACCCAAGAACAGTTCAGAATCCCATGTAGGCCAAGATAGGTTGTTGGTATGGAGGAAAAAATTGTAATGTATGGTTTTCAACATACCTTGCTGCCAGAGTTTGATATTGACTTCATGACGACCAAAACAGATCTGACCTTCCCAATTTTCTGATGTCATAGCTTGTTCTTGTAATTGCATACGACTCATATTCGTAGAATACGTACGAAGTAACTTTATGATTCACAACCTAAAGTCGAAAGAAAGGAAGGGTGTCACATGAGTGACAGAAAATGTGACAACAAACTGCAGCATCGAAAAATTGAGCCCTCGGATGTCCCATGTACACTGCTGTCCTTCGGACTTTGGGGGTGCGAACATGCATGAAACCACGAACTTCCACATCCAACCAAACATGCCATTTTCACAAATCGCCGGTTCCACTCACGTCCCTTACACTTGCGTTCGACCCCACAACTTTCACTGCGCCAGGAACGTCGGTACAAGATTCCAGAAGTCTTGCCATTCGTATCAAATGGGAACAACTAATGGACAGTCTCACACGCGATCGCGCAAACCCGTCGCGCGTTTGGAATGCATATCTCGAATTGGGCAATGTTATGGGGTTTGAGACGATTCCTCATCAGGTCCAACAGCAAGTGCTTCGGAAATCTGTTCCGTCCACCGAACAGCTCCGTGTGTCTGCGGCACGCCGAATGCAGGCCGGAAATCGACCTAGTACACCTCACATCTATGAATCACGCTTGCAAACCGTCATTGCGCACATACGGAATAAAGGTCGGAAGCCAGAAATGGAAGATTATAACTTCATTCTGGGACAATTTGCCGCTGTCGGGCACCAGACGGGTGCTCGTCAAGTTTTTCACGAAATGATACATCTGGGGGTGAAGCCATCATTCCGGACATACGGTCTTTGTTTACAAACGATTGCACATCGCTTGACGTTACCGTGTCCTTATCGCTTTCAAAAGACTATGTTTGTTGAAGCATCACAAATGTGTGCAGAGCTTTTGGACGACATGTGGACCAGACACATCCCGTTGACATCTGTTAATTTCGATCTTGTGCATCGGATTTTCAAGGAAACCAGTGACAGAGCCACTTTTGATAAACTTCTCAAAGTTGGTTATGGCATTGATCTTGCGTACCCAGATCGTCTCCCACTGGACGTGCAAGGTTCTGGCGTTTTACTGGGGGTCCCAAATTCTCCCGAATTCAAGAATTTCAAGCTTTTGCCTTTTTCCACGGCCGCTTTAAACACTCTTATTGATATGTTAGGGTCGACAAAACAAATATCAAGGATGGTATCGGCTTATGAAGTGTTGACCGCACCCCTCCCTACCTCAATGCCGAATTCTTCCTCCTCTGGACAATGGTTGGATGAAGATGACGAAGACGAGCCCACTTTTGCCCAGTCCTCTTCCTCTGATCCCACCCCCTTGTATAAGTTTCCTTCCGCAAATCCGAACACCACTACTTTCAAACTACTTATTCGGTACACATCCAAAGCAAAACATGCTGTGCTTGCTAGGCACTATGTAGTCCTGGCAATGGAACGTGACAGGATGGTAGACGCACAACTACGGGCTGATCTTTCTTCCAAACCACTAGGTGAAATAATCAGTCCAAATTTTGCGGTGAATAGAGGCACATTCCTCCCACCTTATGGGTTGGCCAACCGAACAAGGCATTTTGGATTTATGCGATGGTGTTATGGAAAGACTGTTGAAGCATGGAAAATCAAGAAGGAGGATCTTGCTTTCTACACAGAGTGGCAACAAAAGAATATTATTCCATTCCGCGATGGTCCATCCGTGCACAGCGATATGGAGACCGACTCACCACCACCCTCCGACTCGCTTTCTACACCACGTGGCCCATGGACACCACAGCTACCAGAAGCGTTGCTTCTCGACCTGGATGCTCCTTCTCCCTCTCAGATCGAGAAGAAGCTTCTGGACCTTGATCGTCACATTATGCTCCTGACACGTGATGTCCAGGAGATGGGGGAACTTGTCGCGCGCCTTGAGGAAGGTGTTCGACGTCTGTCTCAACGCACTAAAGAGAGATTGGGTCGAAGGATATGGCAAGGCAAAGACATTTTCCTGGTATCTCGGAACAAACGTGTTCATCTTGGCCGGAAGGAATGGATTGAACATGTAGGATTTGTCACCCCACGGCAACGACTCGTACAGAGCCCCTCCAGTCTCAGTACACCTCATACTGGCGATCGTACTTCTTCCGAGAGACAGCACCCACTACATATTCGACCTGCACGTACGAACAATATCCCAACGTGAAGATCAACCCCAATAACTTATTCGGAAGTTGAGTTTAGTCTACGCGTTCTCTTCCCTTTGGCGACTTCTTAGGATTGCTATCCATAGTCTGAAGCATATCAGAGTCATCATGCCAATCCTTATCATGAAATTTCCCTTAGGTACCTGTAACCCTTCATCGTGCTCTGCATTTTGTATCTATTGTTGAGCTCTGTTGCCAGTGGTCTCCGACTGAAAAGTTGATGTGTCGATTGCGACGCTATACATAGTAAGTGACGATTGTGTCACGATGTGACTCTTCGCGTTTCTGGACATGATGGCAACCCAGATCTCACTGCCATGGTGTATTGACCCGTACACACCGCGTCCTTCAAAACCTACAGCAGAATATGCACGACGTAGAGTGCGCCCAACACACCAACGTGAAGAAACTCTCTCTTATGAAATGCTGTTTAAGAACCTCTCTAGTACCCTCACAGTTCAAGAAAACAAGATCGCCTATATAATACGTAGCTTTGACCTCGATATGGAAAATGACTCAAGCTGGGGCTGTGTAGACGCGACAGGGGCGGATATAGGGCATCTACCTGGTCCACTCGGGTTACCCGGGTCAACATCATCGGTGGATCATGATGGTTCCGACGCACGCCCTCTGGAGTGTTCTGTACCACGATTGGGAAGACTTAGTCCAGCAACTATTCAAATGATTCTATCTCCCAACACCTCAGTTGTTTCCGGCATTTCTTCTGCAGCCGATACATCATATGACTCAGGGCTATATCAGTGGTTGGGTGTCGAAACGACTCAAGATGTTCATTCTAAAGCTCTAGCCAGCAGCTCTTTCGAAATGGATAACTCAGACTCTCGTGACGCTTCTAGCCAACTCTCATCTTCGAAGTCACCAATTCAATATAATCTCAACATACCTCCTCTGTCGCCACCACCGACCGTCCGGCCCCCATTCACAGATACTTTGATGAAAGAACGGATGCTGTCTTGTCCACCTGGTCCAGGCACAATATCCTCCACCGTGTCAAACCATGGATATGAACAAGATTCAGACTTCTCGGTGTTTCATAGTTACTCCACGTATATGCTGTCAAATAACATCTCTCTGCAACACTATATGCCGTCCTGCTCTGTTTTGCGACATTTTCAAGAAGTCGTTGACGAACTCAGAGGGCTATATCTTCCGAACGACCTCAGAAACAATGTTCCAAGATGGGATATAAAACCGCCAACACTCACAAAGGAGCGAACTATGATATCCACCCACCCGTTACCAGTCCTGGACCGTTGCTTCTCGTCGCATTGTCCCTCTCTTCGTGAGCCATCGGTTTCGGTCACTGGAACTCCAACCCATGAACCATCACAAAGTAGCGATCGAAGAGCGTCAAGGGTGGTCAGAGAGCTATACACTGAGATGGCTGTCCTGCTGTTCGGTCAAGCTGCCCAGGAGGAGGAGCAACTCAAGGACTTGCAAAACATCGTGAGCAGACTGGAGACGGTGGCGAATAGAACGAGACAGATTGCTTTGATAATCGGGACAAGAGGAATAGGAAAGAAGTGGATAGGCCAGTAGTTTCAGCAGTGTAGAGCTGTGGCATTCATGATTCCAAGATTCATGGACAAAAGCGCTAAATAATGCATTAATTTAAACAAAAGACGGGGAAGCGCGTCCTCGCCGTGGGGTACGTGCACATGTGGTCATGGTAATGAGAATGTAATATGCGAAAAGGCGGCGTGTATTCCAACTAAGACATAGTACACAGTGGAGGAAGGAATCTTAACTCGTTGGTCACCGGTAATCATCCTTCGTAATACCTTAAGGTTTCTTCAAGCTGTGAATCTCCCAGTCATGCAATAAGAAATATCGACCTAGTATACACAGCCGAGGAAATCAAGAGTGTTTACAATGGTGGTGAAAGGCGTTGTTTGTAGTTCAGGATCATTGCGCAGCAGGCTGAATGGGGAACCAACGGTTGAACACAACTCCGGGATCGTACTCTCTCTTGATTTTTTGTAACCTAGAATAATTTTTTCCCCAAAGCTTCAGCGCCTTGCCTTCCATCGAAGAGATGTCCGACACTGTTGCCGGTGTTTTCAGCTTCTGGAGAATTTTCATGTATGATCCACATACCGTAATTTCCGTACCCCTCGTTTTCGTTTTCGTACGGTTGTCGCTCCTCTGTAGCCTCGATGACCTTTGCTAATTCTTTGCAAAAACCTCTAGCGTGTTGCAAACCACTCCCATCTTGTTCCTCTTTGTCCCAAAAGACAAGCAGAGCGACATTAGGCTGCGGGCCACGGGATCGGTACGCCATTGCATCCGCAGGAACGGCACATATTTTCCCAAGTGGCATAAACTCATAACCGACCAGCACGTCGAATGGAGGGAGCGTCGAATGGGTAGGATGTACAGAAGAAGCGGAGGTAACGTATTCAAAGACCTCCTGAGCATGAGGCGTTATACGTGATCGTAAGCTTGTTCCACCCTAAAACCAGGATCAATCAGGGACGGGGCTTCAACATATGAAATCACTGGCCATGTAAGCATTTCGTCCATGAACGAGGTTCTGATTCTGGAGCCCATTAAGATTCTCGTATGGGACTTCGCTGGCGAAATCAGCTACTGGCCCTAATTCCCGAGCCGAATGATATGTTACATGATATGCAAAGAGGAAATACACTTACCAAGATCATAAAAGTGCTTGAAATTTGCTCTGCCTTCTTCCTCGGATCCGTTATAGAAAAGCATCATCACCACTGCGGGCTGGATTATTGTCACCTCTCGGAACAAATACGGCATATTGAGAATACAGACCTGCCTGTCTGGACCAGGTCCACGAGACAGCACCAACATTGCACCTTCCTTTTCACCAATTCCAGGCCACCACTTATCGACAGCCTCGGCAACTTTATCGAGAAGTGTTGGCGGAAAAACGATTGGTCCCGCAAACACAGTTTTGCGCTGAGGAAAGACCTTTATAACAAACTCAGTTACAATGCCAAAATTGCATCCTCCTCCACGGATGCCCCAAAAAAGGTCTGGATGCGACGTCGACGATGCAGTAACGATGGACCCATTGGCAGTAACTACAGTGGCTTGAACTAGATTGTCAATGACGAGACCATGCTCGCCTGAAAGCCAGCCGAAACCACCACCTAAGATAAGTCCACCTACGCCTGTGTGATTTACCGTGCCCCCTGGTGTTCCCAGACCATGGGCAATTGTAGCGCGATCAACGGTACTCCACAGTGCTCCACCACCAACATGCACGACTTTGCGAGCGAGGTCAACTCGCGCAGTGTCAAAATAGCGCGACAAATCGATGCAGAGACCATCTTCAACGGAAGACGCCCCAGATGGGTTGTGTCCACCGCATTTAATCGCAAGGGGGATGGCGTTTGTGGTGGCAAACTTGACGGCCGCAGAAACATCATTCTCGTCCTTTGGAAACACGACATACCTGCGTCTACGTTTAATTTCTGACTCGGATGAGCATTGGTAAAGCTCACCGTGCCTTCCGTTCAGAGTTCGCTGCCCATCGTGCGATAGCTGCACGATAATCGGCAGAGCTCGATTCCACAACATCACCCTTGAAGTCGTTCATTAACGAGGTTATCTCGACCATGATGATAGATGAGATACACGGTTGTGTTGGATTATTGTAACAAGGAACGGCGCTTCGCGCCGCCTCATCCTTACAGCCGTTTGCAGATAACTTTGCACTCCGACGCGCGTCGTTTTTTGCGCGCATTTGCTAGGCAAACCAAGATTGAGTTTTCCTGTCAGAACGGAGGCACTAGGCAGCTAACATAATTAATAAAATTTGTTGCTATACAGTATCTTTAATTTATGGCGAAGAGAGTGGTACCTTAAAACCTCATATGTAGTTGCGCAGTTCAGCAGCTGTTTTGGCCTTCCTGAGGTTTTCCAACCGCTCTGAGGGGTCCCATGTAGCGTTATTGCGCAGATTCTAATAAACGAAAAGGCTCAGCGAACTGGACAAGTTCACTTAGTAATATGGTATCTACCTAATAAACGAAAAGGCTACTATGAATCAGTTTCTAGACGTATGGCGCTTATAAAATTGAGTTAGAAAATATAACAGTCACGATCACGTGACCGCACCCAACGGATTGCGTTCCAGGCTTACACGGTCTAAGCACCACCTGGGTCGTACTTAGACAGGAGTGGCGCCTCGGATGTACCCTTTAGTTAAGTAGAATTCACAACTAGGCCCTCCTACCATGAATGATACCATGGAATAATTCTGACCTTAGAAAAATAAATCTTAATCATTAATGTCAGCGCCACTCCTGTCTAAGTACGTTAGTCATACTGGGTAAGGCTTTCGGGCTGCCACCAGTAACCTTGCAAAACTTGACGTGACTCCGTCAAGACTCTGTGTGACAGTCAACACTGGTGAGCGTGTCTCAGTCACATGCGTCACCACACGAAATTAAATTTTCGTTTCGCTCTTCTTTGTAGACGTATTTCCCCACCTGTATAGCACTAAACGAGTATTATAGATGCAAAATATGTATATTAACAACCCACATAGGACAAATGTTTTAATGTCGTCAACATGTCAATAGTAATATGTTCTATACTGTATGAAGACACAATACGAAAGATGGTATATCTATCTACTAGTAATTGGAGTCTTCATCCGAGAGTATGATCGACACGCTACGTATTTTTTGTGACTTCCTCTTGGATGGTCTATCCTTCGTCCCTTCATTCTCCTTGTCGCTATCGTCCAGTGTCCTCTTCTTTGATCCTCTTTTCTTCCCTGCATCTGACCTTTTCTTTCACATCTTCATCACAATTTCTCCTGATGCCTTTTTATTCGCAATCAACTCCTGGTGCTCTGAAAGCTCTTTGTCGTCCACCTTGCACCAATAACAGGTGGGTTCCAGACCTTTCAGAGCAGACACGCAAGTATCTGCAATGTCCAGGATATGTGGATCGAACTCCTTGACAGGCCAGCCAACAAGCATCACCTGATGCACATTTACGATTTTTGTATTGTACCGTTTCCATTCCATCTCTAGTGTATTGTCCCCAGTTATTGTACCTGTAACATTAAATTAACATTCCTGTTCTGCTCTGTAATGCTACTGCTACATACGGAGACCGCATCGGACCAGTGCGCACACAATACACTTAGTCATGGTCTTACGTTCATTACTGTTTTTCGCCACTCCTGATCACTGTCTCAGAATGCTAGCCCTGTCAACAGATGTAGATACCTACCTTTGATCCTGAACAATGTGCATGCCTCAAACTTCAAAGTGAATTCATCGAAGTCCATACCAAATAGGAGTTCAATGAAATCTCGTGATATGTCATCATGGTATGTCATAGGTTGGTTACTGTGTGATGATTCTGTTTGCACTGTCACTGCCAGAGATGCTGTAGAGCACCGCAAGCTTAGATTCTTGAGCTTGAACAACTTATCAGCTAGCCACCACACCCTTAAAATCTCGTGAACTCACCTCATCTGCCACATGGGTGGTTGTGGCCTTCACATCTCGTGAGTGCACAGCAGGACGTAATTGAATCCCTTTCTTCTTGATCAGTCTCTTCTCCTCTAAACAATGCAACATCTCGTCCATTTCTGCCTCTGGTATGTCCTTGTGGCTTATTGTTTGCTTAGCCAATTGCTGGAGGTCTTGACGTTGCTTCTTTTGCCCTGGCACCAATCCTAATGCACGTGAATCTATGTAATGTCCACACATATGTACATACGTACCTTCATTGATTTTCAGACTCTGCACATGCAACCATGCATGATATTTACTGACTTTGCGGGGATGACCATAGTTTCTGGTACGACATACTTGCTGATGCATCCACCATTCATTCCTATTGTGTTTCTTGGCTAGTTCATTAATAACCTCATCCTCCTTTCACCAATAGGCCAACAGATCTTCCCAAAGGGATTTCCTCTTAGAAGCACGCACGAGTGCGGCCAGTTTCCAATCCACACGTGACAAGTTCTGGCCATGTTGCTGTTGTTTTGGAGCTGCAAGTTTCCTTTTCATCCTCATCATGAAGTGGTTGGCATTTTGATCGATAGGCATTGTGTTGGGACAAGCATGAGGAGCGGGATTTGTAGATGTAGGTCGACTAGAGGAATGAAGCTGACATGAGCAAACAATTGGTTAATAAGCTGCTGTATAGTTACACAGTGCAGTATCATTGGGTCACATCCATAGGGCATATATAATCTTCATGCTACAACTGTTAAACACACTACATCTCAAATATAACTGGCCATGGAGAGGGCTTCAGATGGTACTCGGCATTGGGAAAAGAAGGCCTGGATTTCATGGCCAAATGGCGAATAGCACTGTGCAAGAGGTAGCAAGGACAAAGTGTAAAAAAATATTGTGAAGTGTTTGATACTATATTGATAGTACAAACAGTGAGTCATGACCACGTGTGTGCAACTAATTCATGAAGATTGCATGCAGTGTTTGGAGTGTGGGTGTCAAAGTCAAAAAAAGGTCAGATCGATATGGCTCTTGGGCTGAATCACATCAGTGAGATTTTTTGAGGAGAGCCACACATAAACAGATGATGGCAGAGAACTCTCTACCTGGGTAACAGTGTGTTTATGTAGACGAGGTGATTTAGTCAAAGTAATGTAGGAACAAATGTAGTCACTCACATAGGGGTAGTTGGGAAATGATGCAGGGGGGTGGTCATTAAGATGTGGGTGAGGAATGGTGGAGCATGCGAGAGTGGGTTGCAAGGAGAGCTGCTCACTCTGTATGCGATAAGAGGGGGATACAAATGCAAGATGCAACTTTTAGATGTTCCCAGGGTAGATCATCTGTTTCTGAAGGATTAAAAGTGGGATCAGGGAGGCTCAAATCGTGATGGGACTCACAATGTGGACACTGGCACCGAAACAATGAGGAGGCAAGTTGGACCTAAATTTCGACTTGACAACTGCTGAATTACCATGCAGATGTGTCACACGTCTACTGGAGAAAGCCCCATTAATGAAAGGTGACACTACTCAATCAAATCACCCAGACTTTCATACCATGCACATCTTTCCCTTGCCCGATATATGTTTGCGATCCACTAGTAACTATGGTTCAATAAAAAGAACGGAATAGGTTGTGGAGACAAACAAACCTTCCTCAAATAGAATTGTGCATCCTCCTTGTTGGAAGCACCCTCAATTTGAATGTGTGAGGTGTTGGGGTGAGTGTTGCGCTTGCCACACTTGTGGCCGAGAATGTGTCCCCCACCACAACACCTGAAGAAAGAAGAGCAAATCAGCCATCGTGTCAATCTAACAAAGTCAGTACGCACCTATTGCATGCCACCGTCGAATGTTGGGGTGGGAAAAAGGTCAGAGGAAGATGAAGGACTGGAACTTTGCTGACATAATCAGTATACCAGGTTCTGCTATGGCACAAGTGAATATGGAAACAGCCTACAGTGAACATTATGCCTGAACAACAGAAGTAAGTATAATATTATTCCATACCCACAATTATAATATTGCAATAAAATCATAATTAATTACTATGTCAGAGAACCAAGTGAGACACCAGCATTGATGTCACAGTCAACCCTGCAGTCCATGTATATGCATGCTATCATCAATATAAGTATATTATGATCACATCTCTGAATACAAGTGAACCCTTCAGCAACCTATGTCTATGTTTGACTATTGTTTCTCAGAATCTAAAATACACATATGCATAGTACTTGAGTTACAAGCACAATGCGATTCCAATGTGATGACCATATTTTGTTTGTTTTATTACACATTGAACATGTACATAAGTCTATGGGGGATTTTGTGGAGCAGATGTATTGGGGCATTTTTGTGCAATATGTTTTCACTATCCAGGGTGACATGAGTACTAGGTAGTTTAGTTACATTAGTGTTCTGACTCGACCTGGACTCAAACATCGATTTGTGAGTGGTTAACACCTGACTGTAGTACAGCCACTGTTCAAACTTCTAAATGTAATGACATCGTTAGACATGGGCAATAGTATTATACCGTAAATTTCACTGACTCCAATTCGCACAAAGTACGTGAATACATTGGACTTCAGACTCTTATTTAGGATGTAAAACAGCAATGTTATTCATCAAAAATTCAAAGCTCTAATTGTGTGTTCTAAAGCTTCTAGGGTATCCTCGTTTTCCTCATCTAACTCGTCAACATCAACAGTCTCACGCCCATCAAGTCCATCCACATGAGTCGATGAGGTGGGGGAACTCTGACCTGGGCAAACCCCTCGTGTTATGTCTCCACAGAACCCAGGGAGAGAGGCCAACTTATAGAGCTGCTGGCAGTGTGCCTGATTGACAGCCAACAGGTATTCATGCAATCGGCGTACTTGAAATGCCAATGCTGGGTTTTCCTGTTCAAGGTGTTGGATGTGGAGAAGCATCCATGCTTCTTCATCATCCATCCAAGTCCATAGATGATGTACCTCCACATTCAAACGCAAGATCTCTTCACGTGACCACTGGCACTTGAAATATGCCAGCACCGCCTCACATTCAGGAGCTTGTGACCAAGGAAGGTCAGGGAGCAGGGCTCTGCTCTCCTGGAGGAGATCAAACTGAGCTAGATATACATAATCTAGCACAGTCTGTACTTCCAGTGCTGCCTGCAGTGGTCTGAGCATCGCAGCTGCCAGATTGTAGTTTTTCACGGCTGTGCAAATGGCCTCCGAGCGAGCCTTGAGCACCTTGCCAATGTGTTTATGAAGTTTGTATCCTGTAACATAAAAACATTGTTAGAAAGCATACTAGACTATTTGAGTAATCTTACCAGTCCCAGACTGGTGTGCCTTTGTCAACTCAAACAGTTGCGCCACTACTAGGCCTTCCAAGTGGTCGAGAGCATGCCGGTACTTGCATGTGTCAATGAGGCTCTGGGTGGCTATCCATTCTGGAGATGTCGGTACCCATCTCACCTCAATCTCAAGCTTCATCTCAAGATCTTGTACAGCCTTCTGGAGTGTGAGCAAGGTCTCTAACGCACGTGCATGAGCAGCTTCGATTTTCTATGAACTCGCAGCGACACGCTGATATGCTCCAGGGCCTTGTATGTCTGAGAGGTCAGCACCCAGCCACTGGCTGGAAGCTTGTGCCCACTTATCGCTATACAATAATCAGTGCGGTTTCTCATCAGGGAAGATCATTGAATCACTCAGCAGTCTTGAGTTTGACTAGGGTTTCAAGATACTCTATGTGCAGAACATCGATTGGCGGCTCATGTTTCAGACTGGCAAGATAATCATGCTCGGCTTGGTTCCACATGCCAAATGTTTGCTCAGATGGTATGTTGAGGACCTTCATAGAGTCAGCTAGGGAGTGCGGCAGTGAGGCGATATTGGCCAATACTTGTGTATAGTTATCTAAGATAAATTTACCTGTAGCATGTCAAAATCATGTATGTATTGATTTGAAAAGAATACGTACTGCATTCAGCATAATTTTCTTGGTTCCAGGCTTCGAACCACCGATGTATTAGCTGTCTGTGGTGGAAGGCAGTCGCATGACGTGTGCTTGATGCGAGTGCATTTGAGTGTGAAAATACAGGCTCACACATCTCAAAATCTTCAAGCCCACTGCCCTGGATGTAAAGCAGATGCCAGTCCAGCTGACATAGATGACAATGTGCATGACCATGGAATGATCCTACACAATATCTCCCATGAAGTTGGCCCAGTTTGGGCCTGAGAAGTGGGCTATTGTTTGCTGTCTTTGAAAAGCCCAGCCAATGTCATAACCAAACATTAACCAGGGCCCAAAAGTATCCAGAAGCTCATTAGTAACAGCTAAACCATACTTTGCACTAGAGATGTAATCAGATGCCAATAAAACATAAGAGAACAGTGTTTGCTCACAGTTCTCCACTCTGAACCATGTCGCACATGGTGAGCGCATTTCCATGACAACAAATTGCCAAAAAGACTCCAGTCTCATGGAAAATTGCCAGCTGTTTCTTGGTGGATTCATCTGTGAGATTGGCCCAACGTTCGATGCATGGGTTAGGCTTCTCAACATAATTGATTGGTCATCCTTCCTTGGCATCAGCTGCAAAGACATAGCAAACCGGTATGGGGGTTGCGCCGTCCTCTAGGCTGTGTTGCTGAAAAAGGGGTGAGCTCCAGTCAGAGGTAGAAGACATGGTTTTCATACCATGCCGGTGTCTGGGTCTTTACGGTGTTTCACCTCATGCCTGAAGACATTGACTGCCTCCTGACCAAGGTACATATCACTCACGATAGTATGCTTGTCCTCTCGTTCAATGTTCTCACATTGGACCATTACCCTGTGCGCATTTCTTTCATGCCATGCTCGTTCGACTTGACCCATTACCATCCATGGCCACAAGCATGGAAAATTCCAGTGTAGGCTCATTTTGAAGTATGTATGTGAATGGTGCACATGCATTCTGAATTCACCACTTTGATGTGTCCCACTGGAGCTCCATATTGATGCGGCAATCAACAAGCCAACGTATTTTGAGATATGCATCAAAAGCCATGGAGAGTTGGTTGCGTAGTATGGGATATGCAACCTTTGGTCTAATCAGTGACAGTATTACAGATAAAGAAAGTTCCAAACCCAATGTAACCGACAGAGAGACTTAACAAAGGCTTGCAAGCTCATCTGAGGACATTGTGCTGTGAGCACTTGGAGTAACTCCAGAGCTTTCACAGATATTCCAGTGGATGGATGGATGGGTGCTGTACCAATGTACCCATGTCAAGCCATCATCACATTAAGTGAGACATCATTGATAGGAAACCAAATATCACGTGACTCTGGCAACAAAATGGTGAGTAATGAAGGCGAGCATAATCGACAGTGACTTACCAAAAATATCAATAACAGTGATAATGGGATGGGAAGGGGTGTGTTGTGGGATGTTTGGGGGGCCCAGATGAGCCCATTTCAAGTGCGCATCCACGAGAGCCAGATACAAGAGTGTCCAAGCTTCATTTTGAAGTTGAACATGATCACGGCATGATTGGCTGTCTTGAGGTCTGGTAATTCCATTTGTCAGTAGTAATAAAACAAGAGAAAGTACAAGGCATACCTCTGAATAAAGTGGTGATAGTGGATCTCTCGCATGCCATCTGCCAGGTCACCATATACAGTCAGTCTGCAACTCCTCATCATCCACCATTATCCAATTGCCCACATCCTCTGAAATCGAATCTACAGGCACCCACGCCTCACCCATGTCAACAGTGGGAGAAGCTGATGAGCCAACACTGCCACCGCTGAGTTCTTGAAGCATGGCACATTCTATGGCAGAAGAATCTGTAACAAGAAAAGAAAGTGAGTATCATGATCGGAACAGATAACGCTCACTTACAATCCATGAGAGACCCCTGGTGGATCCTGAACTCAGCTTTGGTGTCTGCAATATGACGAGGACCTCGCGTATGTGCACAGGTTTTAATGGTGCCATTTTGGAGGAAAGATGTGTGGATGGACATGACACATCACAAAATGGCCTTGATCTTGGTCTGAGGCATCATTTGAGCTTTGAGCACAAAGGAACGAAGGAAGGAGTTGAGCAAGCAGTCATGTGATAGCTTAATGTTGATAGCTTGATGTGGGTGGCCTGTGGTATGAGTTCGATTTTGGGGGTGTTTAGTGCTATACAGGTGGGGAAATATGTCCACAAAGAAGAGTGAAACAAAAATTTAATTTTGTGCAGCGTCGCCATTGCTGTCGTAGATGGCGACGGCAATGCATGTGACTGAGATGTGCTCACCGGTGTTGACTGTCACACGGAGTCTTGATGGAGTCGTGTTGACAAGCATGATACTCGACAGCACCTACTACACTACAAAAGATGCCCACTGCACACACACCTATCTTCATCAGCTTTCGCCAGACCATCATCTGCTGTGATACCTCCAGTCTGCCAGACGCATCATCTCCACATTCGTTCCATCTTCATCAATTCCATTTTCAATATGCCATCCAGCATTGCTGCCACCATATCCCATGATTCGTTTCAGATGACTGCCAAGCCAGACATACACGTTGGACCATGCATCGAACTTCCTAGTCGATGTTCTCCCCTTGATGTTCATTTATCCAATCCTCCTCCACATGTTGCACATCGTTGGTACTATCCTCTATACGTCGAATCTCCTGAAGGCCCATACCGAATATTCCCCTCTTATCCTCCTTATTGTGTTCACAATTGCATATGGGTATTCGACCCTGTCTTCCATGCTCCCTTCCACATCATCAGTTTCGACCCAAACTATGAACCAGTGAATGGTTGGCATTGTATTGTACTCAGGAACTACTGGGATATCAAAGAGTTTGGTCCAGGAACAGAGATTTGCTACGGTTATGTGCCTAAGGACTTCATCAAGCAAGACTCATCTTTGTTCTCTCTCTGGAGGAGATTCGTATCCAAGTGTCGTGATTGGTTCTCATGTTTCTGAATCGTCTTCAAGTCAAGTAAATCTCTTACTCATCCTCAGAGATATTTGACAATCAACTGGAATCCTATTGGATGGCTATGACTCATTTTCCCCGCATGACTCACTTGCTTCTTGGCTGTACTTCTATTTCCAATTGTTCCACATGGTCTATTGTCTGTGACTCACTTCTATTCTATTTCTGGCTTCTATTTTGCTGCCACATTTCTATTCATTTCTTTGACCACCTGACTCATTTTTCCATTTCATTACAAACCACCTTCCTATTTGGTTTTCTGCCTCTCGCCATTAGTCATTTCTCCTGTCTGCTGTCGACGACATCGTTGTATGGCATACTCGCATTGTTTGTTGTTCTGCTCATGTATATAAGGCCTGTTTTGCCTTAGTGTACCCCAATTCACCTCTTTCAGTTGGATTCACTCGTCTAAGTCTCAAGTCTAAGTCTTCTAAGTCTTCTACTACTTCTACATCTACGTTAAGGCCAGCATTCTCAATCACGTGACACTTACTGTTGTATCTCGTCTTTGCTTATGTCATTTGCTTATGTCATCATTATCGTCACTGCTATGTCCTCATCTTCATCTTCGTTCTACCTTTGTTTCTGCTGATAGCAAAGCGCACTGAGCCAAACACCAGGGTAAGTAGTTGTAAGAAGATTCTTATTCACACTAGACAGACTGTGCCAATATATGTATTGGTGTCTGCGCGATGTGTGTATACAAGATTATCTATGCTTATCTAATTACTTGTGGACAACTGTATAGTTGTCCACTATCTACAGGCGCCCCTAATGGGTTGCTTATATAATACCTCCCATAAACCACTCTGGTGGCTTATATTCCTTCATTGGTAGCATATATGCTACTGTAAGAATCTACATTCTTACATCTTCCCCACAGACCAAACCTCAGGAAGGTTTGGGAAACTTTATGCTGATGGAGGATCAGCATATATGGGTACAGGCACAGTCGATGATGACTGTGCAGCTACTACGACGGTATTGTTGTAGTAAATGGAGTCGGCTGGGTCGACTTCCATGGTAGTGTCATCCGCTGTAGCAGCGGATGCAGGCTGAGGGGCGGACAGGGCAGATGGTTCCGTCATTGGCACATCCGTACGTGCCTTTGAGCAGGGAGGCCCTCCACTGTGTCTGTTGAGTGAAGAATCGTCGTCTGAAGTCGACGGTGCTCCCCAAAAGCCCGGGGGGTAAGCGGGCATGGGTAGGTGAAGGCTGGTAAATTTCCAGCCTTCATGGGCATCAAGGACCCTCTGTGTGGTCTCATTATAGCAGACCTTGCTCTGCTTCCGCACGAAGTAGGGCTCAATGTTAATGAATGCCCTAGTGGGATCTACACCCACGTAGATGCCTAGCTATTGGGCTAGCTCATCGAGAGATGCACTCTCATGAGGGAGTTTCCATTCAAACACTCTCTCGACACTGGTAGATAACAGCATTGGGATATCTTGCTGCCAGCTTGTACCGGCAAGCTTGGCCCACCGGCCACAGACCGTGAACAGGTCCATCAGCTTTTGGAGAAAGACAAGACTGTCTTTCTTTGGCTTAATCAGCTTAAGCCATACCCAGATGTCAACATCCTTGAGACAGAGGGTGTTGTCACAATTCCCACGGATAGCGGGTGATACTCCCTCAGGGGAATACTCTATGGTGCGCAACGCATCCCTGAGATTGGGAGGTGTGTCATGCACCATCTCGAATGCTGGCATTTGAGTAGCCAATCGCTGCTCACAGTCAGCACGCTTGATGATGGCATGCTGTGCGGTGCTGCGCAACATGGCAAATGTCGCACATGTAAGCATAAGCTGCTCAACGAATCTTGGATTGTTGAGCAGGCAGGTGTTGAACCACTCTGTGGGTCGACAACTTGTTTGCACCACAGTGGGGTGCAGTGCTTTGCCCAAAGGGTGGGGTAAGAAGCCCATCTGCATTGCAGGCAGGTTGCTGATGGCAGGGGCAATCCAAGCATGTAGCAACGCCAGGTAAGGCACCACCAGCGTTCTCTGCTTGGATAGTCTTGCGACCAGCTCGGGTAGGTCCTACCGGTGATGCACCAGTAGTTGGAGTAGACGGACTCGCTGAGTCCATCATTGAATCTGGCAGTGATGTCAGATTGATTATGGTTGGCGCTGATGGTGTCGACTTCATGGTGGACAGTTTGTCCACCATTTCACGATTTATCTGCCTCTCCTTGTCGAGGGCAGCGTGAACCATGTCGAGCTCTGCATGGAGCTCCCGTATGTCCTCTTTGTAGGAGGCTACCGCGTCCTTAACAAAAGGGTGCACCATTTTGGCCAGTAATGGTGGCCAGGCCACTTTTAATGTGCGTTCAATGTCGCGCATTCGAGGGTCAATAAGCTGCAGTTTTGCGGCTTGCAGCAAGTGCTGCATGTACACATTGCACTCCAGGCAGGAGTCGCAATGGACAATTGCAATGGCATCCTTGATGCCATGCACCATCCAGCTTTGCTCTTTTTGGAGCATTGTGAATTAAGGAGTGCCTCTACTGAGTGATGTGTGTGGGACGCTTTGGCGTCCATGATAATAATCGTTTGCCACTCGCACTGGTGTGAGTGTGGAGGTGGATGGTAAAAATTACCTTGAAGTGGTGATCAGATTGTTGCTTAAATGCAGAGCAAGCGCACCCGTTGCATCACGTGACCACTTTCACGTGACGTCATCACATCACACGAATCATCAACACAAATCATTTTCGTGTCGAGTCCTTTTTATTAAGGACTCATTTGTCATCTCTCTCATGCCTTATGAGGCATGATTAGGAAGCTCTAGTGGCTTCCTAACTCCCCTTAGCTCTAGATAGGCATCTAGCACTTCTAACTCTCTGCATGCAGAGATATTCCCAGGTGACATCTCCCAATGTCCACCTTACTTGTAACTCCAGCTTGGAGTTACTAGTCCAGTGATGAGCCAAAATCTCATCTACGAAACATTCTGGTTCTTCTTCTTTTCCAAAGTCATAAATATAATTTACATCGCGACGAGGAAATCATTCGTCATCATTGGGCATATGGGGTCTGATTAGACTCACATGAAACTTTGGTAGTATCCTCCGAGCCGTGAGCTCTGGAGGTAACTCAAGTTTCACGGTAGAGATGGAATTGTCCACTTCTATAACTGGATACGGTCCAATATAATTGGGCACTAATTTATTTGCCTGTTGTCGGTTTACTTTCGGAAATGAATCCAAAAGACAGTGGGTAGCGGTGTCGTCGTTGCACGGCTACTTACACTGGTGTTCGGCTCAGTGCGCTTTGCTATCAGCAGCAACAAAAGTAGAACAAGGACGAAGATGATGACGTAGCAGTGACGAAGATGATGACGTAATACGCTGACGTAAGCGCAGATGAGATACAACAGCAAATGTCACGTGATTGACAAAGCTGGCCTTGATGTAGACGTAGTAGTAGTAGTAGACTTAGAAGACTTAGACTTGAGACTTAGACGAGTGAATCCAACTGATAGAGGTGAATTGGGGTACACTAAGGCGAAACAGGCCTTATATACATGAGCAGAACAACAAACGATGCGAGTATGCCATACAACGATGTTGTCGACAGCAGACAGGAGAAATGACTAACGGCGAGAGGCAGAAAACCAAAATAGGAAGGTGGTTTGTAAAGAAATGGAAAAATGAGTCAGGTGGTCGAAGAAATGAAGGGAAATATGGCAGCGAATTTGAAATAGAAGCCAGAAATAGAATAGAAGTGAGTCACAGACAATAGACCTTGTGGAACAATTGGAAATAGAAGTACAGCCAAGAAGCGAGTGAGTCAGGTGATGAAAATGAGTCATAGCCGTCCAATAGGATTCCAGTTGCTTGTCAAATTTCTCCGAAGATGAGTAAGTGAGTCATGTGACTTGATGACGACTCAGAAACATGTGAACCAATCACAACACTTGGATACGAATTTCCTCCAGAGAGGGAACGAAGACGAGCCCTTCTTGATGAAGTCCTTAGGCACATAACCGTAGCAAATCTCTGTTCCTGGTCCATGCTCTTTGATGTACCAGTTATTCCTGAGGACGATACGATGCCAACCATTCACTGGTTCGAAGTTTGGGTCAAAACCGATGACGTAGAAGGGAGCATGGAAGGTTTGATCGAATACCCATACGCAATCGTGAATGTGATAAGGAGGATATGAGGGGAATATTCGGTATGGGCCTTCAGGAGATTCGACATATAGGGGATAGTACCGACGATGTGCGACTTGTGGAGGAGGACTGGACAAATGAACATCAAGGGGAGAACGTCGACTAGGAAGTTCAACACGTGGTCCAACGTGTATGTCTGGCTTGGCGGTCATCTGAAACGAATCATGGGACATGGTGGCGGCAATGCTGGATAGCATATTGAAACTAGAATTGATGAAAAATAGAATGAGTGTGGAGATGATGTGTCTGGCGGACTGGAGGTAGCACAGCAGATGATGGTCTGGCGAAAGCTGATGATGATAGGCGCGTGTGCAGTGAGCGTCTTTTGTAGTGTAGTAGGCGCTGTCGAGTATCATGCTTGTCACTGTCCTTTAGGTAAGGACAGGTTCTTTATAGACAGATGTACTAGCTGTCCAACTTCATATGTCGTTCCTTGACGGCATCTGGTATTAGCAGTATCTGTCTGCTGTACTTGGCTCGCAATGATGGCATTGTGAGCATCAATCAGGTTCCACAATGCTTGTTGTGCGAACTGCTGTACTCCTCTGAAGGTAGTATCCACTGATAGGACCTGCCCGATATGGGGCAGGTATCCACTGTTCAATTCGAATGGTGTGTATCCTGTGGTCGCACTGATTGAGCTGTTCAATGTGAATTCTACCATTGGGCATTTCTCGGCCCAATCCTTCTGATCACTCTGCACTACCGTGCGGAGTATTTGCCCTACAGAACAATTCGCTCATTCTGTTGCTCCATCCGTCTGCAGGTGGAATGCTGTGGACATGAGCAGCTTCATGCCCATTATACACTGCAATTCCCTCCAGAATATGGAGGTGAATTTGGAGTCACGATCCGATATAATCAACTCCAGTACTCCATGCAATCGTACTACCTCTTTGAGGTATAACCATGTGACTTGTCATGCAGTCACTCTCATCGTAGTTGGCACTAGATGCACCATAGACATGAGTCTGTCAATCACGACTAGTAAATAGTCGTGACCCTTTGATTCTGGCAATGGACCAACAAAATCCATTCCAATAGACTGCCATGGCCTATCAGGTATTGGCAGGGTATGCAATAACCCTGCTGGTCGTCTATTGTCCTTCTTTTGCAGCCTGACAGGCTGTACAGGATCCACAGAATGATTCTATGTTGGCTGCCATTCCCAACCACCAGTATGATCACCTGATGTACTTGTCAGTTTTGAATTGCCCAAAGTGGCCAACTACTCTATGTGCATGACCGATGATTATCTCGACCATTCTCCTCCCCTTGGAAAAAACTTCCTGGGGAAGACACACTATGTCTTTATTGAACTGGTTGTTTGTCCAAACCAGTCCATTTCTCACCCCAAATCGAGGGTGAGCCTCAGGATTTGCCAATACTTTCTTAAGTATTGGATCTGTTCCATAGCCGTTGGCTACGGCTAGTTTTAGGTCAAACTCACATTCTACACGTGAATGTAGACTCTCTGAGTCTGCACCCAACGCTGTAGCTAGTACATCATCCTCCTCCTTACCTCCCACCTGTGTGGAAGGTTCTTTCCTTGCTTGTTTCATATGCTGTGCGTCTATGACACGCTGCTCTATCACCTCTTGTAATCGTTGCAACCGTTGCGCTGCGGCCATTTGTATTTCAATGAATCTATCTGTTGGGAGGAATTCTCCTTCTGGGTCTAGCCACGCATCTGCATTGATGTACTCTTCTGCTGGGTGAATTTCCCCCTGCTTGTCGTTCTCATAATAGCATGACAGGCAGTCAACTACCTTGTTCTCCACTCCCAGTACATGTCCCGTGGTATAGTTGAATCTGGAGAGAAACTCCCACCAGCGCACCTGTGTGTCGGACAGATGCTGTTGTGTCTCGAAGTATTAGAGACCTTTGTTATCCATCACCAGTGTGAACTGGAAACCTAGCAGCTTATCCTCCCACTTCATAAGTGCTTCAAGGATAGCAATCGTCTTGTGCTCATGCATTTTGTAATGCTGTTGCACAGGAGTGAACTTCTTTGATAGAAATCCTGCTGGACGACAAGTCATCCAGTCCAGACCTTGTCCATAAACTGCCCTGACTCCAGATTTGGAACCGTTGGTCACAACCCAAATGGGTTCTGAGCTAGCGTGATTTATAGGCTTCAGAATTGGAGCCTTACATGCTAGCACTTTGATGGATTCAAAGCACTTATCCATCAAGGGCGTCCATTGAAACATCCTATTGTTGTGCGCACTTCCTGATAAGGGAGTTGGATACACCGTCAAATCTGGCATATATGGTGCCAGATACTGCACAAGTCCTAGAAATCATTGGACTTCGTTAAATGTTTGAGGTCTTCTCCAACCTCAAACCTTCTCCATTTTATCCACATTGGCATGTATGCCCTTGTCATCTATTATGTGACCAAGGCATTCCATACAAGGCAAATACAAATTGATCTTGGATCAATTTCCACTGAGGAATCACGTAGAATATCAAACACCTGTCGAAGGTGTTTGTCGTGCTCTTCTATAGAGCTCGAGTAAATGAATATGTCATCCAAGTAGACATGGACTGATCGACCAATTTGGTTATGAAAAATCAACATCATGAGACGTTGAAAGGTAGATGGCACATTGCAGTCGCCAATCTGCATAACCCAACTTTTGAATGTACTGAATATGGTCATGAAGGCCATCTTGTCGATGTCCTCCTCGACTATGCATATTTGTTCATACGTGTCGGACATGTCAAGTTTGGATCGGTACATGGCACAAGCTATGTCATGCTGAATCATATCCTGGTCTGGGAAGGGTGTAATGTCCTTCACCATGTTGTCATTGCATAGACATAGGTCTATCGCTGTTCTGAGCTTTCCGTTTTTCTTCAGAATGCATAGCGCTGGCACTGCAGAACGTACTGACACTGATACCCACCAACCAGTGGTGGTATACCAGTTGACTTTGTCGATCAGTTTGTTTCAAAGTGCTTCTGGGCACTTCGGTAGTTGATAATGAAACTGTTTGGTTTCATCCACGAACTTAATTTTGTGGTTAATCTCCCTCCAAGGAGGAAGTTCTAATGGCACACCTCCGAAGAGGTCTGCATACTCTAGTTCCCATCTTTCCCTTAGTTTGGGAAAGTCCTTTGCCATCAATGACAGTGGCTTGGTGCAAGTACATCCCTTGTCAATCCTGTCAGTACATTGGTCGAGTAGACCAATGTCAATGTTTCTTGGGTTTTCTTTCCCTTTTCCCTTCTCTCGCCTCCCATCTGGCGAGCTCATTGATGGCTCCACGTGCAATGAAGAGCCAGTCTTGAGTCACGGTTTGTGGCTCACTAGTTTGGGCTTAAGACTCGCGATTTGAGTCTTGAATTCAGCTGGGTTTTTATAGTCCAGCTGCTCTTCCCAAGCATTTGCGTGGTTCGGAATTACTTCCATTCCCATATGAATGTATCCCTCGTCTCTAAAGTCGAGGGATATCCCTAATCTATGTAGGAATGGTGTTCCTAGTATTGCGTTGTAGTAATCTATGTTCGCTATATCGAAGTATTCCTCAATATTAAGCTCACCAAAACAGATGTTGGTGTGCATTCCGTAGTTGATGGTCGACTTACTGCCAACACATGCTAGCTGTAGACCAATTGGATGTTCAAGTTCAAACATCTTAATGTCTACAGCACATATGAAATCTGGAGAGAGCATGACTCCCTCACACCCACTGTCTAGCAAACAGTGGGCTCTGACTCCACCAATCTCCCAATACCCAGATATTGTTTGGGTGTCTATATGGGCTCGTTTGGGGCACGTCTTATCACCTGGTCTGAACCGATGATCATAGACAGGCTCAATGGTCTTGTCTATGACTCCCACGTGGATGCGGAAGTCCTTGTTTTGACTTAACCCACCACTGACAATGGTAGTTGGTGTCTGCACCGCATATATGCGCTGCCTTTCCTCATACGATCCTTCTAGCAGACATACTTCGTCCGCTTGATATGAACTTTGCATTCTCGTATTGTTGTTGTAATCCCATTGATAAGGCATGATTTCTGACTGGTAATCAGTGACTAGTTCGCCGATCTCATTCTCATGGTCGTCCTGGATGTCCATTCACTCGTCTGGTTCGCCACTTTGTGGCTCCTCCTCCCCTTCTTGAGCACTCCCTGAGTGCTCAACCACTTCTTCCAACCATGCACCTGCTATGCACGGTTTGCTCTTCCACTGTGGGCAATTCAGCTTGATATGCCCAACTTGTCCACACTCATAGCACATCAACTCTGTGCTACGTCCTTGACCTCCTGGACCTCCAGAAGGTTTCTGTGAAGGACGAGAAGCTACTAAAGCTCCAGCTCCAGCTCTCTGTGTAACCTGTACCCCTGTTTGGGGTATAGTCGGCCTCATTTCTGTTTGAGGTTGAGCATTCAGCGGATGATATATCATCTGCTTTGCCGTAGAACGGCTTCCTGTATTAGGGGCTCAAGACGAGCTTGGCACAGCCTGATTTCGACTAGTTGTCGAAGTTGGCTTTGCCTGTGGCGCGTGAGCACTACTAGTCTCTGTTTTCCACGACCCAATGTCATATCGAGATGCATCCTCTACAGCCTTTGCGGCTTCATATAACTCAGTTATTGAACTGAATTCTGTCGTGTAGCCTAATTTTAAGACTTCATGACACACTGCTTCTCAAAGTGCTGCTACGAATCATTTACAGATCGTATACTCATCCAGCAGATGTATCATCCATGCTGCATACTTCGCAATATCGTTCAGTAATTCCTGAACAGTTCTGGTCCCCTGCACAATTGTGTCAAACTTATTTGATGCATGCCTATGCGTGAGTGCATGAAGGAACTGCTGTTGTAACCCAGCAATTGCACTCTCTAGAGTCTAGTCGATTATGACTCAATCATGACACTCAATATTTTGGGTGTACCACTCCAATGCCTCGCCCTTAAGGCAAGTGCCTAAATAGTTTAACTGGAGTTCCATACTAGATGGTCCCAATAAACTATTCATGCATAGCCATCACAGGATCCCCGAGACAAAGTTCTCGAACTCTTCAAGATCTGCTCTCCCAGCATATTCTGCTGGGTGAGGTAGTTTTACTCCGGCTTTGGCAAGCACAGATCTGTCTGGCTCACTGTCCTTGTGTTTCTCAAGGGCAGCTTGCACCATCTTTGCAACTCCATCTACATACATAGATGGATTTCCTCCTACCTCCTGGATCCTCCTTTCAGGATCCGTGACTGCTAGTGATACCGCACGTGGTATCGCTTGTATCTGCCTGTGCGGCCAGGGGACGTGAATATTCACGTCCTGCTGCACTGGTGGATCGACGATGTCCTCGTCAATCTGATACAACGGTCGATGTTTGTCAGCTGTTAGAAAAGCATCCCTCAGTCTATAGCCGCTACTGAGGATGGATCGAGCTACTCTTGCTGACTCGATCAGTTTATCGAAGGCCTCGCCTTTGATTCCTGCAGTATATGCTTCTTCGACTAGCTTATCTGCATGTTGAGCATGGAGTTCTAGCACACGGTGTTTCCATCGCGCTGCCTTATGTTCGATCCTATCCCAATGATTGAACTCACGTTCAAGACTAATGTGAGTGCTAGTCGTAGTACTGATGCTATTGGCATCAGACTTTATCATCTCCCACAGTGACTGTTGGGTCACTGCTTTGAGCACTTCTTGCTCATCATAAGTTCTCTTTGATCTGCGAATTCCTTCATGGATGTTTTCTCTATTGTGAGCCTCTAACTCGCGATCCGTCTCCTCCTCAGTACACCAGCACGTACTGACACTGTCTTGTTCTATCGTCGCACTAGGTTCTCAAGGACCACTTCTAGTGCTCAGACCAGCTGGAGGCGGCATCCTCTGTCTGTCTCGCTTCCTGTAAGCCTTTTCTGCCTCATGGTCAACTTCACGATCCCTATTGGGGTTGTTGCCACGCTCGGGGGCCTTTCCTCTCAAAGCTCCCTGTACTTCCTCCTCCAGGGACTGTATTAACAGTTCCATACCATCTCCTAAGGTCTGGAGCTGGTTTGCGGCATTGTCCGCTGCACAAGCTGCCTCAGCTGCTTGCTGGCTCACTTCACACGTAGTATCTACGCATTTATGGCTCTCCTTGAGAGCCGTAATCATCTGGGCAATGTGTCCGGTTGTATGTTCATATCGCCGGGTTTCTTCCTCCCAGCACGCCGACCCTTGCTCCATCGTCCCTGCTTGGGACGGTGAACTTTGCGGTGACAAGCATGATACTCGACAGCACCTACTACACTACAAAAGACGCTCACTGCACACGCGCCTATCATCATCAGCTTTCGCCAGACCATCATCTGCTGTGCTACCTCCAGTCTGCCAGACACATCATCTCCAGACTCATTCTATTTTTCATCAATTCTATTTTCAATATGCCATCCAGCATTGCCGCCACCACGTCCCATGATTCGTTTCAGATGACCGCCAAGCCAGACATACATGTTGGACCACGTGTTGAACTTCCTAGTCGACGTTCTCCCCTTGATGTTCATTTGTCCAGTCCTCCTCCACAAGTCGCACATCGTCGGTACTATCCCCTATATGTCGAATCTCCTGAAGGCCCATACCGAATATTCCCCTCATATCCTCCTTATCACATTCACGATTGCGTATGGGTATTCGATCAAACCTTCCATGCTCCCTTCTACGTCATCGGTTTTGACCCAAACTTCGAACCAGTGAATGGTTGGCATCGTATCGTCCTCAGGAATAACTGGTACATCAAAGAGCACGGACCAGGAACAGAGATTTGCTACGGTTATGTGCCTAAGGACTTCATCAAGAAGGGCTCGTCTTCGTTCCCTCTCTGGAGGAAATTCGTATCCAAGTGTTGTGATTGGTTCACATGTTTCTGAGTCGTCATCAAGTCACATGACTCACTTACTCATCTTCGGAGAAATTTGACAAGCAACTGGAATCCTATTGGACGGCTATGACTCATTTTTCATCACCTGACTCACTCGCTTCTTGGCTGTACTTCTATTTCCAATTGTTCCACATGGTCTATTGTCTGTGACTCACTTCTATTCTATTTCTGGCTTCTATTTCAAATTCGCTGCCATATTTCCCTTCATTTCTTCGACCACCTGACTCATTTTTCCATTTCCTTACAAACCACCTTCCTATTTTGGTTTTCTGCCTCTCGCCGTTAGTCATTTCTCCTGTCTGCTGTCAACGACATCGTTGTATGGCATACTCGCATCGTTTGTTGTTCTGCTCATGTATATAAGGCCTGTTTCGCCTTAGTGTACCCCAATTCACCTCTTTCAGTTGGATTCACTCGTCTAAGTCTAAGTCTACTGCTACGTCTACTACTACTACGTCTACGTCAAGGCCAGCTTTGTCAATCACGTGACATTTGCTGTTGTATCTCGTCTACGCTTACGTCAGCGTATTACGTCATCGTTATCATCACTGCTACGTCATCATCTTCGTCCTTGTTCTACTTTTGTTGCTGCTGATAGCAAAGCGCACTGAGCCGAACACCAGTGTAAGTAGCCGTGCAACGACGACACCGCTACCCACTGTCTTTTGGATTCATTTCCGAAAGTAAACCGACAGCGGTCTGTGATGTTTCTGGACATGTGGGAGCTGCGACATTCGCACCCCTGGTGAATTGTCTGTGTCACTCGTCGGTGGTTCTCTCAACTCATCGAGAGACGATCGTAACTTCGACCTAGTCAAAGTTCTTCTAGTTTTCTTAACAGACAATATATCGTCTGTTTCTGACTCATCCTGTGCAGATCTTCTTCAATCCACCAATTCTCGCTTTCAACTCCTAGAGTCAGAAGCTACAGGCATCGTAATGATACGAGGACTAGTTATCCTCATCGGTGTTCCCGTTCGCCTGTCCACGTCATGGGCAGACTCACTTCTCCTGTCTAGGCCCTTGGCTGTGGCCCCAGACGTATCTGGATCCTCTCGGGATCTAGGCATTTGGCTTCGATTCCTTATCGACGCCATAGATCTACGATCTATCAGCCACACTGTGCCATTCTTCTATAGGTTTAGAAGAATAAACAGTAAATGTCTGTTTACTGTTTCCAAGAATTCCGGCAAGTGGTAACTCGTCAGTTTGGGTAAAAAGATCAGTTGATCTTTTGTTTTGTTTTGTTATCACAGTGCTGCCAATTTCTTGGCAGTCAAAAATGTGTAAGAAGATTCTTATTCACACTAGACAGACTGTGCCAATATATGTATTGGTGTCTGCGCGATGTGTGTATACAAGATTATCTATGCTTATCTAATTACTTGTGGACAACTGTATAGTTGTCCACTATCTACAGGCACCCCTAATGGGTTGCTTATATAATACCTCCCATAAACCACTCTGGTGGCTTATATTCCTTCATTGGTAGCATATATGCTGTAAGAATCTACATTCTTACAGTAGCCATGCAATGACAACACCGCTACCCACTGTCTTTTGGATCCATTTCCAAAAGTAAACCGACATTTGGTCATGTTTTGCAAGGTTACCGGTGGCAGCCCAAAAGCCCGGTGCACCTGGGTTACCCAGTATGACTAATGTACTTAGACAGGAGTGGTGCTGACATTAATGATTAAGATTTATTTTTCTAAGGTCGGAATTATTCATGGTATTATTTGTGGTAGGAGGGCCTAGTTGTGAATCCTACTTAACTAAAGGGTACACCCGAGGCACCACTCCTGTCTAAGTATGTTAGTCATACTGGGTAACCCAGCTGATCAGGTGCATTGACAAGTATTTGGTGTCCGGAATGGGAGCTTAGTCATCCACGTGACTGGTGACTTACACCCCAGCTGTCGCATTTCTTCTCTACGATGTTCTCAACTCTGATTCATCTCGGTGAACCGCACTCAAATTGCTTTATTAGGCGATTAATGAATCGACCATAGGGATTGATGCACTACTTGTTTCTGCCTTTCTAGCGGGCATAAAGCGGTCTACTGGATTGACGTGAGTATCCGTAAGGTATTTACTGTTAATTCCACTACGAACTAATGCCGTGACGTTGTCATGGATGCTCCCCCTTAGTCCTGTATTGTCACGCGTCCCCAACAAGGACTTCCGGGATCTGCTCAGGTCATACCTTGAACTGGGTGAATACGCATTCGACTTCGCCGTCGTGATATTCGGGGTAAGCACCAGTCCTGTAATCACTATGCTCTCTAACGTACATCCAGAGATCTACCTTGTTTGAGAGGACACGGTAAAAGCCTATGCCAGTAACCTAAAGTACTTATTCGGAAGTTTCCTTTTTTTTCATCGAAAAGATATCACCACTGTACTTGTTTGTAGTACTATGTTTTTAATAACGTTGTTAATGCTGCACAATGTAATATCTGCTATCTCAACCAAGGAAGTTGAACACAAAGAAGTGTAAAACTATGGAGCCTAAAGCAAAATCCGCAAATGCGCTGCAAGTGGAGTTCGTTGATAAACCCGGCATGAACAAATAGATGCATACCGTTCGGGTGATACGTCCTTGAATTGCATACGGTTCAACGGGTTGACTTGGGACCGCAGAGAAGCCGTTAGTACAAATTGGCCAACAGAGCTGGAAAAGCTAAAGTTGGATGAAACTCAGTAAGTGCGTGGTGTAAACGTCAACATCGTCATACCCGGCGAGGAAAGCATTGAAAGGATAATTGGTAACAAGGATGCAGTACAGGAATTGAAATACGCCAGATAGCATAATGAAGATCAGAAAAGAATCTATGAGCTTCAAGCGATTTGGAGTATCTTCATTGTAAGCCTTCCAAAGTGCCTCTATAGGTGAAGGGGCTGCGGATGACACTCGGTGTGAGGTCGACGTGGATTTTGGTCCTGCCATGTCACAAGTAGAGAGCGCGTTGTTTACGTAACATCGAATAAGCGCGCACAAATTTTCAGAGTTGGTGCAGGTGCGCTGGGTAGGTTCATATGCAAAGCGTCTGCATTCCCCTTCGATCTCGTCCTTCCTCATTTGTGTATCGTCGAGCAACCTCTCTGTTTCGTCCGCAAAACTGTCTTCAATCTCGACGATGCATCCATAACTTACGAGAGTTGCCGTATGCCATCGAACAGGGCCTCGGGAATTTTATGTCACCAGAGGCGTTACGCATGATAGCCATTGACTATCAGCAAGGTCTTCTCACCCGCCTGAATGAACAAGTGAAAGGTTCGATATGAATCGTTGATGCATTGACGAACTAACCCCCACCTATGCTGAAATACCGTAGGAACTGGGTTGGAAGGACTTAGTGTTACCGACACAGTAATAAGCGTTGCGAGCCATCGACGACACGCCCTTGCTTTCAATTATGCTAGCCAGGCTCTGAACAATAGCTTCTTCCTTGACTGTTTGGTACGTTCAACATTATTATTTCCCACCCGGTGTTCATTTCCTGCGCGAAACAGCGGCCTCCGCCGCCGCCGCCTACTACTAACGAAGACAGGCTAGGCAGTGGGAATCTAATGCAGACAATTCGGATGCATTTTGGCTCGCTCGCAGATTTGAAGTCCACGTTTTCAGCCGCAGCTATGGGCATGATAAATTCGGGTTGGGTGTGGCTAGTGAGTGACGAGAATGGGAATTTGGAAGTCGTGGCAACATTCGGCGCTGGTACCTTGCTAGTGCGATCGCGTCGTCATATGCGTACAACTGAACATGCGATCCTCGGTGAACCTTTCACGTCGCGATATCCGGGCAAGAATAACACGACCCCAGTCGAGACCCAATCTAATTCTCCAACTTCGACGTCCCATGATGCACTATCTGCGACTTCTCCTACATCAGGATTGAGTAGATCAGCACCAGGCTTCACTCCTCCATCATCGTCCAGGGCATTCCATTATCCCGCCTCCCAAGACGAACTTCCGAATATTCTCTCCAATACCCCAATGACACCATCGGCTCAAGCATTGCAGCAAGGATTCACCAGACCTGACGACGTGGGAGATATATTGACACCCCTTTTGTGTGTATCTGTCCACGAGCACGCATGGGTTGGAGGAGGGTACGGTGTCTGGGGTAAAGAAGAGTATTTAAAACAATTCTGGACAGTTGTTGACTGGGGACAGGTTGAGACGGCACACCAAAAAGCGATGATGCATGGCAGATAAATCTACCTATACTTTCATCGTGCCGACCGATAGTTTTCAGCTGTGTATAAATCTTGTATAGACGCGAATTAGCGCCTGTGCACACGCGTCTCGACGCGTCAGCACACCAGTCCTCCTTGCTCTCACTATCACCAATTTCATTATGGTTCGATGTATTCTGCGTATATCTATTTACAACAGACTAATTTTGAATCTAGTTTAGAAACACGTACGACTCTGATAACACTGTCTTCTCGCCACAAGGTCGATTGCACCAAGTCGAGTATGCGCTGGAGGCAGTCAAACAGGGCTCCGCGGCTGTGGGTTTACGCTCCAAGACGCACTCCGTCCTACTTGCACTGAAGGTAAGGGCTACTTGCCGGGAAAGATAAATCTAGGCTGAAGGATTGGTTGGCTGTATAGCGATCGACTGGCGAGCTCGCTTCATACCAACAGAAGATGTTTCGCATAGACGATCATATTGGAATAGCGATCGCAGGTCTTACTTCGGATGCACGGGTCTTAAGGCGAGACAATAGCTCTTCCATGATGTTTTTGTCTGTAAACGTCTTGCAGTAACTTTATGCGCCAACAAGCAATGTCGTCCCGCATGATATTCAACCGCCCTGTGCCAGTCAATCGACTGGTTTCGTCTATTGCCGACAGTTGGTCTTACTTGTGTTCACTCTACTGTATATATTATAACTACTTGAGCAGAGGCTCAGGTAAACACTCAGGAATACGGACGACGACCATATGGAGTCGGGTTTCTTGTCATCGGAGAAGACCAATCTGGGCCACATCTATATGAATTCTCACCATCTGGTAATTCGTATGAGTACTTTGCAGTCTCTATCGGTGCCAGAAGCCAGAGCGCGAAGACATATCTAGAAAAAAACTATCACGAGTTTCCCAATTGTTGGTGGCTCGCTTGATTTTTGCAGCGTGCTCATACTGATGTAGACTCTACAGGTGATCTTGACCAGCTGATCAAGCACGGTCTACATTCGCTGCGCGAAACCCTACAGCAAGACAAGGAGTTGACGATCAATAATACTTCTATTGGAATCATTGGACCTGCTGGTCCTCATGAAACAGGTGTTCAAGGAAGTTCCTTCCGAATCCTAGAAGGGGAGAAGATAGATGTGTATCTGAAAAGCATGGTTCCGAAAGAAGTTGAAGCGCCAGCCGCAGCTCCCGGAACGGCGGCGGCGACGGGTGGGAACGCTGGCGACGAGGATGTACAAATGGGAGAATAATGATTTAAAATATTTTGCAATACATAATGATAAGCTGAGTTGTGGTACTTCATTTTATCTAAATTCGCCACGAAAGAAAAGCAAGATCAACGATGTGACGTCCCTACGCGTTTTGATTCACGCCACAATCGAGCTACAGCGTGAGGTCGACGGAGACTGGTGACAAGTGCAATCATGAATGTTAAGAGAGCAACACTTCCAGCCTGGTGTGCTGCTGCAAGCGGAACGGGCACCAAATACAGAAGCGTCGATATGCCTAAGAGAACCTGGACATTTGCGGCTGCAAATGCTCCTGCAATTAACTTACGGGTGATAGGAGGTAAGGCCGCACGAAGGGAGGGCCGCATACTGCTAAGAAACAGAACAGTCGTACCGAAATAGGTGGTAGTTGCCTATCAAAGACTTAAGCCGGGAGATGAACGTGCATTTTAAAGATTCGGCTCACCAATAGACGGTGATCAAATTGCACGGTTGTGGGATTCTCGAGCATGTTTCTCCACCACAAGTCTGCTCCATCAGCACGTTTTGCATATGCTGGAGAAAAAAGCTCCTCCTTAGGCGGTGCGAGGCGTCCCCCCATCATGGGAAATTCATTGTATAATAACCCTGCGTCGAGTCCCGCGACGAAGGCCCCTATAATAATATCAGGACCTAATCGGATTGCAATTGTTTGAAACTAACCTGAAAGTGCGGTCAAAAACACCAAGCCAACGAGAACCCATGCTCGGCCTGCAAACCGCTGGAGCTGAGGATCTTTCAATAACTTGTCCCATTGATCAACATGAATTCCGTTCCACAGGCCGTGCTTTGCGAACTTCCAGTCCCGAAGTACGGAGATACCGATGCCAAGCATACCAGCGTATAATGCCACTGCAGCACCGAGATGTGCTGCTAGTCGATACTGAGAGACGCGAGGAACAGCTCCAGGTGTGTCCATAATCGATTCTTCCAGGCCTGATTTGACCATATACCAGCCTAAGAATCCCTGTAAACCAATAAGTCCGGCCAGAGCACCCAGTTTAGTGGGTAAAGTGGGAGTCAAGCGTTTCGAGGCCAAAAAATAAACGTAGGGAAGGACAAAAGCCACTCCTATTAACCGACCAAGAATACGATGGCTATACTCCATATAAAATATTCGCTTGAACTCTTCTATGGTTATTTGATGATTTAACCTTCATTCTAATCAGTACAGGAGGATTCGCCTGGCTTTTGTACATACAACTTGAATTCCGGGGTAACTCTATACTTTTCAAACTCGACGGCCCAGTCAGAGGGACTAATGGGGGGGAATATTCCAGAAACTGGCTTCCATTCTGTTATACTCAATCCGGACTCTGTGAGACGAGTTACACCACCGACAACAACAATTCCGAACACCAATGCAGAGGAACAGAGAAGCCAGTATCCAACAGAGGGAGGTGAAAGTGGGGGAAGAGCATGCGATAAAGATGCTGAATTAGAGGAGAAATAACCTGGAGATCGTAAGGATGATTTGAGAACCTCAGTTGGAGTACGCCGTGGTGTCCATAAGGATGCATGTCGCCGGGGAGCATGCAGGGGAAAGCGGACTGCGGGAAAAAATGAACTCTGTGTTAAGCCTCTAGCTTGTAATGGTGGAGTATTTTTTTTGAGGACACGATGAAATAGCGACTGGGCATGCCGCCATGAAGCCATCCCGATCGTGTGGTGAAGGCGCCGCCACAAATCCACAGACCGCCACAAACATTCGCTTGCCATGTCGTTTCTACTCTTCCGACGCCTTGGCAATAGCTTCTCCGTTACAAAGCGATTTTACTCGGAAGGTCGAGCATCGGCCGCTAGCCCACCACCCACTCCCGGTGAACAAAAGATATACACAAAATTACAATCCAAATTCACTCCATCGCAGCTTCTGGTTCAAGACGTTTCAGGTATCCTGCCGGATTTGTGAATCAAGTATTTCCCGTGTTCATCTGTTTCAATAGGAGGATGTGGGGACTTTTATGCTATAACCATTGCCAGTGATGCTTTCAATGGTTTATCAACATTGAAGCAGCATCGTCTGGTGCAAGACGAGCTCAAGGAAGAGATTGAGTCTATTCATGGATTACAGGTATCTTTTCAGATCACATGTAACCTCAATACCTCTGGATTCGTCTGATAATTCACTTTTTGCTAGCTCAAGACCATCTCAACTTGATAAAATCGGTGCCGCGCAATCCTCGCTGACCGTCTTTTCGCGTGATCTCTCACCTACCACTCAACACAATAAGGCAACAACCCCTGCGGATAATCATCTTGGGGTCTTTTTTTTCACGAGACGATACAAAAAGATACCCTCCCGAACGTATTCTTGGCTCCTAGGATCGTCTGCGACCTATGCAAGCCAAAGTCGATGCGTGTCAATGACATTGCATTGCATAAAGTGGGCAGACTCACAACCACCCAAGTGAACTCTTTTTTTAAGAGAGTGAAAAAACGCTTATCCGCCTTTTGACCGCCATTAAATTGAACAAATTGAGTACAGCAAGCTTTATAACGAACCTTGCGCCTCTTCTTATAGCAGAACAGGATCTCAGTTCTCGGCGATGTTGCCAAAGCGCAGAGTGTGGAAACAAGAAGATCGAAAGCAGGCTCAAAGTAAACGCAATCAGCGGCAAGTACCAAATCGGGCTCCAGGGGGACGGTTGAGGGGAGTTGCGGACCCCTTGTGAATCGTCATGGATATCAAACAAATGAGCGACAATTCGACTAACCAGTCGAGTTGCAAAACGTCGACGCTTGAAGAAAGTCCGTTTAACGAAACATTCATATGCATCAAATCTAAGAGCGGCCTGGGCAAAGGGTAAAGTTTTGGGAAGCCAACGCGGATGTGGCGCTGATTTCAAACACTAACTCTTGGTCAGTTATCCACACCTTCTCAGCCTGCATCAATCCAGCCACGATTCCAACAAGGCCCGTTCCGCTACCGAGTTCGACGACGGTGAGCCCTCTTAAGGATTTGCGGCTGCACAGGTAATTGGATAAGACCTTTAAGAATGACTGACACCCAAGATCAAGCCATGACTTGGTAAGAAAGGTGTCACTCACACATAAGTGAAGAAACGAGCAAGAAGCAGAAGTTGAATGTAGTCCGTGAAGAGGTGGAATATGAACTAACACATCCTGCAGGCCAAGCGATCCCGCCGCATCCGGGCGCTGCATCAATGGCCAACTTGACAAGAAAGGAGGGAGAGCATGGTTGATCGCAGGACACGGTAAGTTCGGTGACTTGGTTGGAAATTGTTCGCATTTGGCTGGGTAAAACAGCATTCTCGTCAAATTCATCACCGTCAGTGTCTGCCATGAAATGCTGTAGCTCGGGTACATCAAAAATATCTGATTCCAAATGAGCTTGACCTTCCAATTGCAAAGGCATTGATGCGGCGGGAACTAGGTACGGGAAGCGACAAAAGTGAAAAGACTCCGCGACACTCAGGCTGCGGTCACACAGCCTCCTGTTAGGAGTACATATATTTATTATGATCCTTCATATGTAAACCTTAGCACAATAATTCTTGCCCATATCTTTACGACCACACTCACGACCATGGGCTCTGGCCCACCAACTATGGACTCCTCTTCGCGCAAGTCGAGGTGTTTGGGAGGAAATTTGCTGGTTTTAACCCAAGAGTCACAAACATCTCTCACCTTGCCCGAATTTGACTTTGAATGTTCGCCCTCTGAGTTTAGTTTGCTCGACATGCAGCCCGACCGTGACCCGCCGCTCCTACCACGTCTTAAACGACGCCCTCATATACGCAGAAAGGAGCGGCCGAAAAGGTTCACTATAACCACGGCCCCTTTATCTCCAATGGAGCCCCCTTCAGAACCGGCCTTGGAACAAGCTGTCGTGCCATCGCTCATTCGAGGAATACCGGTCGCCAAAGACGTTTATTTAGGTGCTATCACTCACTCGCCACACCCCGCCGCACCACAAACCCTCAAGCAAACTCCCTCGCCCTCACGGCCTCCGGTTGTACCACTATTTTTCAAACAAACCCCCTCATCCCCACATTTCTCCGCCGTCTCATATTATCCCCAACGGTGGTCAGGAGAACCCACCCCCCGTCTTTCTTTTTCATGGACTACTACTCCCGATTCTTCACCCCGAGATTCTGTTTTCGACGACCCCAAAGGCTGGGCACCTCTCGTGCCAGGTGACAGTCAAAATCGCAAGGAGCGTGAATGGCCAGAATCCCCGCAGTCGGTCTATAGCATCATTTCCGACGAAGGGATACCCGGTGCAGATCATCCGCAAGAAGATGAATCTGTATACCGACTTTCTGATGTCAAGGGCGGCCACACTCGATCCACTGGCTTGTATACATGGCTACAACCAGAAGAGTCGACAAATGAAATCAAGCGACATGATACGGCATTTATTGTAGGATTATTGCGAGAACGGCGCCGTAAAGCATTGAGTATCACATAGCTCAGGTTTAATTAAGGTTTAATGGCACGTATTTTATTATCATCGTTCTATTTTATCGGCGCGGACTCGGACAATAGCGGTAGAGGATATGTATAATATGTAGTAGCCCCATCATTTATGGAGACGGAAAAAAATGTACCAACACTTTGAATCTGCATAATTTTCCTTGCGAATCTTGAAAATGACATTTTTACACCTGTCTTAGATATAAGTGAAGTCATATATGCTGATGTGTACAAGACATAAAAATTGCTACAGCTGGTCATGTGTCATGCTGATACAAAGATGGTGGGATACAAGTGAACTTCAACTACTGGGGAGAATACATAGACTGGGAGTCCATCATACCCGCCTGGATCTGTGGTGGCTACGAATGCCAAATAGATGCTTAAATTTGACGGAGAGCGGAACGTGTGCTTCTCTACCGCGACCCTAAGGAGAAAATGATGTCAATACGATAGCTTCTGGGAACAGAACCATTTGTGGGACCAACCATTGCGCGTAGTTCGTGCTTAGCTTCCCTGCGGCCGGAAGATGTGGTATTTGGGTTGTGAAGAGCAGCTCTAAAGGACGGAAGATGAGCAATACGGTAATTGAAGTGACATGTAGATCTCTTCTTACTTTAGCCCGCCTGCACGACGGTTAGGATTGGTACGATGAAAGAAACCACGACGTTGCTGGCGTGGTGCTCTGGTCGTGGTGGTATGATGATGACGAGAACGATGGGAAGAGAAGCCAAACATGTTTGAATTGTAACTTGAAAGTGTGGGGTAAGATGGTGGATAGTGAGCGGGAGGCACTGGTATTTATACGCGATTGAAAGTGACGACCTTGGAGTGATTGGAGTTGGGTTGGAGCGTCATTTCGGGAGCACATCAAGAGTGACCACAAGCTCCGATAGTAGTGATGTCACGCGCTCATCACCCGTGTTGGTCACGTGGTTGGATTTCAACGCTGACTAGCACTTTGTGAATGTCCTTGTCCGACTCTGTAGCTCGAACGACGTTAAGCCTCTACTCTGCTCTCAAGTTCCGCCCTGCCAACCCTGCGCAATACACGATCTTATCCTCATTTACTCTCATCCATCGTTCTGGAAGCATAGCGCCAATTTCACTGGCGACAGGCTCAAAGTGTCTCCCTGCGGCGCGACTTTCCACAAATGGCGACGCGGTGCATGATAGCCATGCTGAAGTCCTGGCGCGCCGGGGGGCTGTACGATGGCTAATGAAGGAAATGTGCCGCAGTGCCACAAAACGCTCAGCCTGGCTGGAACCAAAAGCCAGCGGCAAGTGGGGCCTGAAAGATGGTGTATCGGTTCACATGTACATCTCAACTCTTCCTTGTGAGAATACATACATACTGCTCTCAGTTCGGCTTACACGGTCTGATTATTAACTCGGCGTGCTGGAAGAAGGTGGCGATGCATCGACACGAACTCTGGCTGCACTGCCTCAAGATCCTGCAATAGCCACTCTCAAGTCGACAACGCCCTTCACTGTGCCAGTCGAAAATGCAGCTGCACGCGGAAGAGACAATTACGGCCTTTTGGGTGTCCTAAGAACTAAGCCAGGAAGAGCCGATTCACCCCCGACGCTTTCAATGTCATGCAGTGATAAGATAGCGCGATGGTGTGTGCTGGGATTCCAAGGCGCACTAGCTAGTAACATACTAGACCCTCTCTACGTTGATGAGATTGTGCTGGGGGGGGTCGATCCGACAGTGGAGGAGAGTGTGAGAGAAGACTGTACGAGGGCATTCTGGAAGAGGATCGAAAGTGCTGCTCTAGAAGGTGAGCGTAAGCCAGTCCCATCACCAACTGTCATTAATCGCGACCCGGGAGATGTAGCACTTCCACATCCGTTTAAACTTCATCCACCACGGATCACCTTTACGTCGCTGGAATTCCTGCATGGTCGGGCTCAATTGGAATCGACCTCCCCAGCATCATCCTGCAACGAGTGCAAGTTCTACAAACCATCCTGTTGCGAAAGACCGCTTGCTTACCTGAGTATGCAGCCATTTGCTGGATAGCCGATTCCAGCTCTCGATACGAGGTGTTAATCCACGGTCTCAGACGTGGAGTAGGTGACAAGCAAAGGGCCAAGCCGCATTTACGGTCTGTCAAGTGATCTTCGCTACGACGTAATTGCTACTTAGTCTTGGCGTTACGGACAGACCGCTTGTCTCGAAACTTGCACTGTTCGCCCTATATCAGCAAACTCTGATGCAGATCGGCTTATCTTCAATGGCGTATGTACCGCTTACAGATATACCCATTTAGAGACTGATAATCCCAGCCCCGAAACAACATACCATGAAGCAAAACAAGCAGCATCAGACTACCAAGAAGCAAAATTAGCTCTTCGGACTCGAGGCATCTTTGCAGGTTGGGTCATAAGCGGCAAGAAATGGGAGAGCTTCACTGTCGACGGCACAACAGTACCAGAGCCAACCATGTAAGAATTAATCTAAAACAGCACATAATATTGCATCCCAGGAGAAAGAAAATAAGAAATCATTAATACAGATATTGCGCGAGCGCTTCGCTGTGTATCCAAGTCGTTGAGCTATAGTTTCGTGACTGATCCAGCAAACGAGTCGTGTAGTATATCAGGCTGGCCATAATACGGTAGCGGCACAGACTGTATCGTGAGGGTATAGTGTGTCGTAAAGCGTGTCGCAGGAATTCTAGGGCGGTGAAAATAGGCGTTACTGATCCTTTCTGACATCGAGGTCGAACAGCGTTGATGGCGATGTATCCAATGTGAGAGGCCCAGGTTGTACGTCACACTCGATGCCGGCGACGACCGGCGAGGTACGCGACGAGCCCCCTGCCTCACTGTGCGTTGGCGAGTCTGAAATGCTGGGGCTTCTGGCCGTCGCCTCAGCCAACTCCTTACGTAGTGCCTCGAGTTCCCGTTCAAACCTGTCACAGAAAGATAAGAGGTCTATTCACATGAAAAAGCATGGACGTACTTCCGCCCGAAGACCTCGATATAGAACCCACCACCGTTCCATACGCTGACGGCGAAGATGAAGAGTATGAATACGCCGCTCCATAGTGCACTATCGTATAGTACGAATACAGCCGGGATCTCGGTAATAAGAGAGTACACTAGAATATTATGTGAGTCACAAACGTATTTATCACGTTCATGGGAGAAAAACGCACCAAACTGGCCAGCCATAAAGGATGATTCGCGGTACTGCGGTTGAATGGAAGATAAAATACGGCCGATTACACCGCGTTTATCGTTTAACAGCCATGAGAACGAGGTCGTGCGCTGGCCGGATTCAATCTTCGTCCTGCGGTCGATGAGGACGAATTTCCAATAGAGCGATTGCCAAACCAAATCTGAAGGAACGTAAGGATGACAACACATAGAAAGAGATGGATGTATATACAAATGAAGCCACTGAGAATCAATGCCTTGTATGGGTTTAAGTGTGGCAACTGGGCGAGCGCGGGAAAGCGAGCCTCCGCGTTGGGGTAGAAATGGCTGTAAGTAACAGCGTCAGCAGCCTCAAGGCGTGAGTGTGGCGTGGAAACTCACCGGATGACAGTCAATGAAAAGGCGGGATAGAGATGGATAAATAAAGATGTGACTTTCTCAGCGTCGTGAAAGACGAGGCTGTTACGCCACGTAATGACGGCACTCGCGACGGAGCCGTGTGTGAGGCAGTAAGCTGAGATGAAGACGGCGGAACTGGATGGAAGGATCCATAGGTAGATAAGACATAGGATGTTGACATAATAGCACAGGTCGAATAGAAAATAGTGCCAGGATTTCTTCTTATACGTATAGGCCCGGATGGGGAGGAGGGAGACTACGCCTGCAGTATAGACTATGTGAATCCAGCTGCGGGAAGGACGTGAGTGCGCATCGTATACAGATGGCGCGGAACGTACTCTGGTGCGAGGCCAAACATGAGTGCAGAGAGAGCAACCGCCATCACGCCGATGAAGAAGGAGATTTTCTCCCGCGTGCGCACGACCTTGGTAGACTGCCACGTCGCCGAGAGACCGGTCATACGCGTCGACACCTAGACATACGTGCGGATAAGCATGCGCCACGGCATCGCAAAAGATGTAGGAAGAAACAGTGATACACACGCACCTTGAGTTTGAACTTCTGCATCTCCTTCTCAAGGTCGACTGAGTACTTGAACTCGCCCATCGGGGACTTGGTGCGCTTCAGAGCCTCCTCCGCACGCACCTTGAGCATGTCGCGCTGCTTCTTGAGACGACGCTCGAGGAGGTCGAGCCGCGAGTCGAAGTATGTCTCGACGGTATCTTAGCCATGGCGCGTCGACGTGAGAACAGACATGGCAAGGAGAGAGATAAGGCATGCATACCCAGCAGCGTGAAACCACTCGTCCAGCCAGAGAACTCGTCCTTCGCAAAACGTTCGAACGGAATGGAGAAGTAGCCTATTCCGTTGCCCATACTGCTCAGTCCAGGTGTCGAAGGACCGGGAGTAGTAGGTAGAAAAGAGGTGGCATGGTGTGGCGACGGCGGAGCTGACATAGTGGAAGGAACACTGGCGCTGGAGGCCTGAGGACTCGACGCACGTTGTCGATAGCAGGTCGTCCACTGGCTTTTGCGTGACTCTGCTTCCACAAATGGAAACCACGGCAATTCCCGCACAGACAAAACTACAACATTTGCACCACATCCCTGACAGTCAGTGAAACGTTGGTCTGTCCCCCTTTCCACAGCTCCTAACTTATTGTTCGCATTCCAGGCAGCGATGGCCTCCAGAGTGGCCGCCAAAGCCGTCGCAAGTCCCATCCACAATTCCTCCTCGCTGCCCACACTAACGCATCCACCACCAGGATTTTGCCCGGATCTACTCCAGCCTCGGTCTTTCTAAAGGTACATGCCCTGTCCTCGTGCACTGCCCCTGCAGACTCACCGCCTGCCCCTAAGAAACTGTCGCGTCTCTCCAGGCCTTCCGTAAACGGCACTCGGAAGCCCAGCGCATCCATGCGCAGCTCAGCGCGCAGCCCACGACCATCGATATTTCATACTACCGCAGCGTGCTGAAGAACCAGGCTGTCGTCGACGAGGCCGAGCGCACGCTCAAGGAGTTCAAGCCGGTCACATACGACGTGCAGGCCCACATCAAGGCCATTGAAGCATTCGAGGCCACGGCGGTGTGTTCCGCCGTACCATATATACGTATGGGGGTGTATGATTGATGTGCTCGCGGCGATAGGTTGCGAAGGCGCAGGAGACGTCGCAGAGAATCGACGAGGAGCTCAAGGACCTGCAGGCGACCCTCGAGAACATCGAGCAGGCCCGGCCCTTCGAGGACCTCACTGTATTTATCCTGCCTCACTCTCGCTGCAGATTACTGATTCATTCGCGACAGGTCGAACAGGTCGGCGAAGCCCACCCACACCTCGCGAGCACGGTCGAGACCATGATGAAGAAAGGCAAATGGACAGTACCCGGTGTGTATCCTCTTCGTCTCAAACGGTGCTACGACTCTGATACTGTCGATCAGGGTATAAGGAGAAATTCGGCGATTTGTCAATGGCGTAGAACATATTCGAAAAATAGAAATTACTGCCTGAACATACCATGCGAGTCCCTCATCGCCGCAAGTATATGTGCATGTTTTTTTATTTGACAGCGGGTCTTTGGGGACGCTGCGGGGTGTATAGTCCCAGTTATCTAGTATGAGATTGCGCGACATTTCGTGTTTCAGGTGCGCGCAGTCCAGAACGACTGCTACAACAAAGCAAAGAGAAGAGAAGCCTAGCAGCGGAAAACAAATGGAAAACTGTCGAGGGAGCGAGGGGCGGCGCAAGTGTACAGATGGATGGCGCAGACGTGTGTAGAGTGCAAGAAAATAAAGAAAGGACAAACCAGAATGGAAAAAGAGAAAAGGAAAAAAAAAAACCTGCGCCCCATCAGGTCCCGCACAAGGACCTAGTAACCATACCCCCGACCGTTGGCCACAACGCTGACAGGGGGACCTTGTGGCGCTTGTGATTGCACGCTCTTTGCTGCTGAAGGAAGACTGACAGACACGCTGACGGGCTGGCTTCCTACAGCGGAGACACCAGGCTGCTGGGAGCCCGCGGCACCGAGTAGTGCGCTGAGGCGCGAGATCTCTTCGCGCGAGGACACAAGAGCCGACGTGAGCCGCTCATTTTCGTTAGTAAGAAACTCGACTTTGGCTTGAAGCTGTGCGAGCCATGCTTTTTTGCGCTGTCGACATTTGAGGGCAGCTAGTGTGGACGTCAGTAACGAAAGAGCCAAGTGATAAGATTGGGGTGTACCTTGCCGATTGCGCTCGAGGAAGTTCTTACGCTTTTCCTCCTCTGTTTCAGGTTTTTTGTTGCCGTTGGCCTGAGAGTGTCTTTCAGACTCCTCAACGGCTGCGCGCATTTCATCTTCGTCGACGCTGTCGTCGTCATCCTCTGGGCTGCCCGTAGAGGCCTTCCCCCTCCTACCATTTCGTGTATTAGCGCGCGGTCTTTTGGCAGTGGGGGCACGAGAAGGCGCAGCAGACACGGGTGGGCCGTCGATGCTCTTCCTCTTTGACCCGCGCCTGTTCTGCTGCTGCGAGTCGACACCTGCGGCGCCCTGACCTGCACGTGCCTGTGCTTCCTCTCGCTTGGTGAGCTCCTGATGTGCCTGGCTGAGGAGAAAGAGGCCGTTTGCAGCGGCATTTGCAGCGTTTGCAGCAGACGTGGGAGCATAGCCATTTGGCTGCTGACCGTTATGATGTTGCGCATACTGGTAGCCCTGGGTGGGGATATGTGTCACGGAGAGGGTGTGGTGTGGCTGCTGCTGGGGAGCAGCGGTGGTTATCGCACCAGAGTTGGGGCTAGACGTGGTGGCAGAGGGAGCGATGGCGGCAGACTGCTGGGACTGGGTGGGATTCATCATGCCTGTGATGGCATTGAGGGTGTTGGGGGTGATAGTGGCGGGGGTGGAGCCCATCTGGGAGGTGGAGGAGGTGTTTGTGACCATTGCGAGAAAGGCAGCGGTGTTGGGCGAGGGTGGGGGAAACGACACTGGCCCACCGACGAGAGGGGTGAGTCCCGTGGATGGAGTAAGGCCTGTGCGGCCAAAGGACCTCGTTGGGTCATAGGAGCCAAGGGGCATGCTGGCGGTCTGCTGCTGCTGGGGCTGTTGGGGCCCTGGGAGCATTGCAGGCGAGAGGGGGCCTGAGCGCAGAGAGCCAGCGAGGTCAGACCAGGTGTAGCCATCGGAGGGCGACGACAGGGCAGCAAGAGAGGGCAAGACAGGTTTTGGAGTGCCAGAGTCTGGTTTCGATTTTTGGGCCTGGTCGTCAGAGGTGTGGTGCTTGTCGTCCGACTTGCTGTCCGACTCTGCAGAGGACGAGGAGCGGGTGTTGGAGAAGGACTGTTCAAAGGGATTGGGTTCGAGGTCGAAAGAGGAGCGCAGATTCACAGGGCGGGGCGGGGGACGAGAGGAGGGAGGAGGCAGATCCCGCTTGTCGAGTTGGCGGGAGGAGTCGAGGGGCGGCGACGCTGGCGGTGGAGAGTGGTGTGCGTCATTGCTGGAGGGAGACATGGCTGTCGTCAAATGAGGGTCGCTGTTGTGTATATGACGATCCCCTTCGTCACCGTCGGACTTTCAATGCCCCATCCCGTGACGCATGCAAATCTCTTCTCCCGGGATATCTGGGATACCAGCGGATACCCCAGGGATCCCTGCGTGATCGGATGACTCAGCGGCGTGACGATAGGACGTGATCCAAGTGCATTGACGCCCACCAGTGGTTGCAATGACGCACCCTCGTCGCGGTACGTCACGCGTCACTGGCAGTCGACGCCAGCAAGCACGGTGTGAAGGGTCCGTGCGGCGCTTCACGGGCCAACAGTCTCTGAGTCTCTCCACCGCCTTCGATTCCAAACAGATACACACCCCGCTCACTCCGTGTTCTCACTCTCCAATATTCTTAGCACAAACATGTACTGTGCACTCGGAATAGACTCTGCCACTCTCACTCACATAGGCCAATGATTCACTTCGACCTTCTCTCCACGTGTATCCAAATTCTGTACTTCCCAGGTTCCCTATGTAAAGCAGCCCGTCTAGACGCCGCCGCCAATGACTGGAATGTAAAGTCTGCCGTGTACACCGCACGTGCATCACGGTGAACGTGCGCGGATGGTTGTCGGTGCGTACACGACCATATAAATGTGTCGGACGTCGTCTCAATCGCAGACGGTTGAGGTTGTCTAAAGACTCCAAACCACTTCCTGCGCTCCAACCGAATCCGGATCATTCCTGAACGTCTCAGATCAGGCCAACCTGGTAGTCGCGGATCAAAAGCCCGTTTGCTGATCAGTGACTTGTCCGCGTCCGAGTCCTCCTAGCGTATCGCCATGCTTCGTGCCGCTGTCACTTTAACCAGCCTTATCGCACTCGCGCTCGAAACCTGCGCACATCGCCATTACTCTTTAAATGTGGTCTTGACCAACGACGATGGGTAAGCAATGTAACTGAGTTAGTGCCGAGACCCGAGCATTTTCATACGCACTCAGATGGGCCGAAGCCAACATCCGCGCTCAAAAATCGGCCCTTGACGCCGCTGGCCCGATCAAAGTAGATCCTTCACAACTTCCACGCGCACCCTTACTCACGCCACCGTCCTCTCCTCCAGTTCAACACCGTTCTTTCCGCCCCCGCAGAGAACGAGTCAGGCACAGGCTCCTCCGACGCGCCCGCCACACCCCTCGTTATTCCCTGTGAATTTAACACCTGCCCAATCGGATCTCCCGCCGAGGGCTTCAACGCCTCCGACCGTAAGTGCCCCACACCCATCCTCACCCCTTCCCTCAAAAGCCTCATACATCCTCAGCGAGTCTCAACTTCGTCAACTCTTTCCCGTAAGCCAGTCTATTGTCCCATCCACCCATATCCCTTTATCGTCTTCTGCCGCAGGGTGACCTCAGTTCGCTTCGGAATACAAACATTGGCTCCGAAATTCTTTGGTGGTCAGAAGCCCGACATCGTCGTCTCGGGCCCAAATGTTGGAAGTGCGTTCGAGGTCACCTACCCACTAACGCCTGGAGGCTGATAGTATATTTAGGTAATCTGGGATCAACGGTACAGATATCGGGCACTGTAGGTGTACGTGTGCATTCCCCTCACTTGACGTTGCGTTTTCCATTAAATAATTTACATTCACAGGCCGCGACGGAAGGTAGCCCGCTTCTCTCACCCGCAGGAGTAGCTGGTCATTGACGTTTCACATAGCTTCTATCGAAGGAATCCCCTCTATTGCATTCAGCGGCGCAACAGGTACGTACTCCCCGCTCTCCCACCGTTCTAAACATCTCACGCCTTCGCCAGGCTCCCAAGTCTCTTTTACCACGCTGGAGGCCGGCGACTCAGCAGAGACGTACGCTGCTGTAGCCGTGACCTTGGTAGAAGCCCTCGTAGCTTCAGGCAAGCCCTTCCTGCTACCCAATACATCCCTCAACGTCAACTTCCCATCCGCCACGGGGCCTTGTACGGCCCCTTCAGCCTACACATTTGTACTGACCCGCATTCTCGCCAACCCGAATGTTACGGACGTCTTTACGTGCGGTACTGACCATTTACCGACGGAGAGCTCCATCATCGACAGTACCACGACGTGCCAGAGTACCGTGAGCGTGTTCAACGTCACCGGCAAGGCAGACGTCGATGCTGCCACCCAGGAATTCGTCTTGAATAAATTACAAAACATCTTGACTTGCCCTTAGCCCTGTAGTAATAATAACTCGCAGTTCACATGTCAACTACATATGGCAGACAGATATCTACTTCAACTCCACTGTAAACGCTTTCGATATCGGAACGTTAACTTTAGCTGTCAGTACCTTGCTGTTCGCATCGTACGTCACGTCTCGACTCGCAAGCACATTCCCGTTCAGAGTCACGGCACGCATCTCCGCTACATTCAAAAAGGTGACCTGCGCAAATCCTACACTAGTCTCGAAGCCAAACTGTCCGTCGACAGTCAGCTTCGAATTGGCGTACTCGAACGTCGCTTCCGTGACCTCTTTTTGGACGAGGGAGACGCCGTCATCTAGGTACAAGCTCCCCGTGGCTGTGCCGTTAGGTCCTGGGGCAACGACGATGTTAAAGTCCTTTGTCCGGAGTTGGACAGTCGTCATGGCACTTTCTATACGCAGCGGAAGGATCACTCCCGAACGGATGTGAACGGGTATAGTCGTGAAGTTCACGTTGGTCAGGGAGACGTTCTCGCCCTTACCCTGAACGGGCGCTAGAGAATTGAAGTCGTAGAATATGTCCTTGGGGAAATAGATGTCGACAGAAGTCGCATTGTCCGCTGTCACGGGCGAGACTAGGATTGCATCCCCATAGAAGAATTGTAGATCGATGGCCCAGGTGGACGGGTCCGAAGGATAAATGTACCAAAGTGGGTTCAAAACCGGAGTCCCGTCGACGCTTGCCTGGTGAAACGCTGTATATATGTAGTCCAACAGTTTATACCTGCCGCCGTCAAAAATGTCAGGTGAATACTAGACATGACTTGTTTCAGCGCACCGCATTGAGATGGCGTTCCTAGCTGCTTGTGCTACCAAGGGCCATCTATACGCCTCTTGTGGAATAGACGTATCGCTATTGTGGTTGCGGTAAAAAGGACTAAATGCTCCGAGAAGCATCCAGCGGGCACAGAGAAGATCAGTCGTATCGCCGGCTACAGTACATATGGCCAAATAAGTATGTGTTGCTCAACAACAGTAGACATCACCTCATACCATAACCACATACATCAGAGCCGACCATGGGTATCTGATAGATCGAGGCCATGCCTAATTGGCCCGCGATGGAGAATCTGGACATACGAGTTCGTCACAAGCCCTAAGCTCATTAAGAGAGGCCACACCTATAATCCTGGAAAAGAGACATGTTGTCTCCCAACCACTTTCCAGTTTTTGTGCCGGCGCCGGCAAAGGTTGACCGTACAATCATGAAAGGCCGCAATCCTGCTCGTCGCGCCTCCATAGCGTTGCGCGTGTGCATGGACATCATAGTGCCGAAGAGATTATGCGTATTGTACATAATGTTGCCATCGGCGTGTATAACATTGGTATAGGCTGTCAAGGCGCTCAATTCGCCGGCCGCGTTCTGAATGGCATATTGTGGGTGTAGCCATTCGGTGCCGACATTGTCCTGTTGACGTTTCACCAGAGACGAAGTGTTCTGGAATATTGGGGTATTGGGAGCTGGCGGCTGTGTTAGCCTGGCTGGGGGTAGATCCTGGGCTATAGCTTGGCCCTCGGGATCATCACAGGGAAACGGGCAGAACTAGGCAGATAATGAGGGTGTTCAAACAATAACAATCGAAATATATATGATTTCTTACACTGCTTGGCTCATTCATGTCCAGCCAGACACCATCAATGTCAAATCCATTTTCAAGATCGAAGAATCGCTGGAACTCGCCAGTCCAGAATGCCTGAGTGTTAGGGTTGAACCAATCTAACTCACCAAAGCCTGTGAGACAAGGTTGAGGATGAAGAGAAAAAAAGCATACCGGGGAAAGCAGTCACACCTTTTCAAGACATATTAATGACGTTTGCGGATGGACAAAAGAGATATACGTACCTGGCCAAACCAGACCTTTGTACACCGTTCCGTTCGGATTCTTGAGGTACGCATCGGCCGCAAGGCCGCGATCAAACGTACTATAATTCTGATTTGCCAAGAAAGCCACCGCCGGATCAACCATCATGACTTCGATAGCGTATAAGTGAACCTCAGTGATAATAAGGGTATGAAAACATACTGTATTGCTGCTGATGATCATGTAAGTAGTCGATAATCTCACGCAGCTTAGGAGTTGGAAAATAATCAGGATCATTGGTAAAAGTGCGTCGTCGATACATATAATCTTTGGGAAGGTTAGAAGAAATGAAGGCTGGATATTGTGCACCAACCGATGTCAGTCCACATAGTCTCTAGAGGTATGGACGCAGCAGAATAGTTCGTTATGACCTCGGATACCGCCACAAAGTCTGCATAACGCTTAAATTATAAGGGATCCCAAGGTTCATTAGTGTTTACCTGTGTAATTGAAACGACATTGATGGAACCCGAACGACCAGTACGGCACTTCGACCGGCGTGCCTACGATGGCCGCATACTGCTTGGCCACTTCGACAGGTGACGAAGTACTACCAGACAGAAAGTAAAAGTCCAAAACCCCACCTAGAGACAATGGTGTGTATGAACTCAGACGAACGTCGTCTGCAGTCGACGCACCGATCACATTGTATTCCAAAGTGGTCCCGGATGGCTCAGTGTCATTAATCTTGATATCCATACCGTTTGAGTTGAGCAGGAATACGCCATGAGTGCCAGAAATACGATGTTCGAAATAGATCGGGTGATTGCCGTACAGGTTTGTCCCAGAGGGCACTCCGTAAGCGTCTCGAGACCAAAGGGTACGTGTGAAATTGTTCGTAGGAAGCCTGAACGGATCGGTATGCTCGCCTAAGCCGTATATGTTAGCATTTTTAGGTAGGGCCGTCTTCACGCGTAAATATTGGGGCTCGAAAATCAAAGGAAAGCCGGTAGTATCAAATAAAACATCATTGTTTGAGTTTCGAATGATAGAGAAATAAAAAGGAGATTCGGTGTAGTTGAATGTAATATCGGACGACAATGATGCCACATTCCTGCTGGATGGACGAGGAAAGACAGACTCGGGAACTTCGTAGCGTGAGGTATTGCCGTCCGAGATTTTTACGTGTATACGAGATACTGGTTTGAAAAACGCAGGAATATTATAACATCTTCGCATAATTAGCTCGGTTGTAATAGCGTACCATCTTCATAGACAACAGAAAGCTTCAGTTCTTCAACATCCTGTCCAAAGACATTGCAGGCCTCTCCTGCAAGAATCAAATCTGCAGTCAGAGATGAAGGTGTTGCCTTGATGTTTTTTGCGGTATAACCAGGGCAAGTTGAAGCTTCTAGCCCTAGTCTATCCCGTTTGGCAGGGCCGTCGAGGCTGGCGTCGGCCAATAATGCAAACAATAATCCATGCAACAACACTCTGTACATGGTGAATGCCAACAGGGGTCCGACTCGAAGGCTTTCGAAGATGTATCACATGAAAAGGAGCGCCAAAGACGGTCCAGTAGAAGCAAGTAGAGCGCATATTCATCCGACTCTACAATGCATGTGCCAAACCATAGCGCGTGGCGAAACATGTCACGAGGCCTCGCCTCTGCCATAGTTTTCGGTCAGGGCTATTGGGCCAGGCAAGCTGTTGCAAGTCACTGTAGGACCTCATTCCAAATAGACAAGGACTGAAGTACTGATGGACCTCCCATGTAGCAGAACACAAAGTGTGAAGTTCATGGACATCGGAAACAAAGTCAATCAGCTGGAGGATGCTGGTTCAACTTTTCAGATACGCCTGAGTTGTGGCCCGTGGGCTACTACCGTGTTAGAAACACGTGATGAAGGTGATGTCACTGTTTCTTCGTTTCTTTTCCCTACTTAGATCCAACATACAAAATACGTCTTTGCATATACCCAGTCATGGTTTTTGATGCATATGCGTCGACGTCTCTAATTTTCCAGCCAAGTCCTCCATCGTTCTCCCAATAGCGGAGAACAAGCTATGAACCCCTTCGCTTTGATGGTTTAGTGATGTTCCTATCTCTGACATTAAGCCCTGATACTCTTCTCCCCTGTATGCATCCATTAATGTGCGCATCTTCTTGCTCTCGGAGATGGTATCCAGAAGGCCTTCTTGGTGTGCTGGAGCCCAACCGGGCGGGAAACGGTTTTCATTCAGCCACATCCCCAAATCCTTTCCCGATAAAGTTTTTTCAGGATCCCTGCCGAAAATGTCAAGAACCATTGCAAATTCCCCGCGCGCTATCTCTGCGTGTATTGCGTCAGGAGGAACAATCGCTTCGATCTCACGAGCAGTGCGCGTGTATGCGATATCTTGAATGGTCACAACACGATCTCCTTCGGACGACCGTAGACTGGGTGGTGAATACGCTTTAGTAAGAAATTTGTGGAGTAACACAGGATCAACGTGTGTTGGGGCCAATTTGGAACCGTTAACATCGTCGGCATGTACAACGCTTGCGTTGTGCTCGATGCGATTGTGTAGGCCAATCTCATGTAAGTCAAGAGGGTTTAATACATTGCGCCGAAGTAGAATATAGCCTCCTAACACCAGAAATTGCGCGAAGGCGGGAGAGATGCCATATCCTGCCTGCAACGCACGGGAAAGAACAGAAAATGATATGTTTCTACCGTCATGGGGGCTTTTTTTCATGAAGGTTAGCATTCTCGCCTGTTTCATAGTGAATTGAGACGCACATGTAGGAGTGATTTGCAAGGGTATTCAGAGCGGGGCACACGGAGCGGATGTCGCCCCGACCTGGGCATTTGAATGCATGTACACCTTCATCGACCGATGGACGAGGGTGGACATTCGGTTGGATCGGTGAGCGTGTGGATAGGAGTGTAATCGAGGACATGGGGGGAGCACTGGGGACTCTGGGAGCTCGATGGATATTTATGCATGGTGAGTCGGCAATCTAGCCGCATTTAACTTCTGAACAGTATGCCGATCACAATTAGTAAGCACTCTCCGAGAATGGCAGACATCATAAAGAATAAGGAATAAGTATGTCACGGTGACAGTTTGCGTCCGGTCAAATTATTATAACACGTTGATAGCCAGTAGCCATATCCTCGCGTCTTTGCTTCTATACATCAATCTGTCTATAACAAATGTAATAATATCAGCTACTTAGACGAACCCACTGGGTTATGTTTCGTGGCCTGCAATGCACAGAGGGCAGCTAGAAACCGTGACACACTTCAGCACAACTAATGCTTGAGCAGACGAGCGTCACGAACCTCCGACGCCACTCCCATCCTTGGCCAAGCCAATTTCAACCCTTTTTTCTACTTCTTCACCAACAATAGCTCGAAGAGACTCCCGTGTTCGTTTTTCAAAGTTCGGGTAGAATTGTATGAGGCTGATCGATTATTACCCACGAACACACTGTTCTGAAAGAAAAATCCAATCACCTTCCATCCACTCCGATTCTTATAGTCTCCAATCCATGGGACAATCCACCGCCGATCCGTGCATGCCCCGTCTGTACGAGGACAGCTGCAAGTGCGGTTCCGCTCATTTTAGCTCCACGTGTGGCTACCGTCTGGCAGGCCCAACGAACAATTTCTGTATCTTCATTCGAAACGATGTCAGGCTTAAACCCAAGATTATGCACGAGTATCTTCCTGATCTGTTCGTTTGTTGTCGAGGCCTCGACCTCTGACATTAATGCCGAATCAAACCCATAGTGTAAGTTAAGTTGAGGTGTCGAGAAACCTTGGAATAAGATAGGAGGAGACGCGTCGATGAGGTGCAGTAGAATGTTACGAGTGATTTCTCCCAAGTACATCCCAGAAATAAATTTTTCAAACGACTGGAATCGTGGGTTGATAGATTTGCGATCAAGTTTATTGTCAAAGGGTGTGATGGGTAGAACGCGGCGCTACGGAAAGGTTGAGAACAGTTACGACAAAAACGGAACACGGATAACAAACTTGATTATCAAATCCCCCCCATTCAGTATTAACGACCATCTTACCCCCCGGGACTGCAACATCCGAATTTCCAAGTTTGGTTATTTTGGCCACGTCTTCAACATATGCGCCGTTCGTTCCAGTGCCGAAGCTATGTGGTTATGGTAAACGTGAAGAAATATTAAAAGCTTCAACGTACATAGCGCCTAACAAGCATCCTCCAGATGTATATGCTCTTGACAATAAAGTACCCACTGTCTTGCTCAATAACTATCAGCAGTAATCATATTAAATCATGTAAAGGTGTTCGCTTACATCGTTGACTAATGCTACACATTTCACATGCAAATGTTTTCGGTCAAAAGCATCTTGAAGCAGTTCGACGACATCATGTCCAATTGCATTTCTCGCAGAGAAACCCTTCGTCCAGGTCAAAATAACGCCTTTGTCTAGTGCAGTTTGTTCGACCGGAAAGCTAAATGTAAGGCCCAATTTGATATCTTCCTCGTCTAAGGATTCTTCGGAGTATTCCACAAGGAAAGCATCCACGCAATCTGCCAAATAATCTGACAAGAGAAGCGTGAGCGACAGAATGAACCCTTTCCAAACAAGCTTACCAAACAAGGCAGTGGCCTCTCCGGTTTTCAAAGCATCTGATACCTTATACTTATGTTGGCGTAAGTTGAAAGTTTTGTCACCATTCAGGTGAACTTCGCAGACACGGCTGAGAGTGTGAATATTAACGCTAGTCACGACTTGAACAGTTTCTGACGGAAATCACAGGTTCGTTCCACCCAAGTCGAGCGCAAGGAAGGTACTACAGATGATAACAGGTCAAGGGCCTGATATATGGAGCGCTGGGAGGACAAGTTTATGTACCCCGTTTCTGAACCATCTGGAGGTGGACCGGTCACAAACGTAGGACTTCGCCAAGGTTCAGCGTAGAAGACATAGAAAGAAAAAACATACATACATCATTGCCATTGCTTCATTGTACCGCGAGAGACCTAGATTGAAATCGTCTACGAACTGTTGAGTGATTGCGCATAGAGTTTCATCTGATAAACAAAATTGCTCCTCGATTGAGTTCAGTATATGTTGATTGGCTTCAGGCTGTGATGAGACTGGGATGGTTGTCATTTGTCAATGGGTTGAGTAGAGCCGTTGACGAGTGTTGTTTATATAGACGCCTTTTTCTCATATATGATAAATTAAGGGGCGCTACCCAAAACGTTTACCTCAAGGTAAATGGTCGGATGTATGATGACGGTAAACATCTAGATTCTAGAAGACCAGAAAATTTGAACTACGGATACACCACTTATACACGTTAGTAACAGCATACTATTTCAACGAATACTAAAGCGGGGTCTAGCCACGACCACCACGCTTCTTCACATCTTTCCACTCTCGAAAGATGCCGTCCAAACTTTTGTACAGCAAATGCTGTGGTAGACACCGGATAATCTCTCCGACCCTGTCCCCGACTTCGCGCTTGCCCTCATCGCTCGGCATCGCCCGTTCCGCGAAGCTTTCTGCCATGCGAACCATTGCCACGATGGCAAGAGACAGATGCGTTTGTTGGGAGGCGTGTGGGGAGTTTGGTGACAAAGCGGTAAGAAGCGGACCAGAAAGGTGCAGGTTCGACGACGAGGGGGTGGTTGAAAACGAGAGTGGTGTGGCACGTTCCCCACGGACAAGGCGAAGAAGAACCTCGAGCATATTATCACTCTCGGACATATATGTCTTTACGAAGCGTTGACGCTCTGCCTCGAGACCTACTAGAGAGCTGCTTGTCCAATTCTCGAGTACTGTGTGAATAGTTGATGGCTAGAAAGAATCGTAAGACACAAACGGTGAAGGAAAAGCGACCTTATTACGCACTGGGTCAGGATCTACCACCTCAATGCGTTTCTCCCATCCGTCATCGCCACTTACCCAGAAAATTCCAAATGTATTTCTTAGCCATTCTTCAACATCGCCAGTTTTGACCCATCTCGGCTCAGTCATTGGTTTGTCCTTATCCAAATAGATCCTTAATGTCGTCTTAGATGGCGTTACTATTCTGGGCCATGGAGGTAAAAGATCGTCTTCGGTAGAAACCTGTAAACGAGTGTACGATTGTGATGCTTGAGAGTAGGTTTCTGCCTGCGAGGCTCTCAACAGATGCGTCAAACTAAACTTAGAAATAAGACTCACAATAAGGCCCTTGAGGTCAAATTCGCATTCTCGCTCTAAGGATAGTAGTATTTCTATACGACCTTGTCCACGCCAGATCTTCATCGTTTCGACGATTTGGGCATCGATGAGCAGGCGCCTCGCCCCGGAGGCGTAAGATATAGAAACACGATTTGCAGATGGCAATTTATATTCACTGGAGGGTGTCTCACTCATGTTAAGTCCTGGGATTTGAGAAGGAGTTATCAACGTCGTAGTTTGTGAATTTGAGGGTGAAGCCATGGAACTGAAGGAACCACCTGAGGAGTTTAACGTTTGTGAAAGAGATTGTTGACTGGTACTTTGTGACACGGGTGACGCCGGAGGTTCAGGCTCTGGCCCAGTGTCAGCTGGAAGATCAGTCATTGCAGATGCTGTGGAAGGGTTCAAAACAACCTCGATCGGGGTCACAACTGTATCCTCTTCGAGGTTTGGTAAGGGATGTGTTGCAGGAAGAACCTCCAAGAAAGATGTTTCTACGTGTACGACTGTGTCTTGGCTTTCATGCTCGTCGTTGAGCAGTGTCTGATCTTCGTTCATGGCATCCGTGGTGTTCGTAGCACTTTCCAAAGATGATGGGGCGTCGGTTGGAAGGTCTAGATGTTCTTTAACATGGTTTACATCTGCTAACTCAGCGTCCGGATCGTCTTCACCTTCGGCATCGACATCATCCTCATCTCTATCCTGCTGAGTGCTTGACTCTTGAGCGATGTCTTCGGGGGGCTCCGGATCATGACCGATGGCTTCCATCAGCCAGTCACCTTCATCTTCTGTTCGGCCACTTACGCTCGCCGTCGCGCTCATCTCCACGCTAGGTGCAACACTATCCCGATCCTTTTCAGTGTCTCCCAGTATGATTTGTGGCTCGACAGAGAGTTCTTCGGGCTCTGAGGTCGGGTTTAGTTTGGTTCTTCGTCTACGACCCTCTTCTTCCTCTTCCTCTTCCTCCTCAGACATTTTACGCTTGGCCCTGTTGCTATTAGTGCTTAAAGTTCCGTTCGTAGTGTTCTTCGGCTGAGATTCCTCAAGAGATGGGGGAGTATTGAAGTAAATACGGATACGCGGAGGGGAGGGTGGCGGTGGACCAGCAGGTGTGTGAGAATCTTTACCGAGTTCCTCAGATGCAGTTCCTGCCATAGAATCTGTTTTAGCTAGAGGCTCAGGTACCTCCTCCGTGTCACATCCCTTCTCCGTGTCCTTAATTGCAGATCCAAACACTATTTCTTCCACTCCGTCCGTTAGGGTAAGCTTAGAATCATCATCAACTGCTTCTGTGTCGCCTTTAGTAGGCTGTGGAACTTTAGAGTTGTCCTCATCTTTTGTGTCGGATGATGTAATATTGCACGATCCCCATCTCCAATCCAGGCTCTCAATCTCCAAACCAATAATTCTGAAATCCGTCAGGGTTTGTCTGATCTCTTCTTTCTTGCCAGAGCGGTCTTTTTCTGTCAGACTACCAGGCGCGTTGAACTTAGCTATGCCTCCCCCGTCTCGCGCGTGGTTTGTATGTGCATAGCCTGACCCACGGCCTCTCGAACCACCGGTTGCTCCACGTCGATTATGATTGCTTTGGCTGTGCCATCCTCCACGTCCACCTCGATGCCCTCCAGATTGTCCTCCGCTATGCGAACCCCGTCCATTGGGACCATGTCCACCGCGACCACCACGAGTACCGGCATTATTCAAGATACCCCCGCGCATCATCCCGATGCTGGGCCCTCCCCCAATACCCATGGCACCCCCTCGGCCACGCGGGGGACCACCGCGGCTCCCTGGACCACTGGAAGGACCACCTCCACGCGGTGAATTGGAGAATCCGCCAGGTACTGCATTTATTCCACTACGTCCCATCGCATGTCCTGAAGTACCGTGCCCCGAAGTAATTGATGTGGGATGAGGAATCGACGGTCCTTCAAATCGAGGACGCTTGGCTGGTGGAAGGTGGGGTGGTGAATGTTGTGGCTGAGGCGGTTGCTGATGAAACATTGGCTGTTGAGGGCGATATGGCGGGGGCGGCTGGGGAAAAGATTGGGAAGTAGGAAATGGTCTTCCAGGCTGAGCAGATGGTGGGTGCTGCTGCTGAGAAGGAAAATAGGGCTGAGACTGTTGTGCGGGTGCTTGTGGAATAGGGAATGGTTGGCGTTGTTGTTGAGCCTGTCGCTGCCAGTTGAAATTTTGTTGTCCCCCGTAACCATAGTTAGCGTACAGAGATGACTGACTCGTCGGCACCTGAGATGATACTCCCGAAGGGCCTGGCGCAGCCTGGGGGTTCCATTGTGGGATAGGTTGGGAGAGGCCAGGTTGTTGAGCTGCTTGAGCTGCAGCCCAATAGCCAGAGTAGTCATACTGCTGGGGTTGCTGAGGTGGGAGACCTGGCGGGAGCGGAGGATTAGGATACGTTGCCTGCTGTGGAAAGAAAGGGTTGGGTCGTTTGTTCATGTTCTTCACCCAAGCCGTGGTCAGCCACAAACGTCCTCGCCTATAATATTGTTGTGCAGTTTTTCAAATCCAAAGGTATCCCAGTCGATGGCAGCCTCGAGAGTTGCACTTCGTTTTAGGTCGAAGATTTCGACTCCGACTCGTAGGTCGAGCCAAATTACGACAATCGAAAGTGAATACATGTTTCTACCATCTAAACTCAACCGTTCCACAGACTTTGCCTCGAACACCTTTGTAAGGTTTGTAAGTCTCTCCTGCTACCTTCAATTGATCGATCTTGAGCGTCGAGAAGCTGTGCTGTTGAATCTCAAATGTGGCCTTAAAGGCTCGTGCAGGTCGCGGATGTGTTGTTCTGAGATGGGATCGACGGTAAATTTTTTAGACAATTCTGAATATTAGCATGCTCACACCGATGTGAATGAACCGCGGAGGGTATGAGTAGATAGAGGCGGCATGGATGCAATCTCCCATCGAAGAAGCTATAATATACGATAAATCGTTGGGAGTTGAAAGCATTTTGAAGACGAACCAGTTTCGTAGGGTCATATCCCCATGTACTTCCGGAAGAAACGAGACAGTTTGCACCTGTCGCACCGATACCCAGATAAAGTTCGATGCAGACCGCTTCCACTGGCTTGCCAGACACACGAGAAGATATTGCCAAGTTGATTGTCCCTATCCGAATATTTAATTCATTTTGAGAGAATTGATCAAGGACAAAATATTACCTCCATTTTCCGTTAATGTCATGATCGGCTTCATGTTGAATGGTGGAGGTACCAATGGCACCGCAACGATGCCAGTTGATGGGGTAAATCGATATTCTAATAACGTGAAATATCTGTCTGGGGGAACAAATGAAAGTGCTTTATCTCGCGCCCACTTCTGTAGTCTGTAGCGAATCAGGTTGACGTTCAATGCAATAAAAGATGAGATCTTACCGAATACAGGAATGGAACGAGCAATCACTCATCACTTCGGCATTGATAAACGTAAGAAGGAGATCTGGCGTGCCTGATACACTACCTCAGGAGGGGAGGATGTGAAGCTGAGAGTTTTGTCACCTGATAAGCGGCAGTTAGACTTAATTTTGCCCCAAACAGTACTCGATACCACGGTCCCCGTCCTATTGAAATTTTTTAGTATACTTGGATGCGAGTGATAGCAATGGCTTACTTGTTAACAACAGCATCCAGTTCCTCAACAACATCGAAATAAATTTCATTATTGTTATATTTAAGTCCTGTCTTTCGCCACGGTATTGGGGAAGAAAATGGTGTTGAGCTTGCTTTCGCAAGCCCGGCTACACCGGCTACGGAGAGAATCTTGTTTACGAAAGAGGGTGGAAGAACAATGTCCCTGAGTGAACTAGATTCTGTGGTGAGAGGATATCCGTCGTCCACCATTTCCTCGAGAAGCTTATGAACATGAGAAATATATCGGAACAAATATTGCAGTGAACAGTTACCTGATACACGACGTCAAAATTATCCTTCAAAATTGAAGCAGAAACATCCCCAAGGTAATCCTGTAATATCTCAACAAAGCGTTGAAGAAATGCAAAAACAAAAAGTGAGTTCACTATTAACTCACCCGAGTGTGCAATCAGTTAATGACTATTACTGCAATAGTACTTTTACTCACTTTCGCTGCTCACTGGAGCCAAGATTCTCAATCCCCCACACTCAACATGACAGCATGCCGAAGGCCCGTTGTAGCCCATCACAAATATGACTGGATCAAGCAGTCCAGACTGCGACTTTGAGAGCATATTATTAAAGGCATCAACATGGAGGAGAGGATAAGATGCTGTGGTATTTCGAAAGTTCGTTTGGATGATTGGTCGACTTTTCAATATAATCAATTAAAAATAGTGGGCATTACGCGATGCTAATCCACTAACCCGGTTTCATCCAAAATGATGAGGCCGTCAATAGGCATGACGCAGGCCCGCACGACTTGCCAGTACTTGGCAGCCACAGAATGTGGTGGTCACGTGACTCTTCTTGACACGGTGCTCATTTATTACTGTAATTTGCTCCACACTGGTTTTTGCAGTGGATAATGGATCATTGTGGGCTCTCAGCACACTCCTCTACGTACACCGAGTTTCCTTCTAAAGATGGTCAGAGCAGATGTTCAGGATCAATCGCGTGAGAGCTTGTTCTCGAACAACCATGTCACTTCGGGAAACTCGCTGCCTCCCTCTCGTAGGCGTATAGGAAGTCCCTCTCGGCACCACGGGGCGGGTTCTCTGAGCCCCCTTTACAAACAATATCCGTCAACTCCCATGATCAGCCTGGAAGGCGACATGGATATTCTGCAAAACAATGCGGTTAAAGCTAAGAAACCTACAGTACACTATACTAGCGAAGTGAATGTGCGTTCAGGCAATCGACCTGTCAATGGGGAGGAGCCTACTGGGAAAGTACCGTCGCTTGCTGGCACAGATGACGAAGAATTCGACGAGAACTATGATTGGAGTACCGATGAGGATCTTGTTGATGAGGAGGCGAAGTTTGAACATAAGATCGGAGGTAACCAGCCAAGGAAAGGATGGGGGCCTAAAAGGTTAGTAATATTTTACTTAAGTTTTGGATAAGGCACTTTATGTTTGCTCTTGCTCTAGAATTGCAACTTTCTTTCTCTCTACATTGGTTGGCTCCACCTTACTGGCTGGTGTCATTGTCAGCGTTCCGCTCATCCTCCACTTTTACTATCTGGCCCCAGTGCGCACAGAACATCGTCAAACTATCACCGATAACGTGTCGGCATGGCTATATTGGGCCGCCGCAAATATTTTGCTGTCATGGTACCTCGCTATGATTGTCGATATCATCCCTGTCATCTGCAATCTTTTGATTGGTCTTGCATGGGGCGAAATCAATGAGAGTGTACGGTCGCGAATTGAACTCTACAATGCTGCCAAGGATAAATTGAAGCCCACGCTTTATGGTGCATCTGGGTGGGTCAGCTGGCTCGTCATATTTGATGGCATATATAATCTGTACGACCGCCATAATGAGTCAAGAAGCCGTGCCCAATATACGCCCAGGGTGAGCAGGTTTCTAAGTGTAAAACCACAACCATCAACAGTTTTTCTCTGTAGACGTATCAAGTGATTCAATTTTTCTTTTTCTTCACATTCGTTCTTTCGGCGGAAAAGATCTTATGCCACATCATTGCATTCGCCTTCCATCGCAAGGCTTTCAATGACCGTATAGAGTCTCTAAAGCATGACTTAAAAGTCATTGACCATCTTCGTGGCTACCGACCCAAGCGACACAGTGCGAAAAATTCTGGTATACGGGGCTTCTCGCTAGCGGGACTAGTTGCGGGTACCCCTGGATATGAAAAATCCGGTTTCATGTTTGGTGGAAGTAGTGGCACAAGTAACGAGAAGCAAGGTTTTCCACACCATTATGCGCCACCGAGTCGACCGATTACGCCTGATCCTCTGTCAGATGATAACACTCATGCCGGAGACATCGAAGAAGGCGCAGAACGAGGAAACCAAGACTTGACCAAGCTTAGAGCTCGCAGAACCTGGTCTCTTCCATTTACACTGTCATCAAGGCAGAACTCGTCAAGCATCAACGTGACGCCAGCAGTCCCTACCGCTCTTGCGGACCACCCCTATCGTTCACATGGATCGCATACGTACCCACCTAGTGCGGATCCGAACAACGCCTTTCGGCCTGGAAAAGCAGTACCCCAGCTAAGACGAATGGACGAAGAAGACTCGACTGTCATACAAGCTGCCAGGGCACTCAAAACCGCAGTGTTGCATGATGCAAGGAATATCAAAGGTAAAGAAGATGGTCCCTCTGCCCTCGGTTGGGATGTCAATTCCGCACATGAAGCGAAGGTGGGGCTTTTCTTAATTGTCGGCGTTGTATTATACCTGTAACTATCTAACGTGGGTGTTAGCGCCTTGCCAGGTCCATTTATCTCGCATTCATAGGGGACCACCGTCGAAAATATCTCATCCCATCCGACTTCTATCCTGCGTATGGAAGGCATGAGGATGCCGCAGAGGCCTTCAGAGTATTTGACAAGGATAACAATGGCGATATTTCTCGTGCAGAAATTAAAACCAAAGTGCTCAAGGTATACAAGGAACGCCGAGCACTGAGTAAGAGCCTTCGAGACGTCAGCAACGCGCTCCAAACACTTGATGGGATCATGATCTTTTTTGCGATGGTCATCTTGTTTTTCAGTAAGTTAGATTCATTTGACAATCGGTGTGGAGATTGTCCCTGATATGACACAAACGCAGTTTCACTGTCCGTGTTTAAAATAGCAATCGGTAGCTCTTTAACCTCGTTTTATACGGTAAAATGCACACATTTCCATGCCCTTTATATGTAGAGGCTCATGAGTTGCTTAAGATTGGGATTGCAGCAAGTTTTATTTTTAAGAATGCTGCGAGCTCGGTGCGTCTCACAATATCTCTAGGATCAGAAGATCGAGTAACATGACATAGGCCTTCGACGCTGTGATTTTCATATTTGTTACGCAGTCAGTTTGTAGCTAGTCTGCTACCTCTATGATCGCTGATATATAAAACTAGCCCTTTCGATACAGGAGACAGAGTTTTTGTGGATGGTGTGATATAGTACCCACCATTTCTTTTTTTCTACTGATGGCAATTCCAGACGAGAACCTCGTTGTAAAAAAGATGGGATTATTTGCAGTAAGTCATGGATCTTCATATATTTATTGCCTGTAGTCAACCGGTAGTGCAGACAACGTTCATGCGATCTGATGGCACGGAAACATATTACTTCAATTCGCAGCTTTTCACCAAATTCATAACAAACGTGCAACGTAGCGGAGTAAGCCCCTAATCCTGCATCCATCCCGCCATTAATTAATATGTTCCATTTCTTAGAAAATGGCTGAGAATTTAACGATTCAAGTAGCTTGGCGAACACCATTGGAAAAACTCGACCAGTTGGAATATCACATGAATGAGTGGCTAGCTACTGAAGAGAACCGTTGGTTTGACCCGCATACGGCTATAACGTTGCAGAAAATTGATTATCAACGATGCCTGGAATTTACTATGGGGATCTCACACAATGGGTATATCCACATTTTCTCTGTTTGCCGCCCATCGCTGATGTCATGTCCAATTTTGCGTTAATGCGATATCAGGACATGGCAAGACTGGGGACTGCGCAACGTGCGTAAGACGGCTTTTCTGGCCGCTGTCCACTTTTATTGTTGGCAACTGGATATCACGTTCCACAACTCCTCTCAGCCCATCTTTATCGCCGAGGATGAGAAGCACCTTTCCAAAGTCAACCTACATATCCCTGAACACCTCGCAGCTCCGGTATCGCCACGCTCGGATGCATTCGTATCCCCCAAAGGGCTGGACGCTCATTCAAGTAATGATATGACTTCGGGTGGTGGCGAAATCAAAGTCATAGAAGCCGCCAAAGCAGTGCTAGGGTTCATGCCTCCACCCGAGAGAAGAACAGGGTTAACACGAGCGCGTAAAAGCAAAATGCGGAAGGGCAACGTGCGTGGCATGGCTGGAGGTGTTGTGGATGGCGACGCTTAAGGGGTATAGATGGATGATTTGCTTTTCTTTGCATTCTATTGGTTGCGGGTTAGACATATCTATATTCGACCTAGTATGCACAGCCGAGGAAATCAAGAGTGTATGCAATGGTGGTGAAAGACGTTGATTGTTCAGGATTATTGCGCAGCAGGCTGAATGGGGAACCAACGGTTGAACACAACTCCGGGATCGTACTCTCTCTTGATTTTTTGCAGCCTACAGTAATTTTCCCCCCAAAGCTGCAGCGCCTTGTCTTCCATCGAAGATATGTCCGACACTGTTGCCAGTGTTTTCAGTTTCGGAGGAATTTCATGTATGATCCACATACTGTAGTTCGCATATCCCTTGTTTTCGTTTTTGTGCGGTTGCCACTCCCCTGTAGCCTCGATGATTTTTGCCAATTCCTTGCAAAAACCTCTAGCGTATTGCAAACTACCCCCTTCTTGTTCTTCTTTGTCCCAAAAGACAAGCAGAGTGACATTAGGCTGCGGGCCACGGGATCTGTACGCCATTGCATCCGCAGGAACTGCACATATTTTCCCAAGTGGCATAAACTCATAACCTACCAGCACGTCGAATGGAGGGAGCGTCGAATGGGTAGGATGTACAGAAGAAGCGGAGGTGACGTATTCAAAGACCTCCTGAGCATGAGGCGATATACGTGATTGTAAGCTTGTTCCACCCTAAAACCAGGATCGTTCAGGGACGGGGCTTCAACGTATGGAATCACTGGCCATGTAAACTTTTCGCCCATGAACGGCGTTCTGATTCTGGAGCCCATTGAGATCCTCGTATGGGACTTCGCTGGCGAAATCAGCTACTGGCCCTAATTCCCGCACCGAATGATATGGTACATGATATACAAGGGGGAAATACACCTACCAAGGTCATAAAAGTGCTTGAAATTTGCTCTGCCTTCTTCCTCAGATCCGTTATAAAAAAGCATCATCACCACTGCGGGCTAGATTATTGTCACCTCTCGGAACAAATACGGCATATTGAAAATACGGACCTGCCTGTCTGGACCAGGTCCACGAGACAGTACCAACATTGCACCTTCCTTTTCACCAATTCCAGGCCACCACTTATCAACAGCCTCGGCGACTTTATCGAGAAGTGTTGGCGGAAAAACGATTGGTCCTGCAAACACAGTTTTGCGTTGAGGAAAGGCCTTGAGAACAAACTCCGTTACGATGCCAAAATTGCATCCTCCTCCGCGGATGCCCCAAAAAAGGTCTGGATGCGACGTCGACGATGCAGTAACGATGGACCCATTAGCAGTAACTACAGTGGCTTGAACTAGATTGTCAATGACGAGACCATGCTCGCCTGAAAGCCAGCCGAAACCACCACCTAAGATAAGGCCACCTACGCCTGTGTGATTTACCGTGCCCCCAGGTGTTCCCAGACCATGGGCAATTGTAGCGCGATCAACGGTACTCCACAGTGCTCCACCGCCTACACGCACGACTTTGCGAGCGAGGTCAACTCGTGCAGTGTCAAAATAGCGCGATAAATCGATGCAGAGACCATCCTCAACGGAAGACGCCCCAGATGGGTTGTGCCCACCGCATTTAATCGCAAGGGGGATGGCGTTTGTGGTGGCAAACTTAACGGCCGCAGAAACATCAGCCTCGTCCTTTGGAAACACGACATACCTGTGTCTACATTTAGTTTCTAACTCGGATGAGCATGGGTACATGGTGAGCTCACCGTGCCTTTCGTTCAGAGTTCGCTGCCCATCGTGCGATAGCTGCACGATAATCGGCAGAGCTCGAATCCACAATATCACCCTTAAAGTCGTTCGTCAACGAGGCTATCTCCATGATGATAGATACACGGTTGTTCCACTAGGTATACCCTACCATGTTTTATACCTGTTAGAATCAATTGTTACATACTTACCCAAAGAGGATAACACAATGGAATCTGACACCAGGCGTTGGCATATATGTAATATTGAATATACACGCGCCCACCATACATTACAAAAATCTATGTATATAGAAAAGTTCCACGTAGAGTCTGAATCAATTACAAATTCAATCATCACAGCGGGGTATACATCATGATCATGGCTGTCCGGATACTTACTTGAAATTTATCCGTTTTGATATGAGCAATTACGGTGGGCGAGCTGTATCAACATGTTGATACAGCTCGCCCACCGTAACAATGAAGTAATTCTATCAAAATTCTAGCCGTAACTTAAATTCCAAACCTTTTCTAAGAATGCCCCAACGCCGCCCTCATCGTTGCTTGTCGTCGTAAATCTCGCTGCAGCTTTGGCAGCGGGCATTGCGTTCCCCATAGCCACGGAATATCCTGCAGCATTGAACATGTCAATATCATTCTCCCCATCGCCGAATGCCAGAACGTGTTTCGTTGATATATTGCCTAAGCTCTTGCAGATATGCGCAAGGGCGCTACCCTTATGCACCTGGGGGCAGATGGCTTCAACGATCCACGGAATCGCACGAGTGGACTTGAAGGGTGAAGGTGAGCTGATGGCAAGCGCATCTAGAGCCTTGCTTGCGGCTAGTGATACTGCTGAATATTAAAGTACACGGATCTACGAAACGTTTGTACTTACAATCAAGATCTGAAGAATCTGAGCAGAGCGTGACTTTCGGGACGAGAAGTTCTTCACTAGCGACTTGTTGTAGAAAACGTGTGCGATCGGGCTCTTTAGAGCAATCCCGCACGCCCTCGTCGTATCTGGAGACCCATAAGGTGTATGTTCAATAGAACAAGATAGCCCATACCTGGCAGCGATCTCACACCAATCCTTCCTATGTTTGCCTACGCCGGGCGAAACCAATACCACTGCATCCTCTGTGAACACAAACGTACCGAACTCGGTTGTGCCTTCAACAATATGTGCGACGACAGCAGGAGGGAGCGCGCAAGAAAAGTTGGTCAAGGAAGCCCCAAGAGGACCGCCATATATGAGTGCTCCATTACAATGAGTGGCAGGAAAGTGTGAGGGGAGGCTAAGGGCCTGGCGTATTTTGAGACAGCTGTTGTATTGCTTTCCACTGGCTATGACAACGGGCAGATCGGGATGAGAAGCTCGTAACTTGGCGAATGCGGAGAGCGTCCTTGGGTGTATGATGTGATCAGAAGTTAGCAGTGTCCCATCAACATCTGTGATGATAAGTTTAATATCATCTGCGGACGGGAGTGCCATCTATAAACAAAAAAAAAAGGACCCCAAAGAGAATAGGGAGTATCAGAGTGGTCGTTTTAATGGTGTTTTGATGGTGTTTTGAGGTTGTTTTGAGAAATGTTTTGGACCTTGGAATCTGCCCGGAAACCGGAAACTATTATTTTCAACTCTGATACCTCCCGGTTTTAAGCTTGTTTCACGTCTGTTTTGAAGCTGTTTTTCGTACCACTACTGATCCATATGATGAAATTACTTGATTATAACTGTTTTCTACCCTTTACTCTTACTCAATCTTCATATGATAAAAAAATTCTACTAGAAAGCCAAAATGGGGCTAAAACGAAATCCATTTACAGCCTTTCCCAAAAACCTTGACACATGTCGCTTTTTTTTACTTTTTTTTTGGTGCGCCTGTACGTGCTGCAAGTCGTAACGATGCCATTCCGTCACATAAGTAGTGACCTAAAACAACGATCACTGTGGCTCCTGGCCCATGGCTACACTCTTGAGGATACGTGCCAAATCCTTGGTGTGTCTCAGAGTAGTGTGCGCCAGTGGGGTGACAACTACGAAGAGTACGGCCATGTCGTGCCACCATCGAATCCGAATCAAGGGAGGCCGCACGTGCTTGAGGGGGAGAGACTTCACACATTGGTAGAACTCATTGAATGGTCTCAGGAAATGTATTTAGATGAGCTGCAAGACTGGCTTGCACTAGAACATAACATTCTGGTCGCAATAACTATGCTGGATCGCAACATTTGGGAAGTAGGCCTGACCTACAAGTTACTGCGACGGGCAGCAGGGGAGAGGGATGAAGGGGCTAGAGCGGCATGGAGAGCTGACATGCAGGCCAATTTCATTGCTGGTATGTTGGTCTGCGTGGATGAGTCAAGCAAGGTCGAGTGGACTATCTACCGTCACTAGGGCCGTTCGGTGCGAGGCAAATGATCTGTCATCAAAGCCCTGTTTGTGAGGGGAGAACGTTACCAGGTTCTGCCCTGAGGACCTGCAGCGCAGACTCTGCTTCCGTCTCTGAGCTGCTGATGCTCAACACCGCTGATGGCTTCGGGCGAGCGGGGATGCGCAAACGAAGATGAATTGGTTCTGCAGTGGCCTCAGTGAGTATATGAGATCACCGAATGAGTGAATCCTTGAATCTCACGCAACATTGAATTCCCCGCAGCCTCCAGCGAATCTTCGCTACTGTGTCCTATGTCTGCCGGCTCTGACACTGGCTGGACAGCTTCATAAGGAGGAGGAGGTTCAGCTCCATTCATAGTCGCCTGTGGATGTTTAGTATATCTTGTAGCAACTTGATAAAAAGTGACTGTGTTTTGCTCACTGGGCGCCTGCCCTACAGGTGGCGCACCAAAAAAAAAGTAAAAAAAAGCGATGTGTGTCAAGGTTTTCGGGAAAGGCTGTAAAATGAGTTTGGTGAAAACACTTAAGAGCCGTTTTGGTGAAAAGCTGTTTAAACAGAATTAAAACAAAACATCAAAACACTGTTAAAACGGCCACTCTGATACTCCCTAATATAACAATCCACATGGACAGCAATTACATATGTACTACATAGGAAGCTTCAAGCTGGAATTAATGCCGATGGATTCGGACCGCGAGAGCTCACCTGTTCACCATGAACCAGGCTTACGTCCATTGTTTTTACCCTATTAGGATGAAGATGGCTCCCATGGTACCACCACCACCACCAACACCCAATTCTGCTCCAGGACCACACAACTCCGATCCACTGGCCACTCGCTCAACCAGATATACGAACTCATACACCAGATTGCTTTCCCGAAGACCAAAACCGCAAAAACTGTGTCAATCTCTCTTGACACACTTCACACTGCTTGCAACTTGATCACATCCACCTGCACTATCTTTAAAGAACCTTCATACAATCTTGAGAACATATCCATCCTAGAAAAACTTGATGTGATCTCAGCCCACATTGGCCTCACCTCAAAGCAAAGTGATAAGCGCACTTATGCATCTGTTCTCACAAGTGCTGCACCTCCCTCCTCTGCACCTCCTAAACTCACCACACATTGTACTACACGATTACACTCATACAGGCTGGTTGCAAGACTCCTGTTTTCACTGACCTCTCTGAAGAGGATCTACTAAGATACCAGTCATTTACTCACTACTAACTCTAAGTGCCCATGACATAAGCAATGGGTTAGAGTTAATGGGTGCTTAAACGGCAAAATCTTGGGAGGTAAAAAATTTATAGCTACGTACTAAGTACCCAGTTGTCAACACTATCGAACTTCATCAAGGTCTCTAGCACTCTATGCCAGGATATTTTTTATTGGCCTAGGCAGTTTGCATGCCATTACAATAAGTTCCAAATGGTACACATGCATAAAACATGCTGAGCGGTTTGCATATCTGCAATTGACTAAGCAATGAGCTGCTAACTGACTGAGCTCTCTGAGAATGTGCTGTCACTCGTGGCTGAACTTGGACTACAAAAAGTCATGCCATCAGGGTTTTGAACAGCACATGTAGACTCTTCATATCTTATCTTGACACTCTAAAATAATTCAGTTACTGAAAACAACCAGACTGAGCCATAGAAGTACATTAGAGCCCATACGGTAAGAGTTTTCGTTTTTGACGCTGGCACTCATTCTCACAAAAACTCTGTCCAGCAGGCTCGGCGGTCTGACTCAGAAACACTGTGGTGTCACACTTGGGCAGTCAACCATCGCTGCCATGATACTGACTTGAGCTCAGAGCAAGAGCCCTCCTGGATCCGCAAATGGCACGCAACTTGCTACCCCTAGTGCCATGCTTGATGCACAATGGCCACTGGCTGATGTACAGGCATTCATCGACTTCCTGATTGACCACAAAGCAGAAGTGGGAGATGGTATGAGTTTCAAGGGCTCTCTTTGGATGCGTGCCACCGCATTTATGGCCAATCATACCTCTGAGGGGGGAGTGAAGACCCCGAGTGCCTGCAGGACGAAATGGGCAAGGGTGAGTTGTGTCTTGCCTATGGCGACCATCAATGCGAACACTCACAAAATCACAGCTCAAGGAAGCCTTTCAAAGGGTCATGGAGCTCAAGAATATCTCTGGGCTCACGTACCACAATGATTCTGGCATAGATTCTCATGGTGCAGAGGATACATGGAGCGTATATTCGCAGGTGAGTTGCATCACATTTCACCTTTCTTTGTCACTGACAGAACGCAGGTACACCCCAAAGCGGTCAAGTATGGGAAACATGGGTTCCCATACTGCCAGAGCCTCACTGTGCTTCTGTCAGGCACACCCAAGGGCAGGCATGCTTTTCTGCCCAGTGCCCAGTCACAAGCTCCCCAATGCGTGGACAGCAATGAGGGGCCCACTGAGCACCACTCACAGCATGGAGGGGAGTCAAAGTATGATGGGGATATGGGGGAGATTTTGACAGGTGGGATGGATGTTTGTAAGAATATAGATTCTTATAGTAGCATATATGCTACTATCTCAGGTATATAAGTCACCAGAGTGACTTATGGGTTGTATTATATAAGCTGCCCACTAGGGGCACTTGTAGATAGTGGACAACTATACAGTTGTCCACAAGTAATTAGATAAGCATACTTTTTTTACTTGTAACCACACCAGTCGCAGACACCAATAACATATTGGCTCAGTCTGTTTGTGTGATCAATACTAAGTTTCTTACACTTTTTTGACTGCCAATCAAGTTGGCAGCACTGCAATAAAACCTGAAAAAATATCAACTGATCTTTTTACCCAAACCGACGAGTTTAACACTTGCTGGAATTTTCAGAAACAGTAAACAGACATTTACTGTTGATTCTTCTAAATCAATAGAAGAACGCCACAGTGTGGCTGATAGATCTCTGATCTATGACTTTGATAAGAACTCAAAGCCAAGCATCTAGATCCGGAGAGGATCCAGATATGTCTGGAGCCACAGCGAAGGGCCCAGACAGGAGAGTCGAGCCTGCCCACAACGTGGACAGGCAAACGGGAATGCCGACAAGGATATCTAGTCCTTGTAGAACTATGACACCTGTAGCTTCCGACTCCATGAGTCAAAAGTGAGGATCAGCGGATCTAAGGAGATCCACGCCGGAGGAATCAGAAACGGACGAGATATCGCCTGTTAAGAAAACTAAAAGAACTTTGACCAGGTTGAAGTTACGATTGTCTCTCGATGAGTTGAGAGAAGTGCTGACAAGTGACACAGACAATTCACCAGGAGTGTGAATGTCTCAGCTCCTGCATGTCCAAGAACATCACAGATCGTGAAGTTCACCATGCCAAACAGGGACAATAGAACATGTGTCAGCACGCCAGGATGAAGAAACCCGGCAATACGAACGTACAATGGTACATATTGCCTGGATGATTCAGCCCTCAAAGAGAGCCGTAGACATGTAGATACTACATGTGAAGTGAGCCAATGAGCGTGGCTGAGGCAGCTCATGCAGCGGACGACGCCGCAAACCAACTCCAAACCTTAGGAGATCATATGGAACTGTTAATACAGTCCTTGGAGGAGGAAGTACAAGGACATTTACATAGAAAGGCCCTGTAAGGGAATGTCAAGGGACAATAAGACGAATGCCTCTAACCCAAGTGTATAACAAGGATAGCGAATATACATGAGCTATCTACTGCTTATATAGATGTATGGAATGCAGGGGCGTCTAGATAGGAAACATATCTGAAGGCTATCGACCAATCAATATGTGCAGCACTATCTACCAATTGGAGATACTCGAGATAACCTGCTGAGAGATAACTAAAGATAGAGTGTCAGGTCTGTCATGTGTCCATGACAGGTTGGGGATGGATGATGATAAGGAGATAAGAAGGATGTAGTACCGGGTACGCACTCCCCAGGAGTCTACTGGACTGTAGAGTAGGAGCTCCGCTGTAGTAAGTGTAGAGTTCCCCTTACAGGCCCCCAAATGTGGAAACAATCCCAATAGGGATCGTGAAGTTGACCACAAAGCTGAGAAGGCTCGCAAGAAACGAGACAGACAGAGGATGCCACCTCCATCTGGACTGAGTAACAGAAATATTTCTCAGGAAATTAGTGCTACTCTGGAGCAGGATAGTATCAGTATGCGCTGGCATACTGAGGAAGAGACATATTGTGAGCTGGAGGCTCGCGATAGAGGAAATATCTGTGAGGGAATTCACAGATAGAAAAAAACATACAATGAGCAGGAAGTGCTCAAGACAGTGACCCAACAGTCACTGCGAGAAATGATGAAGTCTGACACTGATAGCGTCAGTACCACAACTAGCACTCACATTACCATTGAATGTGAGTTCGATCACTGGGATAGGATTGAACATAAGGCAGCGCGACAGAAACACTGTGTGCTAGAACTCCATGCTAAACAGGCGGATAACCTAGTCGAGGAGGCATATATTGCTGGAGTTGAAGGTGATGCCTTCAACAAGCTGATCGAGTCAGTGAGAGTGGCTCGATCCACCCTCAGCAGCAGTCATAGACTGAGGGATGCATTTTTAATGGCTGACAAACGTTGACCATTGTATCAGATCAACGAAGACATTAACAATCCACCGGTGCAGCAGGACGTGAGTAATCACGTCCCCCACCCGCACAGGCAGACACAAGCGATACTGTGTGTGGTATCACTAGCAGTTATGGATCCTGAAGGGAGGGTTCAGGAGGTAGTAGGAAATCCATCTACGTATGTAGATGGAGTTGCAAAGATGGTGCGAGCTGCCCTTGAGAAACACAAGGACAGCAAGCCAGACAAATTCGTTCTTGCTAAAGCCGGCGTAAAATTACCTCACCCAGCAGAATATGCTGGGAAAGCAGATCTCGAAGAATTTGAGAACTTTGTCTCAGGAATCCTGAGATGGCTAGGCATGAATAGTCTACTGGGTCCGTCCAGCACAGAACCTCAGTTGAACTATTTGGGCACCCGCCTCAAAGGTGAGGCATTGGAGTGGTACACTCGAAATATCTAGTGTCATGATTGAGTTGTAATTGACTGGACCCTCGAGAGTGCACTCGCTGGTCTACAACAGCGATTCCTACACGCACTCATGCACAGACATGCATCAAACAAGTTCGACACAATCGTGCAAGGGACTAGAACCGTTCAGGAATTACTGAATGATATTACAAAGTACGCAGCGTGGATGATACATCCTCCCAATGAGTACATGATCCGCAAGCGGTTTGTAGCAATGCGTCGAGAAGCACTGTGTCATGAAGTCCTAAAACTAGGCTACACGACAGAATTCAGTTCAATAACTGAATTGTATGAAGCCGCAAAGGCAGTAGAGGATGTGTCCCGATATGACATCAGGTCGCGTAAGATGGAGTCTACTGGTGCTCATGCACCGCAGGCAAAGCCCACTTCGACAAATAGTCAAAGTCAGGCTGTGCCAAGTTTGTTGCGAGCTCCCAATACAGGGAGCCGTCCTACAGCAAAGCAGATGACATATCATCTGCCTAATGCTTGACCTCAAGTAGGGCTGTCCATGAGTCTACCCATGGATCACCTGGACTCAGATCCATGGGTATTTTCATTTTCAAACCCTATACTCAGATCTGCATGGGTATTGCATCTGGGTGATCCGAACCCACGAGTTTCGGACTACTCGTGGGTTGATCCGTGGGTATATATTATTCGTTTTCAGCAGAAGTAGCTAGCTATGTATTAACCCTAATTTTTACAATTTATTTCGTGTTTTTATCTCATTTTATTGGGGCCTGTAGAGCCCCAATAAATTAGATAAAAAAATAAAATAAATTTTAGAAATTAAGGTCAATATGTAGCTACCTACGCCCACTGAAATCATAAGCCACAGATCCCAAATACCCGTGGGTTTTAGGCAGAATCCCATAATCCATACCCAGATCCGTGTGGGTATTGCCCATTGGGTACCCAATACCCATGGGATCCTTACCCACGATTTTTCCCATGGATCAACCCACGGGTACCCGTGGGTTGATTCGGACTTGTGGACAGCCTTAACCTCAAGCAGAGACAAGGCTGAGTATACCCCAAACAGGGGTACAAGCTACGCAGAGAGCTGGAGCAGGAGCTCCCGCCACTTCTCACCCTCCACAGAAACCTCCTGGAGGTTCAGGAGGTCAAGGACGTAGGCACAGAGCTAACATGCTATGAGTGTGGACAAGTTGGGCATATCAAGCCCAATTGCCCACAGTGGAAGAACAAACTGTGCATAGCAGGTGCATGGTTGGAAGAAGTGGTTGAGCACTCAGGGAGTGCTCAAGAAGGGGAGGAGGAGCCACAAAGTGGTGAATTAGATGAGCGAATGGACATCCAGGACAACCATGAGAGCAAAATCGGAGAACTAGTTGCTGATTACCAGTCGGAAATCACGCCCTATCAATGGGATGATGACAACGATACGAGAACACAAAGCTCGTATCGAGCGGACAGAGTATGTCTGCTAGGAGGATCATATGAGGAAATACAGCACATATATGTGGCGCAAAAACCCACTACCACAATTAGTGGTGGTTCAAATTGAAACAACGACTCCTGTATCCACACTGGAGTCATAGATAGGACCATCAAGCCTATCTATGATCATCGGTTCAGATCACGTGACAAGACATGCCCCAAATGGGCACGTATAGACAATCAAACAATCTCCAAATATTGGGAGATTGGTGGAGTCAGAGCCCACTGTCTATTAGACAGCACATGTGAGGGAGTCATGCTCCCTCCAGACTTCATATGTGTCATAGGCATCAAGACATTTGAACTCGAACGTCCTATTGGTCTACAGCTAGCATGTGTTGGCAGTAAGTTGACCATCAACTGCAGAGCACACACCAACATACAATTTGATGAGCATAATATCGAGGAATACTTTGATATAGCGAACATAGACTACTACGACACAATACTGAGACCACCGTTCCTACGTAAACTAGGGATATCCCTCGACTTTAGAGGCAAGGGATGCATCTGCATGGGAAAGGAAGTAATCCTGAACCATGTGAATGCTTGGGAAGTACAGCCGGACTACCAAGATCCAGCTGAACACAAGACTTGAATTGAAAATCTTAAACCCAAACTAGCGAGCCACACTCCGTGACTTGCAAATGGCTCCTTGTTGCAAGTGGAGCCATCGATGAACTCGCCAGATGGGAGGTGAGACAAGGGAAAATGAAAAGAAAAGCAATGAAACATTGACATTGGTCTACCCGACCAACATACCAATGGAATTACTGATGGGATTACCAGCACCAATCAACCATTATTAATGGCTGATGACTTTCCCAAACTCAGGGGAAAGATGGGAGCTAGAGTTCACAAACCTCTTTGGAGGTGTGCCTTTAGAACTTCCTCCTTGGAGGGAGATCAACCATGAAATTAATTCTGTGGATGAAACTAAACAGTTTCATTATTGGTTACCAAAGTGTCCTGAGGCACTTCGAAATGAACTGATCGACAAAGTTGACCGGTATACCACCGCTGGTTGGTGGGTATCAGCATCAGTATGTTCTGCAGCGCCAGCACTATGCATTCCAAAGAAGAACAGAAAGCTCAGAACAGCAATAGGTCTATGTCTACGCAATGACAATACAGTGAAGGACATTACACCCTTCCCAGACCAGGAGACGATCTGGCACAACGTACCTCATGCTGCATACCAGTCCAAGCGTGACATGTCCAACACATACAAACAAATATGCATAGTCGAGGAGGACGTCAATAAGATGGCCTTCACGACAATATTCAGCACATTCAAGTGCTGGGTTATGCAGATTGGCAACTGTAACACACCATCTACATTTCAACGTCTCTTGATGTTGATGTTTCGTAACCAAATTGGTTGATCAGTCCACGTATACTTGGATGATATGTTCATCTATTCGAGCTCTCTCGAAGAGCATGAAAAACACCTTCGAAAGGTGTTTGAAATATTACATGAGGCACATTTGTTCCTCAGTGGAAATCGATTCAAGATCGATTTGTATTCGCGTCATATGGAATGTCTTGGTCATAGTATAGATGACAAGGGCATCCATGTAGATGCAGATAAGATGGAGAAGGTTTGAGGTGGGAGAAGGCCTTGAACATTTAACGATGTCCAAAGATTTTTAGGACTCATTCAGTATCTGGCACCATATATGCCAGATTTGACAGCATATACAACCCCCTTATCAGGGAGTGCACGAAACAACATGTTTCAATGGACACCATTGATGGATAAGTGTTTTGACTCAATCAAAGCACTAGTGTGTAAGGCTCCAATCCTGAAGTCTATAAACCACGCTAGTTCAGAACCCATTTGGGTTGTGACAGACGGCTCCAAATATGGAGTCGGAGCAGTTTATGGACAAGGTCCAGACTGGATGACCTGTCGTCCAGCAGATTTTCTTTTGAAGAAATTCAGTCCTGCGCAACAGCGTTACAAAATGCATGAGCATGAGACAATCGCTATCCTAGAAGCACTTATGAAGTGGGAGGATGAGCTGTTAGGTCGCCAGTTCACACCGGTGACAGATAACAAAGGTCTCAAATACTTTGAGACACAACAGCACCTGTCCAATAGACAGGTGCGCTGGTGGGAGTTCCTCTCCTGATTCAACTATACCACGGTACATGTACCGGGGGTGGAGAACAAGGTAGCCAATTGTCTGTCGCGCTACTATGAGAACGATACCAGGGTGAAAGTCACCTCGTGGAAGAATATGTCGACACAGATGCGTGGCTAGATCCAGAAGGAGAGTTCCTCCCAATGAATCAATTTGTAGAAATACAAATGGCTGCAGTGCGACGGTTGCAGCAATGACAAGATGTGACAGAGCAGCGTGTCACGGATGCGCAGCAGATGAAGCAAGCAGGGGAAGTACCTCCCACACAGGCAGAAGGTAATGAGGAGGATGATGTACTAGCCACACCATTTGGTGCGGACTCAGAGAGTCTACGCTCACACATAGAACACGGGTTTGACCTGAGACAGGCCATAGCCAATGGCTATGGGACAGATCCAATACTCAAGAAAGTATTGGCAAATCCTGAAGCTCACCCAAGATTCAGGGTGAGAAATGGACTGGTTTGAACAAAGAACCAGTTCAATAAAGACGTTGTGTGTCTTCCCTGGGAAGTATTTTCCAAGGGGAGGAGAATGGTCAAGATAATTATTGATCATGCACACAGAGTAGTTGGCCATTTTGGGCAATTCAAAACTGACAAGTACATCAGACGATGACAAGCATGATACTCGACAGCGCCTACTACACTACAAAAGACGCTCACTGCACACATGCCTATCATCATCAGCTTTCGCCAGACCATCATCTGCTGTGCTACCTCCAGTCTGCCAGACACATCATCTCCACACTCATTCTATTTTTCATCAATTCTATTTTCAATATGCCATCCAGCATTGCCGCCACCATGTCCCATGATTCGTTTCAGATGACCGCCAAGCCAGACATACACGTTGGACCACGCATTGAACTTCCTAGTCAGTGTTCTCCCCTTGATGTTCATTTGTCCAGTCCTCCTCCACAAGTCGCACATCGTCGGTACTATCCTCTATATGTCGAATCTCCTGAAGGCCCATTCCGAGTATTCCCCTCATATCCTCCTTATTGCATTCACGATTGCATATGGGTATTCGATCAAACCTTCCATGCTCCCTTCTACATCATCGGTTTTGACCCAAACTTTGAACCAGTGAATGGTTGGCATCGTATCGTCCTCAGGAATAACTGGTACATCAAAGAGCACGGACCAGGAACAGAGATTTGCTATGGTTATGTGCCTAAGGACTTCGTCAAGAAGGGCTCGTCTTCGTTCCCTCTCTGGAGGAAATTCGTATCCAAGTGTCGTGATTGGTTCACATGTTTCTGAGTCGTCATCAAGTTGCATGACTCACTTACTCATCTTCGGAGATATTTGACAAGCAACTGGAATCCTATTGGACGGCTATGACTCATTTTTCATCACCTGACTCACTCGCTTCTTGGCTGTACTTCTATTTCCAATTGTTCCACATGGTCTATTGTCTATGACTCACTTCTATTCTATTTCTGGCTTCTATTTCCAATTCGCTGCCACATTTCTATTCATTTCTTCGACCACCTGACTCATTTTTCCATTTCCTTACAAACCACCTTCCTATTTTGGTTTTCTGCCTCTCGCTGTTAGTCATTTCTCCTGTCTGCTGTCGACAACATCGTTGTATGGCATACTCACATCGTTTGTTGTTCTGCTCATGTATATAAGGCCTGTTTTGCCTTAGTGTACCCCAATTCACCTCTTTCAGTTGGATTCACTCGTCTAAGCCTAAGTCTACTGCTACGTCTACTACTACTACGTCTACATCAAGGCCAGCTTTGTCAATCACGTGACACTTGCTGTTGTATCTCATCTACGCTTATGTCAGCGTATTACGTCATCATCATCATCACTGCTACGTCTTCGTCTTCATCCTTGTTCTACTTTTGTTGCTGCTGATAGCAAAGCGCACTGGGCCGAACACCAGTGTAAGTAGCCGTGCAACGACGACACCGCTACCCACTGTCTTTTGGATCTATTTCCGAAAGTAAACCGACAACGATTGTACTGGTGGTCGGGAATGGCAGCTGACATAGAGTTCGTTCTGTGGATCCTGTGCAGCCTGTCAGGCTGCAAAGAAGGACAATAGATGACCAGTAGGGTTGTTGCATACCCTGCTGATACCTGATAGACCATGGCAGTCTAGCAGAATGGACTTCATTGGTCCATTGCCAGAATCAAAGGGTCATGACTACTTATTAGTCGTACTCACGTCTATGGTGCATCTAGTGCCAACTACAACAAGAGTTACTGCATGACAAGCCGCATGGCTATACCTCAAAGAAGTAATACGCCTGCATGGAGTACCTGAGTCGATTGTCTCGGATCGCGACTCCAAATTCACCTCCATATTTTGGAGGGAATTGCAGCGGGTAATGGGCATGAAACTGCTCATGTCCACAGCATTCCATCTGCAGAGGGATGGAGCAACAGAATGAGCAAATCATTCTGTAGGGCAAATACTCTGCACTGTAGTGCAGAGTGATCAGAAGGATTGGGCTGAGAAATGCCCAATGGTAGAATTTTCACTGAACAGTTCAGTCAGTGCGACCACAGGATACGCACCGTTCAAACTGAATGATGGATATTTGCCCTGTATGGGCAAGTACTATCAGTGGATACTACCTTTAGAGAAGCATGGCAGTTTGCACAACAAGCATTGTGGAACCTGATTGATGCTCATGATGCAATCGAGTACAGCAGACAGACACTGTGAATATGTAAGAATCTACATGCTTTCACACAAACAGACTGAGCCAATAAGTTTATTGGTGTCTGCGATGTGTGTGGTTACAAGTAAGATTAAAGTTGCTTATCTAATTAGTTGTGGACAACTGTATGGTTGTCCACTATCTACAGGTGCCCCTAGTAGGCGGCTTTACATAATCTGAGCCATAAGTCACTTTGGTGACTTATATTCTCTAAATAGTAGCATATATGCTACCGTAAGAATCTACATTCTTACATCCTCCCCACAGACCAAACCTCAGGGAGGTTTGGGCAATGTTTTGCTGATGGGGGATCAGCATATATGGGTACAGGTGCAGTTGAGGAAGACTGCAAGGCTACTTCAACAGAGTTGTCGTAGTAGAGGGGGTCGGCGGGGTGGACTTCCATAGGATTGTCCTCCGCAATGTGAGCGGATGGAGCAGGGGGTCCCATCGACGGCACATCCGTATGTGCCTGCAAGTGGGGAGGCCCTCTGCCTCATCCGTCTAGTGACAAATCATCGTTGAACGTGCTAGGTGATCCCCAAAATCCTGGGGGACGCGCAGGGGTAGGTATATGAAGGCCGGTATATTTCCGGCCTTCACGGGCATCGAGTACCCTCTGCGCAGTCTCGTTGTAGCAGACCTTTCTCTGCGTGCGCATGAAGTAGGGCTCTATATTCACTAGAGCCCTAGCGGGATCTACCCCCGCATAGGTACCTAGCCACGGGGCTGACTTGTCGAGCGACGTCTCCACATGGGGGCGTTTCCATTCAAACACCTTCTCGACGCTAGTAGACAATAGCATTGGGAGATCTTGCCGCCAGCATGTACCAGCAAGATCGGCCCACTGGCCACAGACTGTAAACAATTCCATGAGTTTTTGAAGAAAGACTAGGCTGTCTTTCTTTGGCTTAATGAGTTTAAGCCACACCCATATGTCCATATCCTCCAATTGGAGGGTGTTATCCATAAGCCCTCAAATAGCGGGCGATACTCCCTCTGGGGAGTATTCTATCATGTGTAACATGTCCCTAAGGTTGGGAGGCGTGTCATGAGCAATCTCAAACGCTGGCATTTGAGTAGCCAGGTGTTGCTCGCGATCAGCACACTTAATGATAGCATGCTGTGCGATATGGCCAATGTCGCGCATGCAAGTGTAAGCTGCTCAACGAACTTAGGGTCATTGAGCTGGCAGGTGGCGAACCACTCTGTGGGTCGATGGCTCGTGTGCACCACATTAGGGTGTGGTGCTTTGCCCAATGGGCGGGGTAAATATCCTGTCTGCATTTTAGGCGGGTTGCCTATGGCCAGGGCGATGTGGGTGTTCAGCAATGCAGGGTATGGTGCCACTAACACTTGCTTCATGGATGCGGTCTGGTGACCGGATCGAGTTGGTCCTACTGGTGAAGCACCGGGAGTCGGCAGAGAGGGACTCACTGAGTCCGTCACTGAGTCTGGCAGCAATGTCAGATCGATTATAGTTGGCACCAATTGCGTCGACTTCATGGCGGATAACTTATCCGCCATTTCACAATTAAGCTGTCTCTCCTTATTGAGAGCAGCACAAAGTGTATTGAGCTCTGACTGGAGCTCGCATACCTCCTCCTTGTAGGAGGCTACCGCGTCCTTAACAAAAGGACACACCATTTCTCTGAGTAAAGGTGGCCAAGCCACATTTAATGCACGTTCAATGTCATGCATTTGGGGGTCAATAAGC
>MU134294.1:745827-765318 GCA_015039355.1 Ramaria rubella | reverse complement strand
GCGATTTCGAGTCGTAAAATGTATAGATTTCAATGTAATGAAAGACGTTTTAACTTCAGTGTACCGGAGCGATTGTGAGCCGAAAAAAAGATGTAATAGGTTTTGGTTGTGAGACAGTTTCTCAGTCGACACCACTGTATAGTATAGTTCAGAGTGAATGAGTTCTACCTATTTCGTCTTGTAGAAATATATGTTATAAGTAACAGTGTCGTGGAAGTAACTCTTCGTGAAAATGAGACGAGGTCAACCAAAGGGCTCTCTGTCGTTGTATCTTAACTGGTACTGGTTTATGTCCCTGAGCGTCCAGATAAGGTTGTCAAGGTTCTCTAACTGGGACACTGAATAACTATCAGTAACTTTTTCGTTCAGCTTGACCTTTGACAGCAGATGCGTTAAGTTTCGGATTAACAAAACCCAAACAACAATATCAGTAGGCTCCTTACTTACGTCAAACAGGTCGTGTCCCTGGACAGTCCTAGGATTGGTCCTCCTGAGACAAAAATTACAGTTGGTTGGCTTCGGCACACGGTAACGTGTCAGGAACCGGTCCTAGGTCCAATGCTTCCTCGTAGTTCCCTTATGGAACGAAGTGAAGTTCGACCGACCCTCCGTTAGGTGGTTTCAATTAACATAAGTTCATGAGGTGTCCTATAAGTAGTCGGAGAGGGGGGGAGAAAGTGTCTCAGACGTGACGACATATGTACTGGAACAGGTCCTTTGAGGAACTTCTGATTTCTCAACTAGAGTAGATGTAGGTGTAAGACTCCTGTTTCCTACCGTGCGAGGTTCTTCATAAATAGACCTTCACCTACAGGTCGAACATGTGGTCCTATATAAAGACTCTAGTTCCTCCCTGTGGAGTCCTGGTGTTTCGCACACGACACCCTAACACTTCCTTAATAGGTCACCGTCTAGAAAAGGGACTGGTTGTAGGTTCTCGGTGACACGTTTGAGACGTGAGACACCCAGTAACCCTAGGTGTGCGTATAAGAGTCACTCTACGTTCTGAACCTGTACAACGGTGTCAACTCTGGAAACCTACGTCCGAGGATGTTATAGGAGAAATCAAGGGAAACCTTACTGTCCATTCCAGACGACCTTCAGTGGTGGGGTTCGTTGTCACTGTGGTGGTTTTTCCAGTCCAACTAGTACCTCTAGAGACTCTCTAGACAGATGTCGGAGTGTCCGTTTCGCTACGACGTAACCTTGAAGTAGGGTCTACTATTCTGACTGAGAGAACTTTTCGAGTCGGGACAGACTAGGAAAACTGTACGATGTATGTCTAGAGAGTAGGTTAAGTTACCCTTACGGTGTGTACGACACTCTTCACGCTGGTGGTCCCTCCTCATACCGACGTTACGGACTCCTACGGTACGTATTCTGTTACTCGGGGACTCGAGATGTACTCACTCGTTCACAATAGGTACACTTACTAAAAGGACACGGAGGACCTGGTACCTGTTTCTTGTCAAACGGTGTTCCAGACGGAACACGTAGAAAAAAAATTTCGTCTTCGTTCTTGTAGTAGTACATGAAAGGAAACCGGTCGTAACTCGAACCGTTATAAAAGACGTCTAACAACGTTAAGTTGTTGTCCTAATATTAGGTTAACGAGTCGATGGTTCGCCAAGGGACGATAGTCGAGGGTAACTGGACACTGGACTCCGTACAGAAGTATGAACAGGTCCTTAAACGGTCGGACCGCGTACTACTCCAGATGGACTATGTTTGGTTTCAGTATCTGGACTAGTAGTCTTCCTAGGACCTAGAGTATGTGACAGACTTATGCTATAAAGTTTAGTAGTGTCTAAAACAGAAACTTGTACAGGGTGTCAGGAGACCCTAGTCTCCCTCTCGTCAAATACTCCTATCATTGTTTGTTGGAGGCTTCGACTCTCGGTCAGACCTACGGTGGTCGAAGAACTTCTGTGTTGGAGGTAAGGACCAGTAGAAGGTCGTCTGGAGCTCGTTCCGTACGAACGAACAATCATCGTTTAACAGACGGTAGTTTACAGGACTACAAAAGTATCCTACACCCTGGAGACTGTTGTCATTCATCGTACGCGTCTATCTTTGCTAGAGGTCTACTTCCCGAACGTTTCACATATGCTGGTTACCGATACGGAAAAAAAGCTCCGAGGGTGAAGGAAAACAGTCCGAAGGTCCACTTCACGAGTCCTTTAAGTTATATTTCGGTGACGGAACGGAGACCTATTCAAACTAACCGAAGTTTTTTTCGGTACTCAAACCAGAACCTTGCTAGACGTGCGAGGTTCTATCAGTTCCGTAGACATAATCCTAGTTTCTACTATCTTACGACTAGAACCTCTACTTGTCCCTCACGATATTGTCGACCCTGAACTCACACATAGAGTTTGAGACTGTTGGAGGTCTTTCGGAGTACCCGTGACTGTATCGCTCGTAGTTCCATGACGACCTGAAGTAGGTACGAAGAAGGTTTGAGGTACCACCACACCAGTACAGGGAACATCTACATGAACACTTACATGAACTACCTCGTGTACAATTCTCAGTCGAGTCGTAACTACACTGTAAGGTTGAGGTCCTCTTCGTGTCCTTACATTCCGTGTTGTAGAGACAACAGGTAGTACACCGGAGACTGTAGTACGAAAGACGGTAGTAGTCCTGCTGCCATAAGTCCTATGGGTAGCAGTAACTGTCATCATAAAAGCGTCTTGAAAAAACCTTTTACGAACGATGTGAAAAAGAGGAAGTACGTCCCTCGTAACCCCAGGTGTCGAGGTGTCCCCGGTACCCAGTACTCTAGTGTCTGGTCAAACATTTCGGACCCTACCCAGAGACCTAATCCTTTGTGACGACTTTAGTACCTTAGTTGTAGACGTCCTCAGGACTCGGATAGAAGTAGAACCTTGGTTTACTCTTCTACGTACACTCCGTCCGGTGTGAAGACTTTGAGTTACCATACGTGTGCCCGTTGTCGAGAAGGGTCTTGTAAAAACAAGTACTAGTTCAGTTATTCCACAAAAAAGAACTCGACTTTCTGTGTACTCTGGTTTAGTCCGGACAGTGACCGTCTAACGGGACCGTCTTCTCGAAGAACCTAAAGAGAGGTCACCTGTAATCGACAGTACCAATATTTACGTGACCGTAACGGTATGAAAGACCGATACCGGTCTCTCAAAACTTCCAAAAGGTAGTATAGGGAACGTGGAGGAACCTTACACCGACCGTTTATATATGGAGACTGGGTCTAGTAACCCTAAAGACAGTAACAGATTAGGACTCTTTCGTAGTTGTTGGACTAACATGTCCAGACGAGACTCTCAAGGAACTAAGGAGAACTAGGTCCTGTCGGACGAGACGAGTCGTCGACGGGTACGTAGTTGTTATATAAGAACTTTCTCGAAGGGTGATGCGTTCTAACAACAACGGAGAGGAACGGAAACCTTCTCTGCTATTCGTACCATAACCTGGACTCACTGACACCATGCGAAAAAGACTACTGGTCGAACACCAAGTAGACCAACTTGGTGACGTGGTAGGAACATACCTTATAACATCACGGTTGGTTCGAGTGGAGAACCCTTTTCGTTCTGTATCACCTCACCCCTTATCGTTCCGACTGGGAGTATTTAAGAGAACTTTGGTGGAGGGAAGTTAACCTGTTACTCTAGAGAACTAAACAGACTCCATGGTAGTGGTCCCTCTTAGTGTCGTTGGAGACACCACCATCCCTACAATATAGAGGAACCTAGACATACTCGGAACATACACTCGGACCGAACTTATTGTCCTAGTGGACCTCCGTCTAGGGACTCGGAGACTCGTCGGACAGACATATTTACTTGTTTCCCTAACACGTGAACCTCGTAGAGGACGTTCAATCTGTAACATCTCCGTAGGTGTAAAGATAAGGACAGTTAGGAGACGACTTCTCGGACTCGTCCTAGTATTTACATATCGACCCGTATACTCGGTTGGAAGGGTAGTAGTCCATACTCCCGTGGTACAAGTACCATGTTAAGAGGTACCTCGAACTCCTGTATACCGGGTCTGGTGGGACCTAATGTGAAGATAGTTTACACCGGGGATTACTACACTTTCGGTCACGTAACAATATGACCTTATACAAACGCTTTGACTTGTCGTAGTGAACGTCCTGAAAGTTCTTCTACAAAGTTACCGACACCATGTAGGACTTCGTGACCGTCGACATAGAAAGGTCTATCTGTCGTCGAGGGTTTTTGTCCTAACGCTAGTCTCCTGAAACAGTTTGCGAGACGGTAGGTTACGTTTCTTACTGTCACCCCTGTAAACTGAAGGTATACTGGGTTTATTACTGTACCTAAAAGTCGGAGTTATTGACCGTCTGCTGGAGACCCTTCACCAGCTCCATCACCACCACCGGGTCCTACTCCTAGTACACCTCCTAGTACTAGTCGTAGTCTTAGTACGGACCCTCCTCCCCCTAGTACACGTACACCAACATTACCTCGACCTTCACCAACACCGACACCGACACCGGAATCTCGTCCCAACATGTTTCCCTTGTGTCCCGGGACACCTTCACCACGACTGACGGACTGTCCAGCGTTACGTAGACGGACTCGTGCGTAGACTCGGTGAGGACGTCATGCTCTCTGTGTAATATTTGGTCTACGTACAACACCGTCAACGACAGAGTCACGTAGACGGACCCGTGCGTAGGATCGTTGAAGACGTTGTGGTTCTCCGTGTAATAAATAATAATAATTGTAATCTACGTCCAACTTGTCGTCTACCAACGGTAGCAGACCGACCTTCTCCGACAACGACAACTTATCGTCGGTTGACTCGTGTATAGTCGGTGAACTAGAGCTCCTGAACCTAATTCTCCAACTCCTAACCCTTATACCCTTCTTGGTCGTTATCCTCCGACCTGTTTACCTAGTGGTCTTACGGAGACTCCGACAACATCACGTTCTACTCCTTTACCCACTCCCCCTCCCCCAACGACCACGTTATAGGATAGTCGTCATCGTCGTCGTCGTGCGAGGGTCGCTAACCATCATCTCCAGTAAACTGCGACGAGTGCGAGAGATCGTGCAAGAAGGACTGTTAGTGCAAGACCTCACCTACCTAAGGATCTTTAGTTCTTTTCTACAGTGTTTCTTTTCTTTGTTATTGCTATTGTTTGGTTATTTTTTACGTAACATGAATGTAAACACTTTGAGATTTACTACACACTTATCTAGGTCGTTAGTTTTTAACCTCATGGGTCATTTTGAGTGGTCTCTTTAACCCGTTTTTTTCACTTAAATAGACAGGTTTTTATTTTTACCGTCGTAAAGTCGTATGTTTACGTCTCCGTCCCGACTTTTTTATCTTACTATGAGTGGAAACGTTGGTTTTTTCGAGTCTCCTCTCGTCACGGACTTTATATTCTCTTTTTCCGATTTTTTCGCTTTAATATCAGTGAGTTTTGGTCGGTTTCTTGAGTGGACTATTAGGGTTCCTCCAAGTCCCTTACAAATCTTCGTACGTTCCCCGTTCTTGTACGTTTTATTGGACGTTTTTCGGGTTAAAAACGCTTAATTATTCTCCTAAATTACATTATTTGGAATGGAATCTTTCCTCGTCCCGACAGTGGACTACTCTCGTTACTCTTTCGGGATTTTTTCGCTTTACTCTCCTGTCGTCTTCCCCGTCCCTCTGAATGGTCTCTAGTGACCCCCTTCCCCCCAACCCCTCGTCTCCCTTCGTCGCCACCGTCCGGACATGGGAGCTTCGAAGCTTCGAAACCACTCCACCTCGGGAGGCCATGTAGCTGTGTAAGAATATAATTTTCAACATGTAAAAAAATCCACCAAAGTCCAAAACGGGGTGCTGTGCGAAGCACAGGTTACTCATCTAGTAGATTCTTATAGTAGCATATATGCTACTATCTCAGGTATATAAGTCACCAGAGTGACTTATGGGTTGTATTATATAAGCCACCCACTAGGGGCACTTGTAGATAGTGGACAACTATACAGTTGTCCACAAGTAATTAGATAAGCATACTTTTTTTACTTGTAACCACACCAGTCGCAGACACCAATAACATATTGGCTCAGTCTGTTTGTGTGAACAATACTAAGTTTATTACAATGTTGTTGACGAGAGCAGTTGGTTGGACATGGCTGGCCCAAGCACGAATGGAGCTCGGGGCGCGAACATGGACCCACCCCCTCAGACCCCATGAAGGCAATTCTGTGCCCCAGCTGTGTCTGACCACACCCCCGACTCCCTTGCTGACCCCACAGCCCCCCACACACCTCGCAGTGGTATGCCCTGGAACTTCCGCAGGAGATCTGCATCCACATCATCCAATTCCTTGAAGCGCAGACACTCAGCCTTGGAGGACTTGCCACTGGATAGCAGCGTGCCTTTGAAGAAGAGAGCACGCACTACTGTGGATGGGGCAGGGCTCCAGCGGATCGGAGAGGAGTTCGGCGAGTTCAACCACATCATGCGTGGTAAGCTCATGAGCCCTAGCAAGAGCCCTAGCAAGAGCCAGGAGCGCATGTCATCACCCACAGGTGAACACCATGGAAAGGAGGCCCCGAGTGTGCACATTACCAAAGCCAAATGCACACATATCACAATTGATCTAGCCCAGACACACGCCAGATATTTGCAACCAGAGAGTATGGTTGCCCTGTGTGACCTCTTCACTGAGGATCCCTGGGCTGCCACAACATATGCCGCATTTTGGGTTGATGAGTACCGGCATGCTTGGGTGACAAGGCACTTGGGGAACATGGGGTATTCTACAGAGCCGATGGACAGGGAAGTGGGAATGTAGCTAGTTTTTGAAACCTGTTTCTCCTATAAAATGTACTGCTGTTGTGTTTCTATAGGAAATGATCACTTTTTCACACTTTTTTCTTGTTTAAAATGGTGTGAATCAGATTGGGTGGAAGAAACTGAGAAGGATACATGTATTGTTGTCTAGACTATGCAAATTGGCTCCCCCGGCATAATGCACACTGGTACTGGGTCCACATTGCATCAGCAATGTCATCACGCATTCCCTGTGCTCGTCTCCTCTCAGCTGCCCCCACAGGCCCCAGGGCCAATGCACTGAAGGTGACACCATGTTGTGGGTCCGAGACATCAATGAAATCGTCCAGTTTGAGCGGGTTGTGGTCTCGGATGTAGTTGTGAATATGTAAGAATGTAGATACTTACAGTAGCATATATGCTACTATTTAGGACATATAAGTCACCAGAGTGATTTATGGGGTTTGTATTATATAAGCCACCCACAAGGGGTGCCTGTAGATAGTGGACAACTATACAGCTAGTTGTCCACAAGTAGATTACATAAGAATAACTTTTTACTTGTAAACCACACCATCGCAGACACCAATACAATTATTGGCTCAGTCTGTTTGTGTGAAACAGTAAGACTCTTACACTTTTTTGACTGCCAATCCTATTGGCAGCACTGCGATAAAGAAAAGATCAACCGATCTTTTGTTACCCAGAAACCGATGAGTTTAACACTCGCCGGAATCTTTGGAAACAGTAAACAGATGTTTACTGTTTATTCTTCTAAATTCAATAGAAGAACGCCACAGTGTGGCTGATAGATCGTAGATCTATGGCGTTGATAAGGAATCTAAGCCAAACGTCTAGATCCGGAGAGGATCCAGATACGTCTGGAGCCGCAACCAAGGGCCCAGACAGGAGAACTGAGTCTGCCCATGACGTGGACAGGCAAATGGGAACACCGACGAGGGTAACTAGTCCTCATAATACTACGACGCCTGTATTTTCCGACTCTAGGAGTTGAAAGCGAGTAGCGGCAGATCCAAGAAGATCCACACCGGAGGAATCAGAAACGGACGAGAGATTGTCCATTAAGAGAAAGAAGAGAACTTTGACTAGGTCAAAGTTACGATCGTCTCTCGATGAGTCGAGAGAGCTGCCAACGAGCGACACAGACAATTTGCTGGGGTTGCGAATGTCACAGCTCCCGCATGTCCAAGAACATCGCAGATCGTGAAGTTCACAGTCCCAAACAGGGATGATAGAGCAGGTGTCGGCGTGCCAGGATGAAGAAACCCAGTGATACGAACGTACAACTGGACATATTGCCCGGATGATTGCGGCCCTCAAAGAGAGCTGTAAAAACGTAGGCACTACATGGGAAGTGAGCCAACGAGCGGCTGAGGCAGCTCATGCAGCAGATGAAGCTGCAAACCAACTCCAAGCATTAGGAGATGGTATGGAACAGTTAATACAGTCCTTGGAGGAGGAAGTACAGGGACCTTTGCGAGGAAAGGCCCCTGAGCGTGGCAACAATCCCAATAGGGATCGTGAAGTAGACCGTGAGGCAGAAAAGGCTCGCAGGAAGCAAGACAGACAGAGGCTGCCACCTCTGTCTGGGCCGAGCACTAGGATTGGTCCTTGAGAACCTAGTGTCACGATAGAGCAAGACAGTGTCAGTATGCGCCGGCATACTGAGGAAGAGACAGATCGTGAGCTAGAGGCTCATGATAGAGAAAATATCTGCAAAGGAATTCGCAGATCAAAAAAAAATTATAATGAGCAAGAAGTGCTCAAAGCAGTGACCCAACAGTCACTGCGGGAGATGATGAAGTCTGACACCGATAGTGTCAGTACCATGACTAGGATTCACGTTAGTCTTGAATGCAAGTTTGATCACTGGGATAGGATCGAACAAAAAGCAGCGCGATGGAAGCACTGTGCACTAGAGGTCTGTGCTAAACACGCAGATAAATTAGTTGAAGAAGCATATACTGTGGGGATTGAAGGTGAGGCCTTCAATAAATTGATCGAGTCTGCGAGAGTAGCTCGATCTGCCCTCAGTAGCAGCTATGGACTGAGGGATGTGTTTCTAATGGCTGACAAGTGTTGACCATTGTATCAGATTGACAAAGACATCGTTGATCCACCAGTGCAGCAGGACATGAATACTCACATCCCCTGGCCGCACAGGCAAATACAAGCAATACCGTGTGCAGTATCACTGGCAGTCACGGATCCTGAAGAACGAAGGATTCAGGAGGCAGGAGGAAATCTGTCTGCATATGTAGATGGAGTCGCAAAGATGGTGCAAGCTGCCCTTGAGAAACACAAGGACAGTGAGCCAGACGAGTCCGTGCTTGCCAAAGCTGGAGTAAAACTCCCTCACCCAGCAGAATATGCTGGGAAAGCGGATCTCGAAGAATTCGAGAACTTCGTCTCAGGGATCCTGAGATGGTTAGGCATGAATAGTCTATTGGGACCATCCAGCACGGAACTCCAATTAAATTATTTAGGCATGCGCCTCAAGGGCAAAGCATTGGAGTGGTACGCTTGAAATATCGAGAGTCGACTAGAGTCGTGATCGACTGGACCCTGGAAAGTGCAATCGCTGGGTTACAACAGTGATTTCTTCACGCACTCATGCACAGGCATGCGTCGAATAAGTTCGATACAATTGTGCAAGGGACCAGAACCGTTCAGGAATTACTGAACGATATTACAAAGTACGCTGTGCAGATGATACATCTGCCAGATGAGTATACGATCCGCAAATGGTTCATAGCAGCGCTTAGAGAAGCACTGCGTCATGAAGTCTCAAAATTAGGCTATACAACAGAATTCAGTGCAATAACGGAATTATATGAAGCCACAAAGGCGGTAGAGGATGCGTCTCGATATGACATCGGGTCGTGAAGAATGGAATCTAGCAGTGTGCATGCGCTGTCGGTTTACTTTCGGAAATAGATCCAAAAGACAGTGGGTAGCGGTGTCGTCATTGCACGGCTACTTACACTGGTGTTTGGCTCAGTGCACTTTGCTATCAGCAGCAACAAAGGTAGAACAAAGACGAAGATGAGGACGTAGCAGTGACGAAGATGATGACGTAATACGCTGACATAAGCGTAGTCGAGATACAACAGCAAATGTCACGTGATTGACAAAGCTGGCCTTGATGTAGACGTAGTAGTAGTAGTAGACTTAGAAGACTTAGACTTGAGACTTAGACGAGTGAATCCAACTGATAGAGGTGAATTGGGGTACACTAAGGCGAAACAGGCCTTATATACATGAGCAGAACAACAAACGATGCGAGTATGCCATACAACGATGTCGTCGACAGCAGACAGGAGAAATGACTAACGGCGAGAGGCAGAAAACCAAAATAGGAAGGTGGTTTGTAATGGAATGGAGAAATGAGTCAGGTGGTCGAAGAAATGAATGGAAATGTGGCAGCGATTTGGAAATAGAAGCCAGAAATAGAATAGAAGTGAGTCACAGACAATAGACCATGTGGAACAATTGGAAATAGAAGTACAAGAAAGAAGCGAGTGAGTCAGGTGATGAAAATGAGTCATAGCCGTCCAATAGGATTCCAGTTGCTTGTCAAATATCTCCGAAGATGAGTAAGCGAGTCATGTGACTTGATGACGACTCAGAAACATGTGAACCAATCATGACACTTGGATACGAATTTCCTCCAGAGAGGGAACGAAGACGAGCCCTTCTTGACAAAGTCCTTAGGCACATAACCATAGCAAATCTCTGTTCCTGGTCCGTGCTCTTTGATGTACCAGTTATTCCTGAGGACGATACAATGCCAACCATTCACTGGTTTGAAGTTTGGGTCAAAACCGATGACGTAGAAGGGAGCATGGAAGGTTTGATCGAATACCCATATGGAATCGTGAATGCAATAAGGAGGATATGAGGGGAATATTTGGTATGGGCCTTCAGGAGATTCAACATATAGGGGATAGTACCGACGATGTGCGACTTGTGGAGGAGGACTGGACAAATGAACATCAAGGGGAGAACACCGACTAGGAAGTTCAATGCGTGGTCCAACGTGTATGTCTGGCTTGGCGGTCATCTGAAACGAATCATGGGACGTGGCGGCGGCAATGCTGGATGGCATATTGAAAATAGAATTGATGAAAAATAGAATGAGTGTGGAGATGATATGTCTGGCGGACTGGAGGTAGCACAGCAGATGATGGTCTGGCGAAAGCTGATGATGATAGGCGCGTGTGCAGTGAGCGTCTTTTGTAGTGTAGTAGGCGCTGTCGAGTATCATGCTTGTCAGCGGAAGCTGAACTGTTATTGTTGTTGTTTGTCCTCTTCTGCGACTGGTTCGATTGGGATTCTTGCTTGTCCGATTTGCTGCTGTTGCTGGAGTAGTTATTGTTGGAAGTGGTGGCACGATTGACCTCGACTCGTCATTCCCAATAACGGCTGTCAATGGTTTGCACAAGTTGTCAGAGTTCCGGAAGCATGTCGGCTTTTTCCTGGGTTGCAAGAATATCTTTAATACGATCAGGAAGTTTAGTATAGAAACTCCTACGAAGGGGTGTCGCCCCAATTGACTCTAGTGGCAAGGCGGTTGAACTCTATGATGAACTTCATAATGCATTGATTGTCATGCATTCGGAGATTGTCGAGTTCGGTTTCCGCATCGCCGACGGGGTTGTAAGCTCTGAAACTCTCTCGGAGTACTGTTGTGAAGTCCCGATAGCTTGTGAGCCAGGGCAGGTCTTGGAATGCATTGTCGTCTAAGAGTTCGGGCTCGAAAAAATCTAAAGCTGTCCCTTTTAGGAAAGAGATAGCGTAAGTAACTTTTGCTTCGTTGCTGGAAAAGGTCTGAGGACGGTCACGGAAGTGGAGTTTGCACTGAAGGAGGAAGGGATGGGGCTTTCGGGAATCCGATCCGTCAAAGGTGTCGGGTTCACGGAGTTTGGTTTTTCTGGCTTGACTTTTGTTTGGAGTTCCCATGTGCTTGGCTATCTGTTTCAAAGCTATTAGCATAGCCTTCCCCTCATCTTCTTCATCGTCATCGTCGTCCTCATTGTTGTCAATGTTGTTGTCGTCACCAGGATTGTCTTCCGGTTCGTCGTTCGGAAAGTTGGATCTGGGGTTTGTGTTTCCAGTGATAGTATGGGATCCGGTCAAAGCCATAATGAATGGATCAAGAGTTTTAGTTTGAATATACTCTTATGAACTAGATTTCTTCTCGTTGGATGTCAGAGTTATTGGAATGCTGGAGCTTGGGATTCGGAGTCGGGATTGGAGCATACAGATGTCAGCTTCAACTTATAGGTTGTGCCCTCTTGGATCCTTTGTGTCCTGGTATTTCGGAGGGTCGGGATATCGGAGAAGTCGGAGTCAGAGAACTGAAAGTTGGATAAGACTTAGAGATGGAGAGTGAGAAGATATCGAGTCAAGGTAGATCAATATTCGAACTGAAGAACAAAGTACATGGAGGAGTTGTATATAACGAATCAATATGGTTCGGATCGGAAAGATACAAAATGCAGAAATCCAAAATGGAGTGAATACGGGATCAGGGTAAAAGTAAATATGGACATAAGACCGAAGATGTAGATCTTGATAAGAATGACTAAATATAGATGGGATGGGGATAAGTAGAATGGGTGGAGTACATTGGAAATACGGATCAGAATATCTCAGAGAAAGTGGAAAAGCTGGGAATGAATCTGGGTTCACACATAGAGCAATTGCAGTCTTTTTCATTTTCCAGAGGTGAGCAAGTGTAAGTGGTATGCACTATGGAGGATTAATAGGAAACACTTACTGATATCTTGACCACCATAGCCAAAGATAGATATATACAAATGAGTCGTTTGGTAGAGAAAACATGAACCATTGCACCTGACTGAGTGGCTGTCTCTGCACATTGGGACCGGTCAGCATGAACAAACAGAAAGCGACAGGGTATATTGCCACATGTCCGGTACGCTTCACCTACATGCAATATGAAGAGATGAAGAAAGAGTTTGACTGACTCACAGGGGGGAAAGCTTGGGCTCATCCTCATGATCATCAACAGCCTTGTGTTTTTGAATGATCACTCGGTATTGCACAGACAACTGGGCAACAAGAAGAGAGTTCAGGTCTATTTTATTCTTCTTTTTTTTTTGTTGAGTATATGCAGGATAAATAAATAAATAAAAATGCTTACTTGAGTAGTCAATAATGTCATTTGTGTCAAAACCACTCTCTAAGAACTTTTTGAAGACCTCTAAGAGGTTGTTGGTGGTTAGAGGGTTTAGGGTGGGCATTGGAGAGGGAAAAGGGACTTACTTTCAATGTGTGGGCTGGCATTTCTTCAGGGGCTTATTGAGAGTGTGTATTGTATATGATTACCTGTCGATGGAGTTGGATGCAGCCTACATTTTGACAGGGTGTGGTAGGAGAAGAGAGACAATAATCAGAGCTGAATTGACTTAGCCATTTCACAAATGGGTTAGGCACTCAGAGATTAGATACCATGGGCACTACAGGACTTACGTTTATTTGGTCAATCCTCCTGGGAGAGCGTAACTGTGCAGCTGTGCTGCAAATAGGTTAACATCCCTTGTGACCCTAACCTCTCCTGCTCCTCCAACAGGCTCATTGTCCAAATATGAGTCAAAGTAAAGTCTTCATGTGGTTTTATACGTGTCCTTGATGCTCATTACGCATGCATAGGCCCTGTTATCTATTGTTTGCCACTCTTGCCCTCTTATTTGTATTGCCACATAAATTTCTATTATTGGTAGTTACTAGTGTGTCAGTATCATGTTATTCAAAAGAGGCTACTTTCCCTCTAAAAGCCCCAGGAAAAAGATGCCCTGGTTTAATCCAGTAGGTCTTTATGAGCATTTCTCCATCTAGAGAGGTGACATTCACTATGTCCATTCTTCTTTCAACACACCTTGACAAATTAATCATGCCTGTACAGACCCAGTGTATGAAGGGAGAGGAACCTAGGTTGTGTGCAGTCTGTGTGTCCAGAACTGTACAAATCCATTGGCATCACGAGTTGTTGTGTCTGCCATCCTCACAAGTCACCTATAACCCAGAGGGCTCTTCTTCCAATGGAGTATGGGGTTACCTAAACCCAAAGCACTCATGAGCTCTGGTTGCATGACACAGCATGCCATTGCAGTACATGAAGCAGGAGTAGCTCATTGCAAAGCTGAAGTTCTTGCTGGATCTTTGGGTGGCGTAATTCTTGTGTGTTGCCCACCTGTACCATCATTGATCCAGACCATCATTAAAGAGGTGGTCTAAGAGCAGGAAGGATTAGGTCTACTGAGCTGGTGGAAAGACACTGGTATTTGTGCCAATGAGCTACTTGACTGTGAGCCTAGAGTCTTAGAATGTGAAAAGGACATCAACAAGCAGGAACAAAATGTGGGTTGTCATGAAGCCTGCATTATGAAACAACTTATGTCTGCTGACCATGTTTTCTTCCAGTGTTCAAGTTAACTTTGTTAAGTGGTGCCCTCAGAAATGAGCCTCACCATGCCATCCAGGAGGACATCTTTTATGACTCTGGATCCTCAAGGTGGAAGCCACAGGTATTGCCCTTTCCGCATGCCCAGACCTCCAAGCTCTGATATGACCTTTCTACTTCTTGTCTGTACAACATTGTAGTTGTCTACTTCCCTTCCCCACTCCCATGCCTTCTCACCCTATCTCATTCTTTTTTCCTCTTTGTCTGGGCTTGGGGTGGGCTTTTTTCTTTCTATGCATTTGTTGACTGACTTCTATCCACACAGGAGCTCCTATATGTTTTTTAACATGCTCCTAACACATCCTGTGATATATTCTGCTTCAAATGGACATCAGTGATACCAATCAGTGCTGGAAGAAACCCTTGTGCATCACACTAGTATTGACACAACTTGTTGAAGCTATAGTAATCCTGTCCAGACAATGCCAAAAGAAACTATGGGATATAAACATCTCGAGGAAATATTGTTGATTTCATGCCATAAATAAGTCCAGAAGTGTCACACTGAACACCATCCAGAATAAATTGGAGTAGCTGGACATGCCATGTAACTGGGATGTGTTGAAAATATCATCAACTTGTGCAGACTCAGAATTAGTTTGTCTCAGGATGTCTCCCTATCTGTTGCAGCATTAACCTACATGGCTTTGAACCTCAAAATAACTGCTGCTTACTGGTTGCTGGAAAAACTTTCTTTGATGACTAATAAAAATATTTATCAGAGACATATTAAGTAAAAGTGAAATCATGGGAATCATCCCCTGCCATGCACATGCACCGGCCCACAATCTGTTAATCTCTAAAATGGCCTGTCTGTTCACCAGAGCAGGACATGTATTTCCAACCCAGGCAGAATTTTCCACTTACATAATCACACCGGGAGTTTCTGGGTGGCTTTTACTGGCCAAAAGAATTTCATAGGGCCTCCCCTGCATCTCTCAAAGCTTGACTTCCATCAGCTATGGCACCTAGGAAGGCTGGAGTAAAAAAAGAGACTCAAAAATCTGGGTCAATATGCATTTATGTAAGAGCCCGTACAGTAAGAGTTTTCATTTTTGACACTGGCACTCATTCTCACAAAAACTCCATCTGGCAGGCTTGGCAGTCTGACTCAGAAATGCTGTGGTGTCACACTCAGGCAGTCAACCATTGCTGCCATGGATGACAACAACAACAACAACAACAACATGCCTTGCATACCCTCCACACCCTCCACTGCTTCCATAATCTCTACTGCCTCCACCCTTGAAACTCCCAGCTCCCCCTCCAATGCCAAATCAGTTCAAATGATCACTCAAGATGATGGTGGCAAGTCAGATGACCTCTTCAATGTGATTGCTCCAACAATTGTTGGAAACGTTATTGGGGCCGTTTTGTTATACTCCGAACCCCTCTACAAGATGCCATATCATATGTCCATCCTCACTGGCCAGGGTGTGTGGATGAGCTCTTAGATGGCCACCCTGAGCACATACACTCAGAGCTTGGGGTGCATGTTCATGTCTTCCAAGGACTCATTCTTTCTCTTTGCCATGCTGGCTATGGTGATTCACAGCATGTGTTGATTGAAGAGCAGCTTGCGATCTTTTTGTATACTTGTGTAACTGGCCTCTCCTCATGGCACGTTGGTGAACAGTTTCAACACTTGAATGACACCATTTCGAAGTACTTTGTCTCAATTCTTACTGCATTTTCCTCATCCCCATTCTACACGAACAATGTGGCTCTTCCCACCTCTGGCGATCCCACCCCCACACACATTCTCAACAACCCCAAGTTCTATCCTTTCTTCAAGGACGCAATTGGCACAGTCAATGGGACTCACATCAACTGTGCTCCCAGTGCAGCTGAGAGGCAAACTGCACGCAATCGCAATGGGGGCGTCACACAGAATTGCCTCGCAGCCTGCTCGTTCAACCTCAAATTTGTCTATTTATACACAGGGTGGGAGGGTTCAGCAGTGGACAGTGCCATGTACAATGATGCAAGACTCCAGGACCTTTGTATCCCCCCAGGGAAATATTATCTTGCTGATGCTGGGTTTCCCTTGTGCGCAGACCTCCTGGTGCCCTACAGGCGTGTCCACTACCATTTGGCGGAATTGGGTCAGGCAGGATTATGGTGAGTGGCACTGTCCTCACTACCCCATCTCCACTGACCACTTTGTGAACTAGCCCTGCCACCACCGAGGAGCTTTTCAATCTGTGCCATGCTTCAGCCCGCAACGTTATTGAGCGTATCTTTGGGGTGCTAAAACACCGGTTCTGTGTCCTTGTACACCACCCTGAGTATTCCCTCAATGTCCAGGCCCGGATCCCAGTGGCGCTGGCAGCGATTCTGTAAGAGTCTTACTGTTTCACACAAACAGACTGAGCCAATAATTGTATTGGTGTCTGCGACGGTGTGGTTTACAAGTAAAAAGTTATTCTTATGTAATCTACTTGTGGACAACTGTATAGTTGTCCACTATCTACAGGCACCCCTTGTGGGTGGCTTATATAATACAAACCCCATAAATCACTCTGGTGACTTATATGTCCTAAATAGTAGCATATATGCTACTGTAAGAATCTACATTCTTACACCCTCCCCACAGACCAAACCTCAGGCAGGTTTGGGAACTGTTATGCTGATGGCGGATCAGCATATATAGGTGCAGGCACAGTCAATGATGCCTGTGCGGCTACTTCGACGGTGTTGTCATAGTACAAGGAGTGGCTGGGTCGACCTCCATAGTAGTATCATCTGCTGTGGTAGCAGATGGTTCCGTCGTCAGCACGTGCATACGTGCCTTTGAGCGGGGTGGCCCTCCACCGCATCCGTCCAAGGACAAATCATTGTCCGAAGTCGACGGTGCTCCCCAGAAGCCTGGGGGGAGAGGGGTCATGGGTATATGAAGGCCGGTGAATGTCCAGCCTTTGCGAGCATCAAGGACCCTCTGCGTGGTCTCGTTGTAGCAGACCTTGCTCTGCTTACGGAAAAAGTAGGGCTCAATGTTGATGTGAGCCCTACTGGGATCTACCCCCGTGTGGTTTCCTAGCCATTTGGCTAGTTCCTTGAGAGTCATACTCTCGTGGGGGCATTTCCACTTGAACGCCTTATCGACGCTGGTGGACAGCAGCGCTGATAGATCTTGCCGCCAGTTTGAGCCAGCAAGATCGGCCCACTGGCCATGGATGGTGAAAAGCTCTGTTAGCTTTTGAAGAAAGACCAGGCTGTCTTTCTTTGGCTTAATGAGTTTAAGCCATACCCATACGTCAACATCCTCCAGTTGGAGGGTGTTGTCACCATTCCCGTGAATGGCGGGCAATACTCCCTCCAGGGCATACTCGATTGTGTGCAATGCATCCCTAAGATTGGGAGAAGTATCATGCGCGATCTCAAACGCTGGCGTTCAAGTAGCGAGTCGCTGCTTGTGATCAGCATGCTTAATGATAGCATGCTGCATGGTGCTGCGCAACAGGGCAAATGTCGTGTGCGCAAGTGTGAGCTGCTCAACAAATTTTGGGTCGTTGAGCTGGCATGTGTCGAACCACACAGTGGGTTGATGACTGGTGTGCACCGCAGTGGGGTGTGGTGCCTTGCCCAATGGGCGGGGTCAGAATCCCATCTGCATTGCAGGTAGGCTGCCTGTGGTGGGGGCGATGCTAGCATGCAGCGATGCTGGGTACAGCACCACCAGCGTTTGCTGTTTGGATGCGGTCTTGCGACCGGATCGGGTGGGTCCTCCCAGTGAGGCTCCAGTTGTGGTCGTAGACAGACTCACTGAGTCCATCATCAAATCTGGCAATGAGGTCAGATTGATTATAGTCGGTGCTGATTGCGCCAACTTCATGGCGGATATTTTATCTGCCATTTCACGATTAATTTGCCGCTCTTTATCAAGGGTGGCGCGTAGCGTGTCGAGATCTGAATTGAGCTCGCGTATATCCTCCTTATAGGAGGATACTGTGTCCTTAAGAAAAGGACGTGCCATCTCGGCAAGCAACGGTGGCCAAGCCACTTTTAATGCACGCTCGATGTCGTGCATTTGGGGGTTGATGAGCCACAGTTTTGCGGCTTGCAGCAAATGCTGCGCATATGTGTTGCACTCCGGACAGGAGTTGCAGTGGATGATGGCGATGGCATCCTTGATGCCATGCACAGTCCAGTGTTGCTCCTTTTGGAGCATCGTGAATTGCTCAGAGGCACTAGGTAGTGCCTCTGCTGAGTGGTGTGTTTGGGACACTTTGGCGTCCATGGATGATCGTTCTGTTGACACTCGCACTGGTGCGAGTGTGGTAGTGGGTGGCAAAAAACCTTGAAGCGGCAATGAAATCGTCACTTACAATCAGAGTGAGCGTGCCTGATGCATCACGTGACTAATTTCACGCGACACTGTCACGTCACGCGAATTGTCGACACGAATCATGTTTGTGTCGAGTCCTTTTTATTAAGGACTCCTTGACATCTTTCTCATGCCTTATGAGGCATGACTAGGAAGCTCTAGCGGCTTCCTAACTCCCCTTAGTTCTAGATAGGCATCTAGCACTTCTAACTCTCTGCATGCAGAGAGTGGTTCCCAGGTGACATCTCCCAATGTCCATCTTACTTGTAACTCCAGCTTGGAGTTACTAGTCCGGCGATGAGCCAGGATCTCATCTACGAACCATTCTGGTTTGTCTTCTTTCCCAAAGTTGTACATATAATTTACATCACGACAAGGAAATCGTTTGTCATCATTGGGTATATGCGGTCTAATTAGACTCACATGAAACTTTGGTAGTATCCTCTGAGCCGTGAGCTCTGGGGGTAACTCAAGTTTCACCGTAGAACTGGAATTGTCCACTTCTATAACTGAGTACGGTCCAATATAATTGGGTACCAATTTCTTTGCCCATCCTTTAGGTAAGGACGGTTCTTTGTAGACAGGTATACTAGCTGTCCAACTTCCTATGTCGTTCCTTGACAGTGGCTGGTATTAGCAGTGTCTGTCTGCTGTACTCAGCTCACGATGATTGCATCGTGAGCAGCAATCAAGTTCCACAATGCTTGTTGTGCAAACTGCTGCACTCCTCTAAATGTAGTATCCACTGATAGCACCTGCTCGATACAGGGCAAGTATTCGCTGTTCAATTCGAATGGTGCATATCCTGGAGTCGCACTGACTGAGCTGTTCAGTGCAAACTCTACCATTGGGAATTTCTTGGCCCAAT
>MU134294.1:625447-733836 GCA_015039355.1 Ramaria rubella | reverse complement strand
TTAGAACAATTGACAATTGTGTTCATCCTACTTTTCAAGCTGCTGCCACTGACTTAGGTTTATTCGCTGACCAAAAAGAAGATGAATGTGCTATTGCTGAGGCGATCACGGCCTTACAAACTCCTCGTCAATTACGAGTACTCTTTGTTCATTTGCTGACAAACGAATGTTGTCAGTCACCTCTACAACTATGGGATACTTTCGAAAGAACAACTTGCCCGAGATTATACACTAAACCACGGTGGGAACGCGCAATTGGGATCTAACTTTGCCTTAGAAGACATCGGACATTCTTTGGAAGAACACGGCCTTCCTCTCCTCCTTTTCCACTTTTTTGGCCTCCGACCTTCTCTGCTCCAATTTCTTCGCCACTTCTTTTTGCAACTCCGAAATCTTGCATGAACTTGTGCGTCTAAATCGGTCTCTGATCTGGAGTCATCTTCGGCAATCAGATGCTCAAGCAAGATAATCTGTGGCGTTATTCAACATTTAGCTCAGCAAGGGAGTATTGATAAGAGATTAGGGAACTGGTTAGCCAAATCCCATGCATCACTCTTATATATCCCATTAGTGGTCTCGCTTGATCGTCGAACCAAACCTCCCATGCTGATCTTAGGCCTCGAGGGCTCGGCCTTAAAGAGGAGATACTTTTAAAAACCCAGATTCATTTCCAGCTTTTTGCGACTTTTCTCTGATGTGTTCGCGATATTGTTATTTCCAATTTACTGCCACCGCTTTTTACTTATGCCCATGCCATCTATATTAGTCATTCTTGTGGGAAGATCTACATCTTCGGTCTTATGTCCATATTTACTTCTACCCCAATCCGATATTCGCTCCATTTCGGTTTTCCGTGTTCATATCTTACCATTCTGGACTATATCGATTCCCGTTATTTACGACTCCTCCATGTACTTTGTTCGTTAGTTCTGGATATTGACCGATCCTTGATCTCAGCTAACTTCTCGCTTCCGTCTCTAAGTCTTATCCAACTGTCCGTTGTCCAAGTCCTCCTAAATGTTGTCTGACTCCTCTGATCTTTGAGTTGTCTGATCCGACTCGTCTGATCTTTTCCGACTCTGATCTTGCTCGACTCCTCCGACATCCTTCCCTTCTGAAAGACCAGGACACGAAGGATTCATGATTGCTTAACCTATAAGTTGAAGCCAAGGTCCGTACGTTCCGATTCCGACTCCAAATCCCGAACTACAACATTCCGATAATTCCAACATCCGATGAGAAGAAATCAAGTTCATAACAACCTGAGTAAAGAGACTGATTGTCTGTACCTAGCTTCAATAAATATTGCTAGTGTTGCTAGTGTCGGTAAGATGGCAACAGTAATAGGCATTGTTGAGTGTTGATTCATGGCAGTAGCCCCTATAAGGGCAACCTCCAGGGTAAGTGGAATATCACACTGAACACTGGCAGATGGGAATCCAAAGTATATAAGTTCGATTTATGCTACATTCGACATTTCGTACGACGTGACCGATGTCATTGACTTGGTATTTCCCAATCACGTTCTATCCTATGGACTCCCATGCGTTTCTCGGTCGATATTAGCTCCTACTAAGGCTCAAATCGACTGCGTACTGACTGCACGTTTCTGCATCGGCTTCCTGGACCATCGAAGCATTACATGGCGTCTGACTCGCTAGCCGAGGTCGAAGATTCTGGCTTGGATGCATGTCAATCCGTTTTAGACTTCATATTGCAAACAAAACCCTCCCGGCTTTCCTCCTCACTCACTGAACGTAAAAGTAGGTGCTATCTATAGGTTGCTCAGGAATTTTTCCCTTGATAGAGGTTTGGTGAAAAACGCACGGGTCATAATTTCTAACTTGGGCTCCCATTTGATCTCTGTCAACCTCGTACGAAACCGTGGTGGTCTCAACGTTCTCGATCCCGAGACGATATTAATTCCCCGAATAACGTTCTCTTGGATTCTCCCGTTCAGCCATCACACGGTGCTAAGAAAACAATTTCCGTTAGCTCCGGCGTACGCGACGACATTCAACAGCTGTCAAGGTCTTGCCTTGGATCGGGTGGCCATCGACTTGACACGTCCTGTATTCTCACATGGACAATTATACACAGCTTTGTCCAGGGTGAGGGCACGTAATTGTTGCCGAATCCGACTACCCAAATTCCAAACGACGACGACGAATATTGTTTATATCGAATTACTCATTTAAAACGTATGTCCCGACAATCAGACTTCCGCATTGAAGCGTAAACTGTTTTCCGAAAACGTCATCCGTGACGAAATGTACTAATACGACATTTCTTTTTTCGTAATATCGTTGCGAGTACCGAATAATCGTTTATTCTACAAACATTTAAGGTTGGGCCGGCGCGGAGCGCCGGCTAGCCTTGTGTGTACTATTTCAACATACTGGGAGATAAGCTGCAGTCGGAATCATATGGTATTTTTATTTTAACCAGGTTGTCTTACTAGCTATCACCATGACTTCTACGTATCCCAGGGTATGTGCATACATATTATAATATTGAGCCATCTGGTTTGCGTCTTCGAGGGTAGCGTACGCCTCTGTACGGAAAATCATATTGTGGCACACTTTATTGCTACACTGTAATAAACTCAAGGTCATTTTACTTCTGATTCTTACAGTCTTGAATAACATACCTGTTGCATCACTTGTCCTCAGTTGGTAGGTGTCAACTTTCCTTGTCATGCTACAAAGGGTCCATAGCGACTTGGACACGCACGACAATTCACATAGTGGTAGACGACAGGTTGAAGGTGGGTATTCATATTTAAAGCATAAAACATTGGCGAGAATGAAGGGAGAACAAAAGGAATGAGTAAGGAAAGGAGAAAGATGGTGGCGGCGTTAGGTGGAAGGGAACGATGAACACAATGCGCGAGTACCGATGTGGACACGTTTGTGTGGCTTACACAGCTGACTGATTTATGGACCCCCGCCCACAGATGACCAATACTCTGACCGCCTTTGACCATAGCCTCTGACCATGGCCTCGACCGCGGCCGATTCCCGAACGTGCGGGTATTTCACCATGGATCGAGGTTATGGCTGGGCCATCACCTTGATCAGCGCCCAGGGGGAGTGCTGTTCGCTGGTTCGAACGCTGGTACACTATAGGATAGCTAACCCCGCGTACTTAGCTACGTTACTACGGTACCCATCACTTCGCTTACTAGTAGTAATAATGGTGTCACACAGGTGTGCCATGAACGCTCTTCGAAGTTCTTGTTCTTAACGACATGCTATACACGCTCGAGCAAGTGGCTCAGCACAACTCGAAAGAGTGAGGAGCTCCACTTCTTCTCCCTTTTTTGCAACTAACATATATGTAGATCTTGCTGGATTATCATCGAGAATAAAGTATACGATGTCACCGACTTCCTTCCCGTGAGTCTGTGCCCCTTCCCTGCTTTCCTCCTTAATCGCTCCTCAGGAGCACCCAGGTGGCAGTAAGATAATTTTGAAGTATGGGGGTAAAGATGCTACGGATGCATTCAACCCTGTGCACCCACCAGGTGTTATCGACGCACAGCTACCAAAGGGTAGACATTTGGGAGAACTCGATCAAAAGGATGCTAAACAGAGAGAGAAATCCTCCAAGCCAAATGATGAGCTTAGAGTGGAACGAGAGCAGCGTTATAAGCCTTCCATAAGTAAGATGCACAACCTCCAAGACCTTGAAGTATGTGCAAGGTTGCTTCATGTAATATTATGATATTTTCACACTTTTCCCGCTTGTTTAGAATGTCGCTCGAAAGGTCCTGCCGTTCAAAGCTCTCGCCTATTATTCTTCTGCAACTGATGATGAAGTCGGTCAGTTGATCATCTTTCTCACTACATATCCGTTTTGACATTCCCTTATAGCAATGGACGAAAATCGCCGAGCGTTCTCTCGCATATTTTTTCTCCCGCGGGTCATGCGTGCCGTCTCTGATATTGATCCATCCACTACTGTCCTTGGTTTCCCTTCCCGTCTTCCCGTTTTCATCTCTGGGACCGCCCTCGCTAAGTTAGGACACCCACTTGGCGAGTTGAACATCACCCGCGCATGTGGTCGCGCAAACATTATCCAGATGGTATCGTCTCACTCATCCTGCTCCTTTGCGGAACTGGCCCAAGCCCGTATCTCTTCGGAACAACCTCTCTTTTTTCAGTTTTACAAGAACAAAAATGACGACACTGCATTGGCTAGAGTCAGACACGTCGAAGAGCTTGGATATAAGGCTATCTTCCTTACGGTTGACGCTGTGGTTATGAGTAACCGTGAGAGAGACATCAAGGCAAAGGCTGTGGAAGAGGACGAGGATGCTCATATACCTGGATCGGGAGGTATTCCATCAACAGATGAAGTGGGTGAGACTCAGGAAGAAGAGGAAGGGGAAGGGGGTTTCGGCTCTAGCGGGACCGCAGGCGCGTTCCTCGCCAATGACGACCGAAACATGACTTGGGAAAAGGTTTGTTAGGCTCACCTATCGTCTCACATGGTACCCATTTCATTTCAGACAATTCCATGGCTACGGAGTGTCACTGAATTGCCCATTGTCATCAAAGGTGTGTCTGTCGTCGCCTCAATTTCCCCAGTAGCTGATATCTTCGGTCAGGAATTCAATGCGTTGAGGCATGTCACGGAGCACTCATGCACTCCTATGAATATTCTGAAGTCCCCTCTTAATTACAGGATGCTGTGTTGGCAATGAAAGCTGGTGTAGACGGCATCATGATTTCCAATCATGGCGGTAGGGTCTTCCCGTTCGTTTCGTCTTCATATTCATAATTCGTTATGTAGGACGCCAGATGGAATAGTGAGCTTTGTCTTACATTTCCGTACTCTTACTTCTTGTTTATCATTCCTAGCTCCATGCCCTCAGTTGACGTTCTATACCGATTGCGTAAGCAGCGACCTGATGTGTTCGACAAAGTCGAGGGTGAACCACCTGTTATGCATCTTCTATATCAATGTTTAACCTGGATTACAGTGTATATCGACGGAGGTATCCGCCGAGGAACAGGTATATAGGTTTCCTCGTGTCCCCCTCAACAAGTCACTTACACGATCGCAGACGTACTGAAATGTGTTTGCCTGGGCGCCCGCGCCGTCGGTCTTGGTAGGCCAGCTCTCTATGCACAAAGTGTAAATATATCCATCATTGGTCTGTATGCTTACTCATTTGACTGCTACCACACAGGCCTATGGAGAAGCTGGCGTGCTTCGTCTTATTACTATCCTGGAGCGTGAAATTCGTGCAGGTATGGCGCTCTTAGGTGCTGCTAATATTAAAGACCTGAAGCCTGAGCTTGTGAGTTGCTTTTTTTGTATATTATTTTAAGAATGTAAATGAGAATGGTGCGGCAGGTCGAACAGGTGAGCTTTCAGCCAGCGCAAATGTATGCAAAGTTGTAGGTCCTAGGGCCTCAATGTATTCCACGGATATATGAAGATAAGAATACGTCACTACGCCCCACGAGAGGCTTACCATGCTTGAACTGTGGAGACAGAAAAGAGTGGTATCCCATGAATAGTGACGTGTATCTTACCCATTGTGTGAAGTCTCGCGTCAAGGTGCAACACTGCGTGGGTGTGCAACTGGACAAGGGGAGACTGGCGTCCCGCTGGATCTTGAACCTGCGAAGTTTGCAGGACTTGAGACTAATGTGGCAAAACCTAGGTTGAAAACCATGAGATGACAAAGCCGACCTTCAAAATGGTTGGCGCCGTGTCGACGTCGCCTACACTGCGGGAAAAACACCCGAGAATTACCTTGGGAAGATCCATGCCGCATGGGTTTTCCATGCTCCGTTGGTGGGCTGTCCACGCGCGCCGGCTCGGGTGTAGACCACCAACTATACTTGATTTACTTTACATACCAGTTAATAAACGTGAGCTTCCCATGGAAATTAGGCCCCGGTTTTGGTGGGAGTCGACTATCCATGCATGTTTTTGGGAGGTTTTCCAGCCAACTAATTTGAGATTTTGCCAAGAACAACCGGTGGAGAAGGGTGTGTCGATATCCACAGGTCACTCGTGTGTCTTCCATGTACTCCTCAGGGGAAATTTCACGAAGGATGTGGAGTGCTTCCACAGAAAAGACAGGAGGAGTTCCACCGAAGATTTGCATGAATTCCACCAAGGAGGCCGTGATAAAGCCACGAGGGATGCGAGGGGCTTCCATGTAAGAGGGACAGGGAGTACCGACAATATATATGCAATAATTCCACCCAACACCCTGAAAAATCATGGTAGGAGAAACCACCATTTCTAACACTAGGTTCCAGGGAAAATGTGGAGGAATTCCTTCCAATGTCATCAGGAAAATGGGCACGGGCGCCTAAATGGTACATACCCATCTAGGCGGTATGTGTGATATACACTTATGCAGGAGGATATGTAGCATAGACATGATATATATGGTATGTACGCATGTAATACAATATATACAGTATATACAGTATGAGACCATGTATATATTATTCATACTTAAAGTTCGCTTGTCGTTATGCACTAATACAACTACTGTTAATTAAGTTACTAATGATAGTAAGTATTACTCAGTGCTTTTAGCTTCAAGTTCATGCCACTGGCAGTGCAAATTGACTCAGACCAAACTCCTAGTACTACTATGTGGCAACCCCTCAAGCCTGGGCCCTCTCAAATCTTGCATCGAGCAGTGAGAGATGTACCAGTAATGTATGTCAGCTTGTTTTGGTGCTCTATCCTGATAGGTTCTCCTAGACCCTAGCGACCAGTCTCAGAGGATGAAAGACATGGGGTAATACTACATTGCTGCCCTGCACTCAGGCTGGTGGCATCAGGCTGCGAGTGTGATAAATGGGGGGGTTTCGATGGTGAGTACGGGTTGTTGATGTTCATTTCAAGTTCTTTATTCTTCTATACACTGAACTCGAGCTTAGAAAACTGGATGCGGTTAGCACAGAGGGTGATGTACAACGTGCACTACACCACTTGGAAAGGTAGCAGCAGCAGCACAGGTTCGGTGGGTTAAATCTGAACTAGTTAGTACTATTTCCATGCACTATGAATACTACCAGTAATAGTAGTAGTAGTACTATTAGAGAGTAGCCTGAGTAGTATTACAAATTTATATGTGATATGTGCAATATACGTGATATGTGCACTATGATATCGGTGCCTCTGATATGATACCAGGGCTTGCATATGTATGATACAAGCAGCACATACAGTATATATGGTGCATACTGTCTCAGACAATCATATTCTCATATTATCTGTGTGGTCCTAACAATATGAGACAGGGGCTCATGTAGCCGAGGTATGACCAGTATATACGGTATAAACACTATACTGACTTGCCTGTTTTCCTGATGGTGTCGGCATTATTCCAGAGACAATTGACTGGGGAATAGACAACTTGTACATGGGCCAAAATGAGAAATGAATCTTTGGCTTTTGAGGTCTCAAGAATACATTGAAAGTGATTGAACAATTTTATTACAACTAGACAAATAACAAATTATCCTACATATTGTACAATTGTGTACCAGGCACGACAAACGAATAGCTAGTCACTTACCTACAAGTGTCAATCTAAAAGTTTGGAAAAAATTATAATGATGAACCACACTCATAGGTTAGCGACTAACACTAGGCAGCCTACTAGTTCTACTACCTACTATACAGGAAAAACATAATAGCTGTCGGTATATGACAAAGAATGTTCATATGAGTCCCTTACCTACCAAGGCATCTACCCAAGATGTGGAAAATCAAAAAAAGGAAGCACAGCCTGGTCAACCACTCACCCTTCTATGACATAGCACTGCAACACAGCACCGAGAGGGGTGAAGGTGGGACAGGGATGGTGTTGTTGAGAAAGAAGGGAGGGGGGTGGTGGTTGAGGGAAAGAAATGAAGGAGAACCTGGGGGTTTATATATCTGCGTGACAGTTTGGTGTTGTGTGTCAGTCACGTGACTTTTCACAAAAGTCACATGAGTGGAGTTATGGGAGTGCTAGCTTCAGCACGAGCACTATTTACGTGTCGTAGGTTTGTGGCTCACCAGTTTGGGCTTGAGACTTGTGATTCGAGTCTTGCATTCAGCCAGGTTTTTATAGTCCAGCTGCTCTTCCCAAGCATTTGCGTGGTTTGGAATTACTTCCTTTCCCATACGGATGCATCCCTTGTCTCTAAAGTTGAGGGATATCCATAATTTACGTAGGAATGGTGTTCCTAGTATTGTGTCGTAATAGTCTATGTTTGTTATATCAAAGTATTCCTTGATATTATGCTCACCAAAGTGGATGTTGGTGTGCGTTCCGTAGTTGATGGTCGACTTACTGCCGACACATGCTAGCTGTAGACCAATTGGATGTTCAAGTTCAAATGTCTTAATGCCTACAGCACATATGAAATCTGGAGAGAGCATAACTCCCTCACACCTGCTGTCTAGTAGACAGTGGGCTCTGACTCCACCAATCTCCCAATACCTGGAGATTGTTTGGCTGTCTATACACGCCCATTTGGGGCACGTCTTATCCCGTGGTCTGAACTGATGATCATAGACAGGCTCAATGGTCCTTTCTACAACTCCCGCGTGGATGCAGAAGTCATTGTTTCGACTTAAACCACCACTGATTGTGGTAGTTGGTGTCTGTGCCGCATATATGCGCCGCCTTTCTTCATACGATCCTCCTAGTGGACATACTCTGTCCGCTCGATACGAGCTTTGCATTCTCGTATTGTCTTTGTCATCCCATTGATAAGGCGTGAGCTCCGACAGGTAATCAGCAACTAGTTCACAGATTTTGTTCTCATGGTTGTCCTGGACATCCATTCACTCATCTAGTTCGCCACTTTGTGGCTCCTGCTCCCCTTCTTGAGCACTCCCTGAGTGCTCAACCACTTCTTCCAGCCATGCACCTGCTATGCATGGTTTATTCTTCCACTGTGGGCAATTTGGCTTGATATGCCCAACCTGTCCACACTTGTAGCATGTCATCTCTGTGCTACATCCTTGACCCCCTGAACCTCTAGAAGGTTTTTGTGAAGGATAAGAAGTGACAGGAGCTCCAGCTCCAGCTCTCTGCATAGCCTGTACCCCTGTTTGGGGTACGCTCAGCCTCGTTTCCGCTTGAGGTCAAGCGTTCAGCAGACGATATATCATCTGCTTCACGGTAGAACGGCTTCCTGTATTGGGAGCTCGAGACGAGCTCAGCACAGCCTGATTTTGACTAGTTGTTGAAGTTGGCTTTGCCTGTGGCGCATGAGTGCTGCTAGGCTCTGTCTTATGTGACCTGATGTCATATTGAGATGCATCCTCTACAGCCTTTGCAGCTTCATATAACTCAGTTATTGAACTGAATTCTGTCGTGTAGCCTAATTTTAAGACTTCATGATGCAGCACTTCTCAAAGTGCTGCTATGAACTGTTTGTGGATCGTATACTCATCCGGCAGATGTATCATCGGCGCTGCATACTTTGTTCAGAATTCCTGAATGGTTCTGGTCCCTTGCACAATTGTGTTGAACTTATTCGATGCATGCCTGTGTGTGAGTGCATGAAGGAACCGCTGTTGTAACCCAGCGATTGCACTTTCCAGGGTCCAGTTGATTATGACTTGATCATGACGCTCGATATTTCGAGCGTACCACTCCAATGCCTTGCCCTTGAGGTGAGTGCCTAAATAGTTTAATTGGAGTTCCGTGCTAGACAGTCCCAATAGACTATTCATGCCTAGCCATCTCGGTATCCCTGAGATAAAGTTCTCAAATTCTTCGAGATCTGCTTTCCCAGCATATTCTGCTGGGTGAGGTAGTTTTACTCCAGCTTTGGCAAGCATGGATTTGTCTGGCTCACTGCCCTTGTGTTTCTCAAGGGCAGCTCGCACCATCTTTGCAACTCCATCTACATACGTAGATGGATTTCCTCCTACCTCCTGGATCCTCTGTTCAGGATCCGTGACTGCTAGTGATACTGCACGCAGTATCGCTTGTATCTGCTTGTGCGGCCAGGGGATGTGAGTATTCGCGTTCTGCTGCACTGGTGGATTGACGATGTCTTCGTCAATCTGATACAACAGTCGACATTTGTCAGTCGTTAAAAATGCATCCCTCAGTCTATAACTGCTACTGAGGATGGATCGAGCCACTCTCACTGACTCGATCAGTTTATCGAAGGCCTCACCTTTGATCCTGGCAGTATATGCCTCTTTGACTAGTTTATCCCCATGTTTAGCATGGAGTTCTAGTGCACGGTGCTTCCGTCGTGCTGCCTTATGTTCGATCCTATTCCAGTGCACTCACATTCAAGACTAATGTAAGTGCTAGTTGTGGTACTGACACTATTGGCATCAGACTTCATCATCTCCCACAGTGACTGTTGGGTCACTGCTTTGAGCACTTCTTGCTCATCATAAGTTTTTTTTGATCTGCGAATTCCTTCGTGGATATTTTCTCTATCGCGAGCCTCTAGCTCGTGATCCATCTCCTCCTCAGTATGAGAGCGCATACTGATGCTGTCTTGTTCTATCATGGCACTAGGTTCTTGAGGACCACTTCTAGTGCTCAGACCAGGCTGAGGTGGCATCCTCTGTTTGTCTCGCTTCCTGCGAGCCTTATCTGCTTCGCGGTCAACTTCACGATCCCTATTGGGATTGTTGCTACACTCGGGGGCCTTTCCTCGCAAAGGTCCTTGTACTTCCTCCTCCAGGGACTGTATTAACAGTTCCATACCATCTCCTAGTGTTTGGAGTTGGTTTGCGGTGTCGTCCGCTGCACAAGCTGCCTCAGCCGCTCGCTGGCTCACTTCATGCGTAGTGTATACGTGTTTATGGCTCTCAAAGAGAGCTGTAATCATCCAGGCAATGTGTCCGGTGTCGTTTTACTTCCGGAAATGGATCCAAAAGACAGTGGGTAGCGGTGTCGTCGTTGCACAGCTACTTACACTGGTGTTCGGCTCAGTGCGCTTTGCTATCAGCAGCAACAAAAGTAGAACAAGGATGAAGACGAAGACATAGCAGTGATGAGATACAACAGCAAGTGTCACGTGATTGACAAAGCTGGCCTTGACGTAGACGTAGAAGTAGTAGTAGACTTAGATGACTTAGACTTGAGACTTTAGACGAGTGAATCCAACTGAAAGAGGTGAATTGGGGTACACTAAGGCAAAACAGGCCTTATATACATGAGCAGAACAACAAACGATGCGAGTATGCCATACAATGATGTCCTCGACAGCAGACAGGAGAAATGACTAACGGCGAGAGGCAGAAAACCAAAATAGGAAGGTGGTTTGTAATGGAATGGAGAAATGAGTCAGGTGGTCGAAGAAATGAATGGAAATGTGGCAGCGATTTGGAAATAGAAGCCAGAAATAGAATAGAAGTGAGTCACAGACAATAGACCATGTGGAACAATTGGAAATAGAAGTACAAGAAAGAAGCGAGTGGGTCAGGTGATGAAAATGAGTCATAGCCGTCCAATAGGATTCCAGTTGCTTGTCAAATATCTCCGAAGATGAGTAAGCGAGTCATGTGACTTGATGACGACTCAGAAACATGTGAACCAATCATGACACTTGGATACGAATTTCCTCCAGAGAGGGAACGAAGACAAGCCCTTCTTGACAAAGTCCTTAGGCACATAACCGTAGCAAATCTCTGTTCCTGGACCAAACTCTTTGATATCCCAGTAGTTCCTGAGTATGATATGATGCCAACCATTCACTGGTTCGTAGTTTGGGTCGAAGCCGATGACGTGGAAGGGAGCATGGAAGACAGGGTCGCATACCCAAATGCAATCGTGAATGCGATAAGGAGGATAGGAGGGGAATGTTTGGCATGGGCCTTCAGGAGATTCAACATATAGAGGATAGTACCGACGATGTGCGACATGTGGAGGAGGACTGGATAAATGAACATCAAGGGGAGAACGTCGACTAGGAAGTTCGATGCATGGTCCAACGTGTATGTCTGACTTGGCGGTCATCTGAAATGAATCATGGGATGTGGTGGTGGCAATGCTGGACGGCATATCGAAAATAGAATTGATGAAGATGTAACGAGTGTGGAGATGATGTATCTGGCAGACAGGAGGTAGCACAGCAGATGATGGTCTGGTGAAAGCTGATGAAGATAGGCGTGTGTGCAGTGAGCGTCTTTTGTAGTGTAGTAGGTGCTGTCGAGTATCATGCTTGTCACTGGTTGTACGTTTGTATCATTAGGTTTCTTCATCCTGGCACGCCGACCCTTGCTCTATCGTCCCTGTTTGGGACGGTGAACTTTGCAATCTGTGATGTTCTTGGATATGTGGGAGCTGCGACATTTGCACCCCCAGCGAATTGTCTGTGTCGCTAGTCGGCAGCTCTCTTGACTCATCGAGAGACGATCGTAACTTCGACCTAGTTGAAGTTCTTTTAGTTCTCTTAACAGACAATATATCGTCTGTTTCTGATTCCTCTGGTGCGGATCTTCTTAGATCTGCTGATACTCGCTTTTGACTCCTAGAGTTGGAAGCTATGGGTGTCGTAGTGATACGAGGACTAGCTATCCTCATTGGCATTCCCATTTGCCTGTCCACGTCGTGGGCAGGCTCAATTCTCCTGTCTGGGCCCTTGGCTGTGGCCCCAGACGTATCTGGATCCTCTCCAGATCTAGATGTTTGGCTTCGATTCCTTATCGAAACCATAGATCTACAATCTATCAGCCACACTGTGGCGTTCTTCTATTGATTTAGAAGCATGAACAGTCAATGTCTGTTTACTGTTTCCAAGAATTCCGGCGAGTGTTAAACTCGTCGGTTTGGGTAAAAAGATGGGTTTGATCTTTTTTATTGCAGTGCTGCCAATAGTTTTGGCAGTCAAAAATGTGTAAGAAACCTAGTGTCCACACTAGACAGACTGTGCCAATATTTTATTGGTGTCTGCGAGTTGTGTGGTTACAAGTAAGTCTGATTGCTTATCTAATTACTTGTGGACAACTGTATAGTTGTCCACTACCTACAGGCACCCCTAGTGGGTGGCTTATATAATACAACCCATAAGCCACTCTGGTGACTTATATACCCTAATTGGTCGCATATATGCTACTGTAAGAATCTACCTTGTTACACCCAGACAGCTTAAGAAAGATTACAACTGTGCTCTCAAGCTCAATAATATGTCAGGTTGTAAAGCATACTACTAAAAGGACAATCTTTAGATAACAATGAGCTAGCTAGCCTGCCCTGTGTGCAGCAAGGACATGTTGGTATTCCTCCCACATCGTGTGTGCGATCGTGTTGTGGCACGTTTGCACCTGCTGTCTCTTGGCCACACAGGGCATCCTGAGAGCAAGCTCACTGTTCTGCCTGCCCGGGACAGGATCCCACCCAAATGCATCTGGTAACTCTGAAAAATCATCAGGGTCATGCTCCAGGATAAAGTTGTGGATGGCTGTGAGGGCCGGTGGCACCCGTGCTTGCAAATCAAGGTCGTAATGTGGCCCTGACAATAGTATCCTGAACCGCCCCTTGAGTACTCCGAATATACGTTCCACAATGTTTCGCGCCAATGCATGTCGCAAATTGTATAGTTCTTGGGGGTTAGCTGGCCTGAGAAAAGGTGTTAGTATAGGACAGTTGGATGTATGCATGTACTCACAGGAGATCCGAGCGCCCCCACTCAGCAAGGTGGTATTGTACACCATGGTAAGGAACCAACAGTGTGTCGCACAAGGGAAAACCTGCATCCACCAGGTAATACTTGCCAGGGGGAACAAAAAGATTGTTTACTCGCCATCGTGATACATTGTCGAGTTGGCTGCTGATCCTTCCAATCCGCTGAAGATGTACAAAAAGCACATATCAAATGAGCAAGTGGTGAGACAGTTCTGGGTTAACTCTCCTTTTCTATCCCTGACAATGTGCCGTTTGTCTGCTGGTGGGGTGCACGCAATATGCGTGCCATCCATGGTGCCAATAGCATCTTTAAAACAGGGGTAGAATTGTGGATTGTTGTGGATGTGTGGAGGTACAGGGTCATCCCTATTCGGGAGGCGAACGTATGAGTTGTAGAAGGGAGGTGTCGAGAAAGCAATGAGCATTTGGACAACATAATCTGCTACAGTGTTGTTAGAGTGCTGAAATTGTTCACCAACGTGACGCACAGTCAACCCAGTGATGCAAGCATAGAGAAAGATCCCAAGTTGCTCTTCTAGGGTGACATGGTGTGAGTCGCAATGGCTGCACCTTTGGAGAGCCTGAATCAACAGCCGGAAAACGGGCTCATGTACCCCAAGTTCACATCTGATCTGCTTTGGGTGACCATGAAGAAGTTCTTGAATTCAGGCATTTCCGGAGAGGGCAGACGTGTGGTAGGGTGTTTTGTCATAGAACGGGTTTGGATAGAGCTTGACCGCCTGGGCAATAAGGCCAGCGATATCAACTGGTAACGTGTCATTTGTGTCCAGAAAGGTAGGGAAAGGCATCTTAAACTCGTCCTCATCCTTGTCATCAGAGAACATGATCAGCCCCCCACTGGCAAGCGAGGAACTGTCCATCATGGATTCGAGGTTGTGATGGTTGGGACTCAGCAGCCAGCAGCATGAAATCACCGACAATTGGTAAGCTAATCATGATTTGGCTATGGCATAATTCTGTGTCAGAACAAGCTCTTAGTACTTGCCACAGAATAAATACACTGGAGGAGCAAAACAGTGATGAAGATGAAGGAATGGAGGATATTGAAGCTAATATCCCTCCCCCTCCTGTGTCTTTGTGAGTGATGTTTCAGCCACCACTGCGATTCATGTGACATTTTAACTGTGTCCAAAGTACTCCTGCCATCAAATGGTGATAATGTTTTTGTGCTTGATTTTGATTCATCTCATTGTTTATTACACATAGAGTATCTCCTGTCAAAACCTCTGACAACCATGCTCAAAAGGATGATGTAAATATCAATTCTGATGTGGAACTTCCTGTTCGTAAACAGGTATATCATTAGTAAGCGCTCATGGTTTGTTATTTCATTGTACATCTTCTCATCTGTTGTTCTAGCATTGAAATGGAAAAGGCCCTGAAGAAATGGCATGAAGATGAACCTAAGGAATGTGCTGTGTTGACAGCGCAAACGAAGACTCCTGGAACAGGATCTCTCTACAAGAATGCCCCCAAATTTCATTGGTGAGCTGATGTTTAAGCTGATGTTTCATTGTTTATAATGTTTTATCCATTGATGCTATAATAGTGCAGTGAGAGCAGAACTCAAGCGTGCTTTAAAATTATTCACCTGGCCAGACTTACAGGACATGAACTATAAAATCAAGTATGAAGCTCGCCTGAAGCCCGTCTATGTTATTTCAGTTGCTAACTTTTAATTATAGAACCATCAAGGAAGCATATCTAAAAAAACCTGTTAATGGTAAAAACTTATTTCTCCTTTCACAATGTACACCATCCTACTTCGCATCTGAAGTTTCCAATCACTCCCATGGTTGTTATGTCACCATAAATGATTCAGTAGACAATGGTCCTGTCTGCTGCGTAATCGCAGGCATTGTTCAGGAATGCCGAATAATAGGTGAACACACCGCTGTTTATCAAAATGCAGATCATCATCGGAAGCAAATTATCCTTAGCCCAATCCATGATGACTTTATACATCAAGCTGCACTTATAAAGGTGGTCTTTGGTAAAGAGCAAATGCTTTTTAATTGTTGGAATAGTGGTTTAACATTTGGCATGGTCATGGTTCTGGGTAAGATGGTGGATCATTATGTTTGAACATGTTTATTGACTCTTACTTGTTTGATTCCCCTCTATCCCATTTCACAAGTGAAAAATAAGCAGAATTATGGAACCATTGGAACATCTTCCAGTTTTCTCATATCACCTCAAAAGGCTCGATGGGACAATTATCCTTGGCCTTTACATAGACAAGGTGATGAAGATGGTGTGCTGTTTTTGCATTACTGACCCTCCCTGGGCTAAAATATGAATATTATTACAGTACCATTATTTGATGGTTGACAAGGTGTTGACTGGACTGATATTTGGAAAACACCACTCTGTTTTGAAGATATACCTGTGGGGTCATTCGCAATGGTTGGTTTCACAATCAATTCCTATCCTAATCAAGAAAAGGATATTGTGTCCAATCTTTCGGCAGGTTTGAATGTTCAATTTGCAGTGTTGCTCAATTGATCATCATAATTTTTCACAACTTACTGTGTGGAAATATATATATATATATGTTGTTCTCTTTAACACTTAATATTGTTTTCAAAGTTATACATGGCTTGTTATTTTCTTTGAAGGGGGAAGAGGTTACACTATGTCATGTTTTGCTTACTGAACTCGCTTCAAATAGTTTACATAATGGTCCAATAAGGTTTATTTATACTTTTGATTACAGCTGTTGTCTCTCGTTGATTCCATTTATTCTTGTTTTTATTTTATTTTATTATTACTTTCTTCTATCATAACTTCCTACGATTTTAGCCCAAAGGACCTCATTGATGTCTAATAGTGAAGAAGCTGACAAATAGAAAATCTCCAAGGAGCCCACTATGGCCATGGGATCATCGAGTACATGAAATCAATAGCCGGATTATACAATCGTTGCATGCCATGTCCAGACTACAAAAGAAAATTGGAACTCTCTGCCCGACCATCACATGATTCCATAATGCTCTCTGCATTTCATCCACAATGTTATCTCGCTGGCACAAGATTCCATATATGACTTCCACAAATCTTAATATTAACAATCTTTGTGTCCTTGGGCAGTGGTGAATATATGCAACTTCAATTTTATTTGTAATATGCTAAAATTCCATCACTTCTATTTAGCATCACTGAACCACAATAATGTTGAAGAGACAATTATATTAATACTCTCCATGATGTCACTTTGTAATTATGTAAGTTTCTGTTACATATGGCTGTCGCTGATTCAAATTGAAATTTTCTCTATTGATAGACAATCATATACAACATACTGTTACATACACCATACACCTTTCATGTTTCAGTGAGTATCTATGTATGTGTATATCAAAGTAATACTAATTTCTACACTAGTTCAAACCACATGCAAACCCTTTACTCTGACTCCTCTGAGCAGTGTGTGCATAGACGGATGGGCACCCGAGCACATACTTTGACACATTCTTGCCCAGTGTTCAAGCATGGATGGATGGGGGCCAGAGCTTGAACTTATATGACTGGAGACATGACACAAAATGTATCTAGAGAAAAGCATGGGAAAATTGTGTAAAAAGATCGAATTTTGACACCATTGTATGGGGGGGGAATTGAGGACAAAGTGTGTTTTTGGTCGACATTTGTTTGGGGTGCAGATGTTGAACAAGGTTAGGATTTGATTGGGGTGAAAATTAGGAATTCGCCTCAGATTTGTGCCCCACACAATTCAGGGCATTTTTGTTAATTTTATCACGATTTTCACACCCAAGCATTTTGTAAGCAAAGTTACACTTTTCCCAGGGAGAAAATCAAGAACAAAGGGGAAATTGCTTACAATTTTCCTGCCATTTCCCCTTTGTCCTCAATTTTCTCCCTGGAAAAAGTGTAACTTTGCTTACAAAATGCTTGGGTGTGAAAATCGTGATAACACTAACAAAAATGCCCTGAATTGTGTGGGGCACAAATCTGAGGCGAATTCTTAATTTTCACCCCAATCAAATCCTAACCTTGTTCAACATCTGCACCCCAAACAAATGTTGACCAAAAACACACTTTGTCCTCAATTTCCCCCCCATACAATGGTGTCAAAATTCGATCTTTTTACACAATTTTCCCATGCTTTTCTCTAGGTACATTTTGTATCATGTCTCCAGTGTATGTTCATTCCCCCAATATTCAAATGCAAACACAAAAGAACTAAAGATACAAGCATCCCAGGCTCACCCCTCTCACAAAATTTGAGGCTTGATTACCAAAAGTACTTGTGTACTTCCATTGATAACACCATAATGAAGCAATCTGAAAAGGTCCATATGCAATGCCACAACATCTTTTACATCCTGGGCATATATATGCATGCAATAATCGTCTGCATGTGTCAAATTTTATCTCCAATATTACATCAAAGAAACATGTTTTGCCTCTTCATGTTACCATGCTTGTCTTCCACAACATTAGGGCACAAGAACAACACTTTTCATGCTCTCAACATGAATATTCCACCATTGTCTATTACCTCTGTTTTTGTAAACCCCACAAGCTCTTATCAATGGTCACCGGTGTCATTGCTGAATTGCCCAATGGTCATGCCATCACCATACATCTCCCCTACAACTGTGTCTGAATTACAAATCAAAACTATATCATGGGATGATGGTGTTTCTTATAACATTCCTTTGATGTTGGATGAAGAAAATATGTTGGATATTACAAAAATATTATGGCAAAATAATATTCCTAAAGAGGGTTGGTATTGAAGACAAAACCTCAGGGAGTTTAAACAATTTACCAAAATATTTAGCCGTCATGCTTCAAGAATATTAGATGTAATCTGGTATAAACTCTCACAATCTTTGCATTCCATCATTGACGATGGAAATAGCCACTCCAATACACAAAGCACTTCGTTCTATATGTCAGCATTACTATTTCCAAACCCTCCTTTTAAAGAAGTATCAATAGCATATAGCCACATCCTCCAACATTATATTCCAAAACACCATAACAAATTCAACACCACCAAGGAGTTAATGGATCATATAACTTTGACTTCTCGTTATGAATCCTTTCATATATTTTGTAAAAATATTAGTAATCTTGTAATCAATTAGCATGTTGTCACATATCCAATGTACAATAGACAGTATTTTTAACAAGGTATAGATGACGTCTATGTATCATCTACTGCATCTGTAATCGCTAACATATGTCATATTTTCAGGTTCTTATCTCTCAAAAAAATACAAACCAAACAAATATTACATAATATATTTCAAAGAAAATACAGTCCTGCATATCTATTACAAAAAAAAATAGTAATGACAATATCTCCCTAACTGGTGGAGGAATTTCTACAAATACATACATTACACCTGTAAGTAGCTCCAAAATATTCTCTGCCGATGAACTTGCAATATTTCCATCTCCCAGAACACAACAAATAGATATGAATGGCAAGTATAAATACTTGGATCACATATCTAACAATATTGCCATTGAAATGTGCCAAAAAAACAAGATGTTACAGCTGTTTTGCTGACGTAAGGCAGACATCGAAAATCAATGTGGATTTCTATCTGCTGAAAGAAATTATCATATCTCGATGAATAGCAGTATGATGCCATGTAAATTAGCTTGTAGTGCTCAGAAAAATACAGCCTTTTTTTCCATATAAATACATTTGCGGATTTTAACACATCTGAAAATGAGGTCTGGGAAGCAGCTGGGCTTATTCCCTGGGAGACAGTGGGAGTAACCTTTGGCAGTAACTAATCATTTATATTTTCAGATTAATCCCTGGGTCCCTTCTCTGGGACTAATCTTCTATTCCACACTGTGTTTCAACTATTACAAGTCCTCCAGGTCTGTAAGTCCACTTACCTTATAATCCTCACACGTGACTATAGGTTTCACATCTCCGGATGTCTCACAATGTACCAGACCCTTTCCGACAATGAAAGGGATACTCTATTGACCTCCGTCAACGTGTCATCAATGATACGATACAAGCTCAAATTCACCATAGCCCAGATCTCAGTCAATCTTGATATCTCACATTGCATTGTGGAACAAATCCTTCAATTGTGGTGTAATGAAGGAGAACTCGCCCCACCAGGACCTGGACGCTCTGATCCCCGGAAAAAGCTCATGAACCCAGAACAGATCATTGTACGTCGTTCTGTGACACTATGTCGCCACACAAGTAGCTGACGTGCCATGTAGCACCTGATCAAGCTTGTCGAAGGCAAGCCTGACCTCTATCTAGACAAGCTGCAGATGCACCTCATCGATGATGCAGGCATCATTGTCAGCAGGCATCATTGTCAGCAGGTCGACTATCTGGAACACATTGACAGAGGCTGGGCTGACAAGGAAAAAGGTAAGTCCATAGTTTTCTTTATTCTAACCATCTGCTGATCATATCTCTTTAGCTTTCTAAAGACGCAGCAGAACGTGATCCTGCTGGCCATACCTGCTTCCAATATCTAATCGGCAGCGAGACCCCAGATCGCTTGGTATTTGTTGACGAGAGTAGGATAGATTGCCGCACAACATATAGGAATGTTGGCTGGGTGAAGAAAGGCGACCATGCTGGCGACCGTGCTCGAGTTGGTGCCAGATTTTTTCGTGGTCTAAGGTAAGTCATTTACTTGTGTCACTACTATCTATTGCTCATCGTTTTGTGCACAGATATTCCTTGCTACTTGCACTTTGCAGTGAAGGAATCATTTTTTCTGACTTGTGTCTAGGTTGTTATGATGGAAAGGAGTTTATTGACTACACCAGGTGACTTTTGGAACATATGAATCCATGGCCAGAGCCACGTAGCGTCTTGATCATGGACAACTGCGGTATTCACCTTTCACCTGTTGTCAAGGCTCTCTGTGAAGCCAAGTAAGCCACACCTTCTTCAGCTTGGTATTGTGCTGATTTGTTTTGCTCCTGTAGAGGTGTGCAGCTGTATTACCTGCCAGGATACTCTCCGGACTTCAACCCAATTGAGGAGGTGTTTTCTTATGTCAAATTGTTCCTACACCGCCATGGTCCAGAAGTTCGTGCTGCTATGGATAGTAAAGATTTCTTGGAGGTTGAGTTCTGGATAGACAACGCACTTGGGACTATCATGGCAGAGAAGGTGCACAGGTGGATGCACCACTCGGGGTATTATTGAATGAATATCATTAGTAGTAACATACATGTATTGTTGATCTGTTGTCACAATATTATATGATCACTATTATTTCTCCATGCTGTGCACTCATAAGTACTTATTGTGATCTTGAAGATTATCAGACTTGGATTTAGGGGGTCAAAAAACATCTATCCCATAGTACTTAGTTGTCTAGTCTAGTGCATATATCTAAGCGGTTAGGCATGCAAGCCCTGCGCTAGGAATGTCTTAATCTGCTTGCATCTGCACGAAAGCTTGTCATAAACGAAGGCGGTGTCAATTGCTTCAAACCCAAATGCTGTTCTGATCTGCTGCAGGCCCATATCAACCACCATGTCGATATGCTTGTCAAGAAAAGAGGCAGCCGCAAACTTAGTGCGAAGGGAATCCCAGTCCCTAGCCTGAGGCGAGGCTTTCTGTTTCTGGGACACTTCATAACTCACTAACCATTCCTCCACCATTGGATAAGGGTTAGGGATGTCAGACGGGTTGATTGACACCACACTGTCATCAGCAGCTTGCAGCAAATCCACTACCCCAGGTGAAGGCTGCGATTCTCAGGCAGGAGGCAGCTGTACTGGAGCGGTTGCTCACAATGACATAAGCAGCTCACAGCCGTGTTTATGGTCAGTCGCAGTGTAACTCGCACACACCTGCTGTTCAGAATGCTAAAGGTGAGCAGAATCTCTTCATATGTGGTGATTGAGTTTTACTTAGGGTTTTCATCTATTTTCCAGAGCCTCCTGAATAAAACAAGTCGTGAGTGACCCGTGAGTGACCCCCTCTAGCATATTAGAAAAAATATGACTCATGTAGATGCCTATAAGCCATGTACAATACCTATTTCTTATTTCTTTTATTATACATACAATGTTCAGCCATAGAAAGCTTGTCTAAATATTCAGAAAAACACCTAATATGCCCTGTAACTAGCCGCCATGAAAGCTTGCTCGAGAATGGCTGTAAAACAAAACATTTTGTTAGGATTAAACTTACCTTTTTGAAGTTCCATACTCCAGGATTTGAGAGCCACAGGTGCACAAATAGGTGGTGAACAGGCCCAACTGCTTCCCAAACCTGATTTTCAGATGTGAGAAAATACATGTAGATATCTATATGGAAAAAAAGACTGTATTTTTCTGAGCATTACAAGCTAATTTATAGGATCTAACACTTCATATTTGTCGAGATATGATAATTTCTTTCAGCGGATAGAAATCTGTGTCGATTTTCGATGTCCACCTTATGTCAGCAAAAGAGCTGTAATATCAGTGAGCACTCCCATACAATACCTCTCACAGAGACTCCCTAGAACTTCCTTGCTTGCAATAATACAGACACATAAAATTGGACCTTGTTCCACATCCGTACTGCGATCCATCAACGTGGCTGACAAGAGACAAATGATATTGAATCATAACTCTGATGAATGTAGGATATGCCCATCCTATGTGTCTGTATTCACACCTGTCGGACACATGCCGTACTTAGGAGAAACAAATAATATGGCCATCAAAAAAAATGTACAATATCAAAGAAAGGTAGATGGTGGAATTTATCAGAATTTGAAAATAAGTTCAAGTGAGTCTTCTATGATCTTTCCTCCAAAACCTAATCAGACAACTGATGTTGCTGATCTTATATGGGAGGCATGTGAGGCTATGGATCAATCAGAATTTGAAGAAGTGGGATGTATGGTATGCGGTATGCTAACTCTGGCATCCTCTGCTAAAAAAAAATGAAACTAACATTGAATGGGATATATTAACCTCAGAACGAGATGTCACTTGGAAAGAGCGATTCAATTCTTGCAATCCAATAGAAAGAATACCAGGACCTGTAGTGGATGCAAATTGTGAGCATGTTTGTACAAATTGCAATGACCGATTGAAGAGATGAATTGTTCCTCTGCCGGCTTTGGCCAATGGAAACTGGATAGGTGAAACACCTCCTCAATTACAGGGACTAAGTTTTGCTGAAAAATTACTCATAGCTTGTGGATGTTCAAATTATTGTGTCATGCAAGTCTCTTCTGGAATGCACAAGATGACAGCCAATGCAGTGTTGTTTCCTAATCCAACAGCAAAGGTGTTAAAAATTTTACCCCCACATAGAACAGAGATGGACCAAGTATTGGCTTTTGTATACACAGGTCCTGCGAGACCAACTGAAGAATTGATGAAATGAACACCTTTATTGGTGAGACGTAATAAAATAACTGCCATTGGAATGGTTAAAGTTGAATCATGTAGATTATGAGGATGTTAACATATCCACCGATAACATAGATTCATACCCAGACAATCAACAGCCTTTTATAATTGAATATCACCAATCAACCACAAACAAATATCCTGAATCCACTGGAGCAGATGATATGGAAGAAGAGGCAGGTACAACCGAAGGTGATTGCACCTTTGTGGTCCATGGTCTCATTGAGGAAAATTACCCAATAAATGACAGAAATAAGATGGTAGCATATGCCTTAGCTCATATGGAATGGGGTGGTAAAGCCTTAGCGGTGAGCCATTCAGAGAAACCATCTAGTATCTATGATAACCCTCAATTATATCCACAAATATTCCCATGGTTATTTCCTTATGGCCTAGGTGGATTCCGAAATGAACGGGGTGCAAACACTGTTCCAGAAAGAACAAGAAAAAAAGAACTTTTGCTATATCATGACAAGCGCTTTCAAGAGGATCCTGCATTCCCCCTTATAGCATTTAATCATGAACAAATCAAAGGAGCCACAACTGAGGGTTTTTTAATGATAGAAAGACAAAATTTTGATCAAATATCTAAATGACTAATGGGGTTGAACAAATCTGTATTGGTGGACATTACTAATCAACTGATTAATGGGGATCACGTCAAGCCTGTTACAGATGAGGAATAGCTTGCTTTCAAGTCATTAAAGATATAGATCATGTTGCTTCCATGGTGGAAGGATCTGGAACTATATGAAAATTTATGAACAATGAGATATGGTCTATGGTGTACTCAAAGGGTGCACCTACATGGTACATCACCTTTGCACCTGCGGATGAAAGACACCCAATTTCATTGCACATGGCAGGACATAATCACACCTTTCAACCAACGATAATGGATGATAATGACCGAAGACGTCTTTTGTCTAATAATCAGTGGCCAGTGCCAGATTTTTTCACTTTATGGTGACAATATTTCTAAAACACGTATTAAGAGTAGGCACTGATCAAGCAGGCTTATGGGGTAAAACATCTTGCTACTATGGAACTGTAGAACAACAAGGGTGTCTCACTTTGCACTTGCGTTTATTGCTCTGGATCGAAAATAGTTTATCCCCACAAGAAATCAGAGACAGGATCATGGATCCCTCCTCTACCTTCCAACGAGAATGGTTGAATACTTGGAAAATATGCATCAAGGTCACTTTTTAGATGGGTCTATTGAAGATATCAGACAGCAAGTTGATGTAAACATGACAGATCCAAACTATCAAAACCCCACGGAAATTATGCCAGTACCACCTCCACTCCCTTGCAAAACAGAGGATTGTGGTAAATGCCATATGTGCTCTGCCATGAATAATTGGTGGATGTTATTCAAAAACACTGTCAATGATTTAATTTTTAGGACAAATCACCACTTATGTTCATGGAACAGATGTAAAAAGAATAAATGGAGAAAATGTAAGTCCAGATTTCCACGTCCTTTGTTCAAAGAGACCTATGTTGACCCAAAAACAGGTTACTTGAACATGAGACATGGTGAAGCATGGCTCAACACTTGGAATAGTGCCCTTTTGTATATTCTCAGATGCAACACAGATGTGACAAGTCTACTGTCAGGGACAGCTGTCAAAGCTGTGATTGCCTATGTTACAGATTATGTATCCAAATCCCCTGTCAAAATGTATAACATCTTTCAATCTATAAAAGATGTATTTGACAAGAATGTAGAACTCCTGGGTGGAGATGATAACCATTACCAAAATACGTGTAAGCTCATGACTAAAATTGTAAACTCACTCACCACCAAAATGCAAATAGGTGGGCCAATGGCAGCTGCTTATCTTTTGGGAAAACCTGACCATTATACCAGTCATGACTTTGAACCTTTTTACTGGAAACAATACGTGAATGAGGTGCTTAGTTCTTGGAAAGCTTGTGAGCTTGAGCAAGAAGGTGAATGCATTAAATCCATGAACAATGAACTGGTGGAAAGAGTGATATTACAGAAGAAAGGGAGACATTATGTAGCCATGTCAAAAATCATGGATTATACAATGTGTCCGCCTGCATATGAAGATCTCTGCTTATATGATTGGATTAGGTTTGCTATCAAGGTGAAAGAAACGTCCAGTATTGCTAAACTAACAAGCAATAATATCATTAGATGACTATGAGGAAGACTCGTACCAAGATCTACCTACATTATGTGATGATTTTGATGATGAATCAAACATTACAAATGATGATGGCATGATACAACCTAAAGATACTATTGGTAAACACAAAAGATCTGAGACTTCTGAATTTGATGATATCTTACTTTTAGATGGACATCCACAAAGACTATCCCATAAAATAAAACTACATGAAGGAAAGATACCAAATATATTAGGGGGACTCCTTCCAAGATTGGATAAAGGTAATCTGGAATGTTATTGCACAACAATGTTAACATTCTTCAAGCCATGGCATACTGGTTGAGATTTAAAAACAGAGTCTCAAGATTGGGAACAAGCTTTTCAAGACCACGCCTTCAAAGCTGAACACATTAAATTTATGAAAAACTTTCAGGTTAGATATGAGTGCAATGATGCAAGAGATGATTACAGTGCTCAAATGAAAGCTAGTGCAACAGAAAGCCATAATTTCTTCAAGGATTCTGAAGATACATTAGATGAATTGGATGATCTTCAAGAAATACAAGAACAACATATGTTATTTGATCAAATGGTTTCTGATGAAGACATAGATTCATTAGAACCAATGGGTAATAAGGCATGTAAAATAAAACTACAAATGCAAGACATTGAGACAACTGCTAACACTTCAGGCTGGTTAGGCCATCAATTGATGGAAAACCTGATACAGATGCTGTATTGACTAGACAAACAGGTGAAGAGAGATCAACATCCAATTGGAAAGCCTTGCTTGAAGAAGCTAAAACTGCACAACTAACTGAAAAATTAAATAATGCAATTCCAGATAATACTATAGGTGAACAACAGAGTCAAACTCCTGAAAAACCAAAACAGAAGTGTAAACCTGATAATGTCACGATTGTTGATAACAGTTATCTTATGATGGATTTTACAGGTTCAGGTATTAAAGATCAGGTCCATATTGATACCATAGTGGAGCACTTTCAATTGAGACTTGCTCAAGAGAGAGCATTTTGTATAATTGTTAATCATTCTGTGTCACTGGAGGCTCCCCAACTGAAGATGTATTTGGGGGTATGGCTGGCACTGGAAAAACACAAGTCATAAAGGCTCTGAGCATATTTTTTAATGAACGAGCTGAAAGTCATAGATTTCAATTGACTGCTCCCACAGGTTCTGCTGCAGCATTAATTGGAGGATCAACCTATCACTCCCTTCTTGGAATGTGGGAATTAGAGGAGAACAGATATTCTGAGACTGGGATATCCAAGGTCAGAGCATGTGTTGAACACGTGGAATATCTATTCATCAATGAAATCTCCATGGTAGGTTGCAGAAGTCTTTATCACATCAGTAAGTGTCTGTCTTTAGTTATGGGCAAAAAAGATGAACCATTTGGAGGAGTCAATATCATTGTAGCTGGGGATTTTGTACAACTGCCACCTCCTACCAAAGAACCAGCTCTATACAGTGGAGAAGTTGGCACACAATGACAGATTGGAGACACTAATTGGCAACAGGAAAACACTTTAGGCAAGGCATTATGGCATCAATTTGCGACAGTTGTAATTTTAAGAGAAAACATGAGACAAACATCCCAGAGCAAAGGAGATGCATCATTACGACAAGCACTGGAAAATGTACAGGTGCAGACATAAAACTGTTACAATCTAGGATTGCAGGCAGGGGTAAAAACCGCATCAAGCTTGTGCAAAAAAGATTTAGAAATGTCCCTGTGATTGTGGGTCTCAATTCTCATCGTGACCATCTGAACTCATTAGGTACAAGAAGATTCTCCAAAAAAAATAATTGTGCTCTCATCAACTTCTATTCATTAGATAAATGGCCTGGTGAAAACACAGATGAAAAACGTAAAAGTGGAAGAACTTCAGTTAAAGATGACCCATTGAGAAAATCTAATATAATAGATACAAAGCTGCAAAATGTGCTTTGGTCTATACCTCATGCTGCAACACAACACTGACCAGGATCCCTTCCACTCTGTCAAGGTATGCCAATCATGATCAAACATAATGTTGCAACAGAATGCTGTGTAACAAATGGTGCAGAAGGGACAATCGTGGGCTGGAAATGCTCCTAAATAAATCCTGAGAGGCCAATTCTTGACACTGTATTTGTAAAACTCAAACAGCCTGCAGCTTCAATTCAACTTGATGGTCTTCTGGAAAATGTGGTTCCTATTACAAGAACATCTAACCAAATCAAATGTCAGATGCCCAATGATCATGAGATGACAATTGTTAGAAAACAAGTAAATATTATCCCAAATTTTGCTATGACAGATTATGGCTCTCAAGGTCATACAAGACCTAATGTTGTAGATTTAAGAAGCTGTAGAAATCACATGGCCTATTACACAGCTCTCTCACAAAGTTCCAACTTGGAAGGCACAGTCATTTTTCAAGGATTTGATGAACACAAGATAACAAAGGGTACATCTGGATGGTTACGACAAGAGTTCAGAGAGTTAGAAATCTTAGATGATGTAACAACACTCAATCACCATGGTAAACTAGACTCAAAAGTTAATGGTGAGAGAAGAAACATGTTCATTCGAGAATATCAAATGTGGAAAGGGATTGAATATGTGGAAAGGGATTGAATATGTGGAAAGGGATTGAATATGTTCCACCAACTGTACACAGAGCTTTGAAGTGGAATAAAGCAGACCCCCTTCACCTATTGGAACTGTTGGAAGATGATAAATGGAAGATAATTGACAATCGAAGAAAAAATGCATCAGATTTTATTGTAGAATGTACATCTGGCAAGAGGAAATTGAATGGGTGAGCCTAACTGCAAAAGGGTCGCAACCTTTAACTACGCTTAGTAATGACAAGGGGAAAAACAGGAGAGAATATGTAAAATCTAATAAAGAACAAAATACAACTACAACCAAGAAGAGAAAAATTGAAGAGGATGTATGCACCGTGAATGTAAAGAGAAGTAAAATATCACTTGAGAATGAAACACATCTTTCAATGGGAAATAAACAGCCATTAATCCTGACATGGGACAGTGCATGGTGGTCCTGTGCATATGATTCTATAATAGTTATACTCTACAATATATGGAAACATCACAATATTGATTTTGATGTTCACTTAGTACGTACACCATATTGCGAGGTTTTGGAGATGTGAACAATGATACTTGTAGGCTTGAACATGTTTGAGATGATATGCAGTTATGTCTGCACCAAAATCATGAAGAATTGTTTCCAAAAGGTCAAATAGGAGTAGAAGTTCATGCAATATGGGAGAAATTACTCACCAGAGTGCAAGGCCTTGCTGAAATGACATGGTTATGCACTACCTGTCAAGTGAATGTCCAAGACGAGGATAATATGGTGCAAGATATTCATCGACAAACTAAACTTAAATTGAATGAAGTCTATAAAGGTTCAAATGTTAATTCATTGAAAGACACTCTAAGATATACTTTAGATGCTCGCCTGAATCATAAATGTGACAAATGTCAAAAACATATCAGAGCCCGCAGTTTTCATGATAGCCCCAAGTATATATGCTATTGACATTTCTCAATTCAAAGGTCAAATAAAGATTGACCGTATCATTAATTTGCCTGCTCTGCACAACCAAAATCAAAAAATGAACTTAAGAGGGATAATAAATCATGGAGGGTATCATTTCACAGCATGATTCATTGATGCTAGAGATAATATTTGGAATCATGATGGTATGCAATTGGATGGTCAATGTAGAATGGAAAGCAATATAAATGAAATAAATCTCAGCATATTAGACAACAGAAGAGCTTGTAATGCAATATATAGTAAATGACAATTGTAAACATAAAGGATAACCACATAATAAAATATTAGAGACATATTAAGTAAAAGTTGAATCATGGGGATCGTCCCCTGCCATGCGTATGCACTGGCCCACAATCCATTAATTCCAGTACAACAACCATGTCCACTCATCCACAAAAGAGACTCCCTTCATGCTGGACTCTGGTCGCCACTCACGCATGGGCTTCGAACCTTGCCAGCAGCCATCCAGGAGAGAAGCTGTGAATGAGTTCAAGCAACAAATGGCTGACTCCCTGTCTGAAGCCCAAGCTGCCCTTGTAAAGGCAAAAGAGGATATGGCTCAATACTATAATCGTCGTCGTGAGCCAGCCCCTACCTTTGTTCCTGGTGACAAAGTCTTCCTAGATGCAAGCGACATTAGCACCACTCGCCCTTCTAAGAAATTGTCACATCGGAACCTAGGCCCATTCCTAGTGGAACACAAGGTTGGCTCCAATGCTTACCATCTTCAACTCCCCAAGTCGCCTCCACCCTGTCTTCCCTGTGGTGAAGCTCCTCCCAGCCCCTCCAGACCCCATTCCTGGTCAGAAAGCTCAACCCCCACCTCCCCCAGTCCTTGTAGGGGAAGACGAGCATTATGAGGTTGAACAGGTCTTGGACAGTCAATTCCGCTGTGGAAAACTCCAATACAAGGTCAGGTGGAAGGGTTATGGGTATGAGCATGATGAGTGGATTCCTGAGACAGATTTAGCAGCCCCAGACCTCATTGCCGACTTCCACCTCCTTCATCCCAGTGCCCCTTGTCGCATTTGTGCTGCTGATTTTGACACCTTCCGTCCAAAAACACCTGTCCCTCCAGTAGGTGTCAGTGGTCAGGATGTCACACTCTAGAAGGGGGGTGATGTAAGGGGAACCCCATTTCATGTGGTTCTACATTTCTCTATTATCTCTTCTTTCTATCTATTCTTCCCCACTTCTCCCTTTTCCTCCATTATCTCCCTTGCCCCCCTATCACTTCATTCATTTTCACTCACATAAGCGCACGTTGACAAGCATGATACTCGACAGCGCCTACTACACTACAAAAGACGCTCACTGCACACGTGCCCCTATCATCATCAGCTTTCACCAGACCATCATCTGCTGTGCTACCTCCAGTCTGCCAGACATATCATCTCCACACTCATTCTATTTTTCATCAATTCTATTTTCAATATGCCATCCAGCATTGCCGCCACCACGTCCCATGATTCGTTTCAGATGACCACCAAGCCAGACATACACGTTGGACCACGCGTTGAACTTCCTAGTCGGTGTTCTCCCCTTGATGTTCATTTGTCCAGTCCTCCTCCACAAGTCGCACATCGTCGGTACTATCCCCTATATGTTGAATCTCCTGAAGGCCCATACCGAATATTCCCCCTCATATCCTCCTTATCACATTCACGAATTGCATATGGGTATTCGATCAAACCTTCCATGCTCCCTTCTACGTCATCGGTTTTGACCCAAACTTCGAAAACCAGTGAATGGTTGGCATCGTATTGTCCTCAGGAATAACTGGTACATCAAAGAGCACGGACCAGGAACAGAGATTTGCTACGGTTATGTGCCTAAGGACTTCGTCAAGAAGCGCTCGTCTTCGTTCCCTCTCTGGAGGAAATTCATATCCAAGTGTCATGATTGGTTCACATGTTTTTGAGTCGTCATCAAGTCACATGACTCGCTTACTCATCTTCGGAGATATTTGACAAGCAACTGGAATCCTATTGGACGGCTATGACTCATTTTCATCACCTGACTCACTCGCTTCTTGGCTGTACTTCTATTTCCAATTGTTCCACATGGTCTATTGTCTATGACTCACTTCTATTCTATTTCTGGCTTCTATTTCAAATTTGCTGCCATATTTCCCTTCATTTCTTCGACCACCTGACTCATTTTTTCCATTTCCTTACAAACCACCTTCCTATTTTGGTTTTCTGCCTCTCGCCGTTAGTCATTTCTCCTGTCTGCTGTCGACGACATCGTTGTATGGCATACTCGCATCGTTTGTTGTTCTGCTCATGTATATAAGGCCTGTTCCGCCTTAGTGTACCCCAATTCACCTCTATCAGTTGGATTCACTCGTCTAAGTCTCAAGTCTAAGTCTTCTAAGTCTACTACTACTACTACGTCTACATCAAGGCCAGCTTTGTCAATCACGTGACATTTGCTGTTGTATCTCGTCTACGCTTACGTCAGCATATTACGTCATCATCTTCGTCACTGCTACGTCCTCATCTTCGTCTTTGTTCTACCTTTGTTGCTGCTGATAGCAAAGCGCACTGAGCCAAACACCAGTGTAAGTAGCCGTGCAACGACGACACCGCTACCCACTGTCTTTTGGATCTATTTCCAAAAGTAAACCGACAACGTGTTACATAACAGGATTGGATTCCAATCCCATTACATAAACACAGTGTGTTCGTTCTTCATTTCCCTTCACATAAGCGCCCATGTTACATAATGGGATTGGATTCCAATTCCGTTACATAAACACAGTGTGTTCATTCTTCATTTTCCTTCACATAAGTGCCCAGTTACATGATGGCATTGGATTCCAATCCCATTACATAACATAACCACAGTACGTTCCAGCGCTTATTTGCATACTCCTTTAGGTAGTTTTCTCGGCAGTGGGAACCTTAGGCTTTTCTCTTTGTATTCCCATCTGCCAGGTGTGTATCCTTGTATGTAGTCTTCTGTGAGCTTATATATCTTCAGATTCCCATCTGCCAGTGCTCAGTGTGATATTCCACTGCTCCTGGAGGTTGCCCTTATAAAGCGCGACTAAGTCAATCTTATTCTCTACGTGTTTGCGTAGTGATTTTCCCTCTGGACCAGAGTCCAGGGCAATGACATCTTTGATGTCATTTAGGTCCAGTATTCTGGGTGAAGTTTGAGGAAGTTCAACTTCCTTGTTAAAGCTTGTTGGCTTCAAGGATTCTATCCTCTTGCTTTTGTTGTATTCAAGCAGACTTGCGTGCAGCAGCTGCTTGTATTTCAACAAAATGTTTGACAGGTAATAATTCCCCATCTGGGTCCAGTCTGGCATCAGCCTGGACGTATACATGTTCCGGATGTGCATCTTCTGGCACATTGAATTCAAAGTAGCGGGATAGGCAATCTGCTACTATTCTTTACTCCATCCACGTGGAGTGTAGTATACGTAAAGTGGGAGAGAAACTCCCACCAACGCACTTGTCTTGGTGACAAATGTGGCTGGGTCTTGAAGTATTCAAGACCTTTATGGTCTGTGACTAGGACAAATTTTCGTCCTAGTAGTTTATCCTCCCATTTCATGAGAGCTTTGAGCACAGCTATTGTTTTGTGCTCATGTGTTCGGTAGCTATGCTGCGCCAATGTAAACTTCTTAGACAAGAAGCCAGCGGGTCTACAGGTTTCCCAGTTGGGACCTTGTCTGTATACCGTGCTGACTCCAGTCTTGGAGTCGTCACATATAACCCAGATTGTCTCTGGGTTGTTTATGTCTATAGGCTTCAATATCGGAGCCTTGCAAGCTAATGCTTTGATCGACTCAAAGCATTTGTCTAATAAGGGTGTCCAGATGAATGTCCTGTTATTTCGGGCACAGTCCAAAAGGGGTGTTGTATATGCCATTACATGGCATATATGGTGCTAGGTATTGCACCAATCCTAAGAAACATTGTATTTCAATGTATGACCAAGGGTGTCGCCACTCGCGTATCTTGGCCATTTTGTCGGCATTGGCGTGTATGCCTTTGTTGTCAATGATATGGCCAAGGCAGTCTACTCTTTCAGAGTAGAGATCTGACTTGGATAGTGAGAGGTACAGCTGTACCTCCCTCAGTTTCTCAAACATCTTCCTTAGGTGTTGTTCATGTTCCTCGATTGTGTTCGAGAATATGAATATATCGTCCAAATATGCATGGATGAAGCGACCTATAAAGTCACAAAATATAAATGTCATTAGATGTTGAAATGTTGAGGGGGTGTTACAGTCCCCCATCATCGTTACTTGACTCATGAATGTGCCGAATATTGTTGCAAAGGCCATCTTCCAGATGTCTGTGTCTTTTACGTGTATTTGTTCATATGCTTCTGACATATCCAGCTTGGATCTGTATTTGGCACGTGCTACGTCGTGCTGTATTGTGTCCTGATCAGGGAAGGGTGTAAGGCTGTCCACAAGTTCGAATCAACCCACCCTGTGGGTTGATCCGTGGGAAAACTAGTGGGTAAGGATCCCATGGGTATTGGGTACCCAATGGGCAATACCCACATGGATCTGGGTATGGATTATGGGATTCTGCCTAAAACCCATGGGTATTTGGGATCCGTTGGGCGTAGCTAGCTATGTATTAACCTCAACTTCGAAAATTTATTTTATATTTTTATCTAATTTATTGGGGCCTGTAGAGGCCCCACAGCTGGAGCTTATATAGCTCCACTGTTTGTTGTGCTTTGTAGGTCACGTGACTTACAAAACCTTGTTCAAAATAAAATAAGTGGGGACTGGCAATGCCTGCCAGATTTAAGCTCCGACATATTTTTCTCAGGGGGGAAAACAGTCCAGCGATGATGGTCGTACCACATACAGATGCAAGCACACTTGGGAGCCACTTAAGTATATGTCACAATTGGTCTCTCAGAACCTCCGGGACTTTTCTTGGTAGCAGATTTGTGTTATTCTTGCAGTAAGGTGCTAATCTCTCACAGATCAGGCCCTTCCGCCGGCTTTTTAAGAAATGTGTCACCAAGAAATCCTGCAAAAATGTCACAAATGTATTCCTAGATGTATATTGCATGCAAATCTGAGTTGTGTAAGCCAGGATGCGGTGCATAATGTCCGGTAGGAGGAAGCACATTACATAAGCATATCAGACACGTGGTGTCACATCTATCTGACATCAAGCTGCATTCCCTGGGTTCATATCTACGTTTCATCTGGGTTATATGGGCAGAAGATTGTGTATCGGACTACCTAGGACCCTGCATGTGAGGTCTGCAGCTCAAAAACTTCACCTTCGCCAAGTAAATCTTGTGAAGTTCAGTGGCCGACAGGATGCAGATGCAGACAGGGAGAATGTACCCACACCTGACCCCATGGCACAGTTGAAAAACCAGTCGCCAGATATGAGCAGGAAATGGCTCAATGAATGGAGGCACGTGGAACATGCCAAAAAGGCTCTTGCTGAGCTTCGTTTGCACACCCAGGCAATAGAAGCAGAGGCCGCACGCACGTGTTCCACGAAGCAGGAGCTCGAGAGATGGCTGGACGATGCAAGAGATGAGATCAAACAGCTCTGGAAGAAGAATCATAGTCTGGGGATGTGGGTTGCACATGTCCCAGCCCAAAAGGCTGTTGCGGTTAAACATGCGTTGACTAAGAGCCAGGCGAAAATCAGCTCTGTGAAGGAGAAAGGAATTATAAAGGATACCTTTAGAGACCTAGTCCGTGAATTGGTTGCCGATGGCGTTGGAGTGGAACATGGGGATCCCATCATGAAATGTGTCTCACAGGCTGTCGGTGTGGAACTTAAGGGAGACATTAGCACTCAGAGTGTAAGTCGGATTGTTCTCGAGGGTGGAGTGGCTTCAAAGATGCAGATTGTGGATCATGTCCAGAGGTCATCAAGTATGTCAAGCCATAGCATTGGTCATGGTGTATTTACATTGTGGTTCTTAGGTGTCAGTTACAGTGGTGATGGGACCACCCACAAAAATAATTATGAGTCCTGACATATCAATACCATGGATGCAGGAGGCAGAACCCGTCTCTTCTTGGGTGTTCATTCGGCAGTCAATCATACTAGCAAGACCCAGCTCTGCGGGCTCCAAATACAGCTGGAGAACTTATATCCAACATACAATTCCAGCATGCAGGGCAACACGAAAAAGGCCGATCAACGAGAGTTTGCAGTGAAATTGACAGGTGTAAACACCGACCACGCAGCTGACCAGAAACGATTGGCCCAGCTACTACGACAGTGGAAAACATGTTGTGAAAGGGAAATACGAGGTGAAAAAAGCCTTTTGGGAATGGCCCCCGAGGCTCTCCTTCCATTGCTCTTTGAAGCTACCGAGCAAGCAGTAGCAGCAGCAGGTGGACCTGCTGGCTGGGATGCACTCCCGGAGGCTGAAAAAGGGACGCGCAATGCCCAAACGTATAAAGGTATATGTGAGGAACTGGGCAATGTGGTGTTTGAGCAGTTGACAGACACCAAAAAGCAAGCCATTGACTGGTTTGTGTGGTGCAGATGTTGTATGCACAAAGAGTTGAACATGGTGAAAGGTGGTAACTCATGCATGATGAAATGGTGGGAGGATCATGGATCATGGAGTCCCTGGTCCAATCAAGTTGATGAACCAGGACAATGCAGCTGCCACACATGTGAGTGCTGGAGCACTTGCTCGTGCAACTGATATATCCCAGGGTGGGGCCATCAAGGCTACCAGTTTGGCAGGGGCAGTTTTCTGTCACAAGGATGACAAGAAGGGGCAACAGGACTCACTGAAGTACTTCTTTGAAGACACACTCGGTTACCCAATCAGCTTTCCAGACACAAGTAACACTCGATATCAATCACACTGTGAAGCAGCTAGTGAACTCCTGGTGCACCTAGAGCTCTACATACAGTTCCTTGATATAGTCAAGGACAAGAAAGACAGTCGCTCTCTTAACCACATGGAGCAGAATGTCCATGCTGCCCTTAAAGACTCACCCACGCTTCACGAGCTATGCGTGCTCGCACTATTTTCTCAATCTGTTAGTCATCCGTATATGCGCAATGTTTGAGGCCCTGGGCAGGAAAACACTAACGTCTTGAATATGGGCCCACTTCATTTGGAGATACACACCTTTATGGAGAAGATCATCAACAACCCAGACATCCTGCTCTCCCCAGCAGCCACTTACACAACCACCTCATTTGATAGGAACCCCTGGGACCGCCCTGAGGCCATTTATGCAATTCAACAGTTGGCACCTACCCTGCCACACCTGAAAGGTGTGGTCGTTGCATTCTTTGAGGGAGCATCAGAAACATGGAAGCACTTCATGGAGGAATACAAACCGGGAGGTCAGATTGCAAGTGCTTCCCCTGAGCTTCGCAAATCGGCCTGGATGCCAACTACCAATGATGTGAACAAAGGTGCCCTTGGCTCATATCAAGTGGCCATGCGCTGCTATCCAAACATATCGCAACATCAGTTCAATGCAAGGACATGTTACAAACGCAATCACACCTCAAGCTATATTCAAGCCAGCTTGAAAGGACCAGATCGCAAATACTTGCGCCAACAGGCTCGTAATCTTGATGGACAGATCTTGGAAAAAAAAGCAAAGGCATGTGCAAGCCTCATATGACAAGGCTGTGGTAGACTGGAAGCGGGGTTTAGACCTGGTGAAACTACACAAACGAAACACCACTGCAGCTAAGGTGGCAGCCGTTATCCCTGTAATGGACGTGAACCAACTTCTGCAAGGCCATTTCACAAATGCAGAGCTAGATCTGCAGCTCGACTGGCACCGTCAGTTCTGTGAGGATCTCCCGAGAAAGAAAGATGTGCTCACCAAAGCACTCAAGACTCAAGCCTTACAACATGCAATAATGAACCTCCTGGCCCACCAACAGATGCAGATGGATCCAAGGACCTCGATGAAGGATGCGGGTGCTGAAACTGAGCTGTATGAGTCCAGTGACGAAGAATGAAGCGGGGATATAGCGCTGCAATTTTAGATATATAGTTCTTACTTCATATACAATTGAACCCAGGGGATGGTGTGTGCAGTGGCGTACTAGCGGTGTGCCATTGCGTAGGCAATCGGGTTACATAAGCATCACACATTCTAAAGCGCCGCTGCCAGTCCCCAAAATAAGGTTCATTTTTGAACAAGGTTTTGTGAGTCATGTGACCTACAAAGCACAACAAACAGTGGAGCTATATAAGCTCCAGCTGCTGGTGCATCAAAAATTGTGGGGCCTCTACAGGCCCCAATAAATTAGATAAAAACACGAAATAAATTGTAAAAATTAGGGTTAATACATAGCTAGCTACATCTGCTGAAAACGAATAATATATATCCACGGATCAACCCACGAGTAGTCCAAAACTCGTTGGTTTGGATCCATGGGTTCGGATCACCTGGATGCAATACCCATGCGGATCCGAGTATAGGGTTTGAAAATGAAAATACCCACGGATCTGAGTCTGGGTGATCCCTGGGTAGACGCGTGGACAGCCCTAGAAGGGTGTGACGTCCTTCTCTGTGTTATCATTTTGCAAATGAAAATCAAACACAGTTTGAAGTTTCCCACTTTTCTTTGGGATACTCAGCATGGGTATCGCTTGTTTAGCTGATGCCCTTTCCCACCACCCTGTGGTGGTGTATCGTTCAATTTTCTGAACAAGTTCTTCTTTAAGTGCATCTGGGCACTTAGGCAAGCAATAATTTATTCACTTGTGATCGTCTATGAGATTTATCTCATGATTTATGTCTCTCCATAGTGGCAACCATAGAGGTACTTCACCGAACATATTGGTGAATTCTATTTTCCATTGTGCTTGCAGTCTTGGAAAATCAGCAGGGGTTAAAATCCCCTGTTTAGCTTTAGCAGCCATTAAGTGGTGCATGCGCCCCTTAGTATGCGCCTGCGCATCCTTGGATTCTTCTGTTCCCTCCCCCTCTCACCACAAATGCAGCAAACCTATGGGTGAGTCACTCATTGGTGGCTCACCCTTCTTGCTTCAATTGCAAGTTTTATTTGTTATAGCAGCAGTTATATGCAGCTTAGGAGGAGGCCTTGCAGCTTCTGCTTTGCGTTCGTTGCCAAATGCAATACTCAGTCCAATTTTCATCAGACTCATCATCTGACCATCGGAACTTCTCTGTTGGTTCTGTTTGCCAGTCTCTGACCATTTGGTTGGGGTATTCTTTGTCAGGAGGTACATCCTCCTCTTCCAAGTGATTTGGGGCAATTAAGCTTTATGTGGCCTGTTTGGCCACATTCATAGCAGTGTACATCTGATGTACATGCTTTCCCTATTCCAGCTGCGCCCTGTCTTGGGGCGTTGTTTGCCACTGCTCAATTTCCAGCAGTGGCTACTGGTACTGCAGGTGTGGCTCGTGGCTTGTATGCCGGTTTACCCGCTGTACTCTACTCGTATTAGGCTGTGACTTTGCAGCCTGTTCAGGCTTTGTCACTGCCTGATTCTTTTTCATCATTTGTACTACCGCTAGCTGCAGTAGTACTCACTCGCATGCCATAGTCATAACGGGACACTGACTCGATTACTCAAGCCTCATGTGATGACTCCTCTAAGGAGTGAGTCTCTGGGGTGTACCCCCATTTGAGGACCTCTATCGTCAAAGATGTTCTTAGCGCAGCTAAGAACCGTTTATTCATGGAATACTTATCTGGAGGCATTATCATGCATGCCGAGTATTTCAGAATATCACTGAGGATTTCATCCAGTATGACTTCCTTGCTCTAAGGAGTCAAATTTGTTGGATGCTTGTCTGTGCATCAATGTGGGTAGGAATTGCTGCTGTAAAGCAGCAACTACGGACTCAAGGGTCCAATCTCAGATCTCTCGATCCCATCGTTCTACTATCCGAGTGAACCACTCAGATGCCTCGTCTTTAAGGCAAGTGCCTATGTATCCTATCTGAGCCTTAGTCTCAGATGGTCCAAGCAGATTGTTCATGCTTAGCCATTGCAGTATTCCTGCAATGAAAGTCTCGAACTCTTCGAGATCAGCACTTCCCTCATAAGGTTTGGGGTGAGGCAACTTTATTCCTGCCTTTGCAAAGGTGGATTTCTCAGCACTCACGTGTCGATTCTCATGGAGCGCATTGCGCACCATCATTGCTCTCCTGTCCATATGGTGGGGACAGTCATTAAAGTTAGTCGGCTGGCAACCAACTTCTGTGAGTGGTACCGATTGGTACCTCTCTGGTATGCCCTGTATACTTGGGGCTCGCTGAGGAGCATTTGTGTCAGGTCCAACCGGAGCCTGATGTGTTCCTCTAGCCACTGTCAGAATCGCACGTGTATCACCAGCTAACCTGGCATTTGAGACTTGTTCATATGAGCTGTATTTGTTATGTGCTATCCGAGCGGCACATACTGCTTCTTCCATTTCAGGTCCATCTACCTGAGGATATTGTGTGGCAACTGCTTGTTCCGCCAGTTCTATGCTCAATTCAAGAGTGCGGTGATGCCTTCTGGCAGCCTTTCGTTCAGCTTCAGCCCAACGGTCTGCTTGCTCTGCAAGCACGTCTTGTGTTTCCGCAATGCTAATTTCGGTGATTTCATCATCCGATTGAATTTGTCCAGTGACAATTTTGAAGAGGGATTGTCTATCCCTCACTCTGTCTTGTGGTGCCTTACACATCACTCCCTGATCAGAATGATTGTCATCCACCTGAGTTCGTTTCCAAGCTCTAGGTATCTCTTCAGGGGGATCCATTCCCCCTTGGTCTTCTCAGGTCGCTCTCTTCGTCTGTACAATCCCTATTGGGATTGTTTCCATGTAGGACTTTTTTTCCTTTCATTCGTGTGTGGTGCTTCGCACATAGTTCTTCTATGAATTTTCTCAGTCATTTGTCATGTCTGACTATCATTTGAGTAGCCATAGTGGCTGCTTTCACAGCTTTAGCTGCTTGTTCACTCTGTTTGCGAGCGAACTGTATTTGCTGACAGGTATCATCCGTCTTTTGCAGGATTTCCTGCATGAGTTCATTTTTGAAGGAGTCTTCCTCTGCTGAATAGTCTCGTTCTGAGACTTGTCTCTCGGGGCTTACACACCGATTTTCAATCGTTTTACTAGAGTGGCTTGCGTCACTCTGCTGCCTGGGTTGTACCCCAGGTGTTCCTCTTCTATCGCCTCATGCGGTGTCGGTTTACTTTCGGAAATAGATCCAAAAGACAGTGGGTAGCGGTGTCGTCGTTGCACGGCTACTTACACTGGTGTTTGGCTCAGTGCGCTTTGCTATCAGCAGCAACAAAGGTAGAACAAAGACGAAGATGAGGACGTAGCAGTGACGAAGATGATGACGTAATACGCTGACGTAAGCGTAGACGAGATACAACAGCAAATGTCACGTGATTGACAAAGCTGGCCTTGATGTAGACGTAGTAGTAGTAGTAGACTTAGAAGACTTAGACTTGAGACTTAGACGAGTGAATCCAACTGATAGAGGTGAATTGGGGTACACTAAGGCGAAACAGGCCTTATATACATGAGCAGAACAACAAACGATGCGAGTATGCCATACAACGATGTCGTCGACAGCAGACAGGAGAAATGACTAACGGCGAGAGGCAGAAAACCAAAATAGGAAGGTGGTTTGTAAGGAAATGGAAAAAATGAGTCAGGTGGTCGAAGAAATGAAGGGAAATATGGCAGCAAATTTGAAATAGAAGCCAGAAATAGAATAGAAGTGAGTCATAGACAATAGACCATGTGGAACAATTGGAAATAGAAGTACAGCCAAGAAGCGAGTGAGTCAGGTGATGAAAATGAGTCATAGCCGTCCAATAGGATTCCAGTTGCTTGTCAAATATCTCCGAAGATGAGTAAGCGAGTCATGTGACTTGATGACGACTCAAAAACATGTGAACCAATCATGACACTTGGATATGAATTTCCTCCAGAGAGGGAACGAAGACGAGCGCTTCTTGACGAAGTCCTTAGGCACATAACCGTAGCAAATCTCTGTTCCTGGTCCGTGCTCTTTGATGTACCAGTTATTCCTGAGGACGATACGATGCCAACCATTCACTGGTTCGAAGTTTGGGTCAAAACCGATGATGTAGAAGGGAGCATGGGAGGTTTGATCGAATACCCATATGCAATTGTGAATGTGATAAGGAGGATATGAGGGGAATATTCGGTATGGGCCTTCAGGAGATTCAACATATAGGGGATAGTACCGACGATGTGCGACTTGTGGAGGAGGACTGGACAAATGAACATCAAGGGGAGAACACCGACTAGGAAGTTCAATGCGTGGTCCAATGTGTATGTCTGGCTTGGTGGTCATCTGAAACGAATCATGGGACGTGGCGGCGGCAATGCTGGATGGCATATTGAAAATAGAATTGATGAAAAATAGAATGAGTGTGGAGATGATATGTCTGGCGGACTGGAGGTAGCACAGCAGATGATGGTCTGGCGAAAGCTGATGATGATAGGCGCGTGTGCAGTGAGCGTCTTTTGTAGTGTAGTAGGCGCTGTCGAGTATCATGCTTGTCAGCGGGTGTCATACTTGCACGTCTGGGTGGTTCTCCTTCCTGCATGCGGCCTTGGTCCCATGCTTGTCATGCTAGTGCGCAACAATGCGGAGGGTTTTAAACCCTCCATCTCTATCCGATCAGATTCATTTGATTGGTTCCAATTGGCGCTGCCTGGTCATGTCCCAGGCATGCTGGATGTTGATGTCGCCAATGCTTCTTTCGAAGCATCATTTGGATCACTGTCTGTGATCTCGTTCACATTGGCTTTGCTTGATGGTCTACTCGTCTGACTCCTAGTTATAACCTGGAGTCACATGGACATTCCAAGAAGCACTCCTTGCTTCTTTATCTAGCAAACCGTATGGTTTGCTTTTGCACTCTCTTTTTAGATCTAGCTTAAGCTAGTTCTTTGCAGTTCAAAAAAAGTGTAAGGGTTTTTACACTTAAGTGTGGTTATCACACAAGCTCAGCAGAACTGTTCCAAACAGTTCTATAAAGCAGTGTGTGATGGTTACAAAATAAGTGGTGTCTAACCTAAGGTTTTTCCCACACTACAACTATTACAGTTGTGGACACATATGTACACAATTATAGCATAGACATAGCCTATGCTTCTATAGTACTTATTATATACTTGTATATACTACTATTAATGATATATATATATATTAAGGGAATTATAATTCCCTTACAGATTACCTCTGCCAAATTCTGACCCGCCATCCACACCCATGTTTGTGCCTCTGCTTTGCCTTTTTTTGTACTCCATCACTCATTAGTAGCTACATGTAAACCTCGTGATCTTGGACAGGCTAACTAACATTGTCGGTGCAAAACCTGGACTCAGACCTGAATGCCCAGCATTTGTGAAGCTATGGTGATAATGGTATGCACCCCTACTTGCACCAATGACCCACATTCAGTACTTCAGTCAAAAGATTCTAACACATTCAAGTATCCCATTACAACATCACCTCACATCCTAATCCACAAATCCGTTTATTTTCCAAGAGTTCATACCATGTCACTTTTGGCCTTAGGTCGAGACTCATGCCAAGTATTGCTCATCAGACCCATCCAACCACCGCCTTTGTTTCATTCCTATATTCAAACCAGCATGCACTCTTTATCATCACTAACGGTTCAAAGCAAGATTGGTTGAAGAGAAAGAAATAGTAATCAGCTATCCATGCAGGGTCATCCATTTGGTGAATGTCTTCACTACTTACATTTTCATCAGCATAACAAAAAAATGCCATTTTAACAAACAGTAACACCAGAACCTTTTGGATAAACAGAAATACTACCCCCACTCATTCAAAGAGTATACAACTACCCTTTACACATGAGTGAGTGCTAAGTCATACATATCACGACTCACACCTCACATCACAATAACGCTAACATATATACAGGAACACGTCGCTCAACTGGTCTAACACAAGATACACGGGCAAGGGATGCACAAGCTTTGCATAACAGACTTGCCTCAAGAGTGGCAGAGGAAAAAAGCAAGATTCGCATGGCTGGGGAAAAGAGTGAATACACTCGAAAATGAAAACACACATTACCAAGTAGAACTACAACAATTGGAGGAACTATGCAATCTTGTAAGTTGTAGTTCAAAAAGAACAAGATAATATAGACCTAATGCACAGGTAAATACATGCATAGTCAACAATACGAAAACCACAACTGAATAACTACTAAACGCAGAGTTTCAGTATTAGAATCAGGGTGGGAATTTTTCTGAAAAACCATACGAACGAGCAGCACAAACAATGCCAGATACACCAATAGGGATAGTGTGTGGCAATATTGTATGCTCAACTTTCTCTTTAGCTACAAAGAAGGAAATCAGGATGTGTCTATCGCATGAAACCATCTAAATATCAATATATTTGTATAAGACTGCGAAAGGATAAATACACAGTACCATACAAAGAAAACGAATTAAAAAAGCAAAAGCCAAAAAATTGAAACTTTTACAATCACCATCAGTGACAGTGTCACAATGTGTGACACCTACACTTAACTCCACGAAACATGTTCACTCCCACCTAGATGCCAGTTACTCACAACTTTTGTGCAGACATAATGTGGTATCCTATGTAATCTAACATACACCTAATTATGATATCAATTCCCCCCATTTTAGTCCTCCTGTGTCTCACTACCACTATTATATACCCCTGGGTCAAACACACCATCCCAATTTACAAAAACCTAAGAGCACAAGACCAGCAATTTTATAAAGAGATAGGCATGTCTACTCACATTAAAAATTGACCATCAACCCTCTCACTCAACCTGCATCACCTCAGGCTTTCTACACCACACCATGCACCAACAATGTCTGGTAAGAAGGTGGAACCCAGAAGGACAATAGACTTGCAGATGTACACACAGACTCCGTAAAATATTGTTATGTGATATGCTAACCAAAAATCAGTTTCAGAATTTCACATGTAAATTGTCCCCCAACATAAATTCTAAATTCCACATCTCTCCTCCTCATTCCATAATTTCCATCCTGTTCTTCATTCTTAAGCAACCAAAGTGTTTTCAAGCCTATGGATGAGACCATCATGATCAAAGTGCCCCATATCCACCAACTCAGTGCCCCATATCCACCAACTCAATACTTGGAGTCACCTCGCCCATTTCAATGTCCCTGAAGCCCTGGGCCCTGTGAGAATCACAGTGCACAGTCTGCACAACAAAATCCATCAAATATGCACTAGGAGTATATCCAGATCGGCCTGCATTAAGTTTACTATCAAAATAACACTTACATGCCTATAACAATGACCCCACCGTCAATCAACAATTTCTTGCGTGTCTCTAACATTTTCGCCTCTGTGATCAAGTCAACAAAAGCACCAACTATTGTGATGATGGTTCCCACTGCTCCAATGTACAGGCGAATTTGTTTTCCTGAAGAGTGCATGTCTCCATGACGAAAGGATGTTGGATTATGAGTAAGTGATGCGAAGGTTTATAATCGGGGCAGACAAGTGTTTTTGCACCTGCCCTAGGTTTGTTTGTATTTACGTTCCTATTTAATCATTAAATTTGAGGATCCGACCCTTATCGTCAATATTCACCTTGTAAGTGCACCATATCTACTAACTAGCCTGACCTCTCCAGAGCTCTAACACTCAGCCTCCACACCCATCACTGGCTTACACATGCTCCGATAACCAACGCATGCACTTCAAGACTACTCTGGCAGCACTGAAGACAAAGCACAGAGTACGCATCCATCCCCATCCCAGTTCATTGGCATGTAAATTGACATATCTTCATCTCCAGAGATTTTGCTCTATTACAATGAGGAGTTTCATGTTAACAATGTCACTCATCGCACTGATTTGAACCACACCATCAATATCAACCGTAACAAGTGTATTCCCTTCATGCAGACGAGCATGAGTTGCAGCTTGTGTATATCAGACTACATATCCCCTTTCTTCCCATGTTTTCTGAGCCTCTCGCTGTAATCCACTTCTAATGCCATCACCGTATCCACAGAATGTCCCTATCACATTCACCTTCATTGAGAAGATTATTCTAATCCACCAAAACCTCTCCTTCTTCTCCAACAGGCTCATTATCCAAATCTGAGTTGAAGTAAACTCTCCTGTGGTTTTATATGTGTCCTCGATGCCCATTATGCACCACATAGATCTTGTCATCTATGCTTCTTCCAACGGAGTATGAGGGTACCCAAGCCCCAAGTGTTCGCGAGCTGTGGTGGCACGAGAGCATGCTGTTGCAATATGCAAAACAAAAGTAGCTCATCGCAAAGCTGAAATTCTTGCTGAATCTCCAGGTGACATCACCCATGTGTCTTGCCCACCCATACCATCGTCAATCCAGACCATCATTAAAAGGTGGCCAAAGAGCTGGAAGCATTATGTCCACCAAGCTGGTGGGAAAACACAGATAATCAGCTGTATGACCGTGAGCCTAGAATCTTGGAATGCAAAAAGGACATTGACAGGTGAGAACAAAATATTGGTCATTGAAGTGTGAATTCTAAGTATGAAACTCAAATAACGAACAAAGATTAAGAATTACCAAATCCACCAGCAACATCCACCTCCAGTCTAGATTTAAGACCTTAGTGCAAGAGAAGGCTTTTGAAAGCCATGCGAATGAAATGAATACAAGCAACATACTCACAGCATTGGGCAAAAATGGCATGTACACACAATGTTGATGGACAGCATCCGTCCCTGCAAAAACAGACCACAACAGGCCAAGCTGAAATGTGATACATTGTTAGATCCCAGATCCGATTCATGTTATTCCGATGTTTCACATATTCCGATAAGCCCTTTTCCACTTATTTCCAACATGTCCCCATTTATTATTCTTAGTCACGATTCTATTTTGATATTATCCCCATACATCTTATCTTGATTTCCATATTTGCTCCAACTTTGGAACTCCATATCACGCACCCTTATCTTGTTCCCAATTTCGGAATCCTGCATGTCTTAAATATGTTTTCTCTTGGTCAGGCTTCTTTAGCTTGTAAATCATATCATATCACTACCTTTCGTATCACTATCTCTTGTATCACCTTCTATCTCTTATATCATATATCTTATACCCTTTTCACATATCTCGCATCCTTCATATCTCATTACCTCAACTTGTTATTCCAATATAACTCGTAACACCCTGATATATCCTGTCCATCCTATATCATTCAACCTTTATTACACTTCGTCGCTCCAAACCTCTACCTGCAATAAGGCCTTCAAACCTTGTTCAGTATTCCAATCATTCCAATCATTCCGATTATTTCCGACCCTACCTCATCCGACATTCCAAACCCTCCTTAACTATACTCGCTTTCCAGTAAAGCTAACCCTTACTTGATATTGATTTATGGTTACCCCTATTCCATCCGCATTGACTATTCCATTCCCGAATATCCAAAGCCCCCGCTCATCTCCGATAAGTCTCAACCCATCTTTGGCACTGACCTTCCAAATAGACCCAACCAATCGGAACCCCAATAACACTTTCTGGTCTTCAGTCCAAAATACCAGGGCACTAGAAATCCAAGAGGGCACAACCCATAAGTTGAAGCCAATGCCCGTATAGATCAGTCTTCGGATCTCCGACTTCTGAGTCATCCAGTATTCCGTGCATTTCCAAATATTGCGACTACTGATCTTGGTCAAGGAGAGTTCCGACCAAATCTGATCCCGACATTGAATCCAGCAAATCCTAACATCCCGGCGTCGAATCCAGCACATGTCCCTAACAGTATTTACAAGCTAACACTCTTGATTTCTATAATGTCTTCTGACACCCAAATTCAAACACTCGATTTTGACGACACCGACACATCTACCGAGAATGTCGTCAACCTATCAAATGTTCACGAGTATCCCAGTTCTTTCAACAAGTGCCTCACAAACAAAGACTTCAAACCCGACCCGATCCCAAGCGACATCGACAATGCGACTTCCAACCATCCTTGTGATGACTCACAATACACGGCAGCAATTTCCGACCAAACCCCGACTTTGCCAACACCAAAACTTTCTGACATCCTTGGACGAGACGGCAAGTTAATACTACAGGAGAGACAACGACGCATTGATCAAAAGTTATGCCTCTACTGTGTAAGACCTGGTCATAAGGTGAAAGAATGCCCAAGGTCATCATCCTTCGCCAGGAAAGCAAAATCCCGAACCACAACTGTCACACTAAGTATTCCGACATCAAGGTCCCTTTAGAGGACCTTCCGAATCCCCAAAACTGACAGCTCAAAGACTCTCGAGCACGAATCCGCGTTCATATCTTATTTGTGCCTTACCGAGAACATCACAGCCACTTTCCGAAAACACCCTTCATACTTCCAACAATTCCACCTAAACTCCGAAAATCACCCTTCCGAACAGTTTTCGACCGATCATTACGTTTAAACACCATCCCTTCAGATTCCCACTTTCCGCCAGTCTCCGTCTTTCCATCACCAACGACATTATGTCGCAACACCCAGTAGGCGATTCATGCCAATCATGTCCTCCCATCAAGCGAAAAATCTGGTCACTATTACATTGCGTATAACGACACTTGTTTCTAATTGTTCTGATGTGCTGGGAAAGCCACTAAACCACCCACTACAATCCGTTGATTGACAGGGTATTGGGTAGTACCCAGTTCCGCACTCCTCAACAAGAAGATTCAATTCTATGACATGTCTTCAGGAAACCTGCAATCTGTGTTTTTCCGAATCTCTGAAAATCCGACTTCGCTGCGACATCCTCTGACCCACCATAACATCCAATGTCAATGCTTGATGAAACCTCAACTCGCAACGACGATGTGGAAACTTCGGTGCATTTCTGATAGGAAAATCCATTACATCAATTCTTCCAATTCCCGACAAGTGATCATCAATATCCCGCTACGTACTCTGACAAGATCACATCTATCAGAGGGAGAGAATCTCATTTTTGGGAAATTATTTTCCTTACACCTAGTTATGCCAGAACCACCTCGAGAACATGTTAACAAGGCTCTAGCTATAGGATTTTCATCCAATACATTCCGCACAGTACACCTGTACTTCCTCGAGAACACCCCAGCACGATCTCCAAGTCTAAACACCGAATCTTCCTCAAAGACATCCTTCCACTTCCAAGATTTAATTTTCCGACCTCCGACTTCCAGACTTCTGAATCCAACTATTCAAGATACAATGCAGTTACTCTGACCCTAAGCCTAGTCATCAATACCAAATTCCACGTTATGGGACAATAACCGACAAACCGCCTTTGGAATCAATAATGATCTCCCTCGAAAGGCGCTGTTAAACCCCTCATATCCATGAATGCACCATCCATACATCCTACGACTCACGTTGCCGATATGATTCCAACCCTTCAACCATTAGGACAATATTCCAGGCCAAATATCAAGCACATTACCAATGTTTCCGAAACAACCCACAGCTCCACCAAAACATCGCAATTCCTATTTTTCCTACACCCTTTTCTTTCCTACACGTCTTCCTTACTCTGTTTCCCTTGCAAACACTTTTCCGAATATTTTGAAATTTACGATTCACTCCTCTTGTTCCCTTTCAAGTCCAAACTTCCGATATTCTCCGAATTCTCAGGTAATCTGTGATTACAACAATTTCAACTAGACAACATCAAGACCACTATCGAGAAATTTCCAAGAAGACACCATTCATCTCCTTAGAAAAGCCACTATGTTCCCGATGAATCCTTTGGTCCTCCGACACTCCAACTCCTTACTGACCTTCCGATGCTTGAGGTAGACAATGGGACGTCTACCTTAAAGGGGGAGTAGCCACTATGTTGACAACTTATCTATTCCAACCCCCACTCCGACTCCAATTTTTTTCCGACAATTTCCAACGCAAGGCTTCAATTCCTCACTCCTCCTAAGCTTCTATTTACATCCCGCAATTCCAAAACTCCTTCGACATCTACGACCGTTCACATCCCGATATTCTGACCCTCTCAAACTTCTTCATGATTCTTACAAGTCCAACCCCGATCCCGAGTCAATCCTGACATTCATCCGATTCCGACTTCCCCCAGTTCTCCGACACCCTTAAACTTCAAACATCCTTGATTCACTGTTTCTCGTCTTTCCGAGTTTTCCATTTTACTAATCATTCCTGTTTTTCTGATCATTTCCGTTTTTCCAATCATTTCCGTTGGTCTGATCATTTCCATTGTTCCAAGCTTTCTGTTTTTTTTTTCCGATCATTTCACTTTTTCCGATCTTAAAACAACAAGAAACAACTTCATGCTCTAAAACGCTCTACATTACTTCACCGAAAAACTCTTCCGATTTATTTTATATTACTTTTTCCCCTTCCAATTCCTATTCACTGTATTGTTTCCTCTTCCGGTGCATTGACCTCCGGGTCAAGCCCTGCCGTTTTCCCCAATTCCTCTTCCCCTTGTTTTTCCGAATCCGCATCTCCCAGATTCACCGCCTCCTGGCCGATCTCCGCCTCCGGTTTCTGGCCAACTTCCACCTCCGGTTCCTCGGCAATTTCCACCTCCTCTGGAACCTCCTTCTCCGAAACCTCCGGAACGACATCGACATCCATTCCAACCTCATCCGCTTCCCTCACCTTCCCTTTCCCACTATCCGCCGCCTTCTCCGTTTCCGGTTGCGGCCCGATGTTTGCCCCCTCATTCTCCAACCCAGCTTCCGACCCCAACTCCAGTTGCGGCGCTGACACTCCATGGTACGTCTCCCACCGCTTCTTCCAGAATTTGAACTCGATCTCCGCGATCCTGTGTGACCTCTTCAACACATTGTTGAAGGTCGCCATTCCCTCCACATTGTAGCGGAGCCACTTCATGAGGGAATGGATTGTTTTTCGGAGCCCACAGATTTCCGCCACAAGCCCCACATCCTCCACCTCGTCCTCTGCGTCGTCCTCCATCACCCGCTCCTTTCCTTTACCCTTCCCCAACAATGCCACCCCTTCCTGATCCGCGACCGCTTCCACCTGATGCCTTTTCATTGCCGGTCCTGGTCTGGCCTCCACGTTCTCCACCCGAACCTGCCTGGATGCTGGCAACAACAGTTTTCCTGCCATCTCCACCACAAAATCCACGTCGCCTGGCCTCATGCACTTCTTCCAATTGTTCTGACACCAGATGCACGCCCGCTTCCGTGATTTCCCGGTTTTCCGCTCTTCGTTGATACACTCCAGCCCCCGCATCCGACAGAGCACGCACCTATCGTCGAAGTCATCAGCCTCCGACCACATGTCCTTGAGATGCCATTTGCAGCCTCCAACGAATTCCGAACTGCCTTTTGGATTCCGGTTGACCTTCCGTTCTCGGTCCACCTTCTCTGGCTAGTCCGATCTTTCTGTCAATCCATCAATCAGCAGACAAATTCCAACTTACCAAAAAAATTTTTGAGTTGGGCCTCCTCCCGCCTCAACTCCTCCTGCACTGCTCATGTCGATTCAGCTTTCTGCTGATCAGCCTCCTCCTTCCGCTTCCTCCGATCGGCTTCCTCCTTCTCCTTCACCTTCCGATCCCATTCTTCCTGCTCCTTCCGCTCCCGTTCCTCCTTCTCCTTCCGATCCTGCTCCCACTGTTCCGCTGCCTCCCTCTCCTGCTTCTTCTGCTTTGCCTTCGCCCTTTTCTGCATCTTGGCCTCCAATTCCGCCCTTCTCCACTCGTACTCCCTCACTTTGGCGGCAAGCTCTTCGCCGGAGCTGATCTCTATAATGGAGCGGGTGGGCGACGACGACCTGGAACATGATGGCATTTTTCTCTTGGGTGGTGGTGGTAGGGGATCAAAAAGTGATTTGCATTTTCACAAAACATTCCTCCTATATATATGTCCGATCCAAGATCTCAGCCTTTACGGATAACCGACACCCAAAACTTCCCATGGTATTCAATAGCGTAATCAGCCTCGAGGGCTCAGCCATAAAAGGGAGATACTGTTAGATCCCAGATCCAACTCGTGTTATTCTGATGTTTCACGTATTCCAATAAGCCCTTTTCCACTTATTTCTGACATGTCCCCATTTATTATTCTTAGTCACGATTCTATTTCGATATTATCCTCATACGTCTTATCTTGATTTCCGTATTCACTCCAACTTCGGAACTCCGTATCATGCACCCTTATCTTCTGTTCCCGATTTCGGAATCCTGCATGTCTTAAATATGTTTTCTCTTGGTCAGGCTTCTTTAGCTTGTAAATCATATCATATCACTACCTTTCGTATCACTATCTCTCATATCACCTTCTATCTCTTATATCGTATATCTTATACCCTTTTCACATATCTCGCATCCTTCATATCTCGTTACCTCAACTCGTTATTCCAATATAACTTGTAACACCCTGATATATCCCATCCATCCTATATCATTCAACCTTTATTACACTTCGTTGCTCCAAACCTCTACCTGCAATAAGGCCTTCAAACCTTGTTCGGTATTTGGATCATTCCAATCATTCCGATTATTTCCAACCCTACCTCATCCGACATTCCAAACCCTCCTTAACTATACTCGCTTTCCAGTAAAGCTAACCCTTACTTGATATTGATTTATGGTTACCCCTATTCCATCCGCATTGACTATTCCATTCCCGAATATCCAAAGCCCCCGCTCATCTCTGATAAGTCTCAACCCATCTTTGGCACTGACCTTCTGAATAGACCCAACCAATCGGAACCCCAATAACACTTTCTGGTCTTCAGTCCAAAATACCAGGGCACTAGAAATCCAAGAGGGTGCAACCCATAAGTTGAAGCCAACGCCTGTATAGATCAGTCTTCGGATCTCCGACTTCCGAGTCATCCAGTATTCTGTGCATTTCCAAATATTGCAACTACCGATCTCGGTCAAGGAGAGTTCCAACCAAATCCGATCCTGACATCGAATCCGGCAAATCCTAACATCCCGACATCGAATCTGGCACGCGTCCCTAACATACATGCAGAATCACACAATACTGGAAATCAATCAAAACGGCATTAGCTTGGATCACTCTAAAATAAGAGAATGATGTCACTTACTCATAAATCTAGGATATCGACTCATATTCAATGCATTTACTGCAGAGAACCACCATACGGATCCAGACAAGCGCACGAAAGCTGGAATTGTAACTGCAAAGGTAACTTGAATATCAAAACCGCAATGAAAATATAAGACTCACCGAGTCTTCCAGTGCTCCACCTCCAGCAACGAATCAGCGAAACCAAGAGGCACATGTGACTGTGCTTCTCTGGAGCTGAAAAACATCACCTGTGTGTGCAGAGCTGTGTGTCATTACATGTCGCAGCCAAGGGAGAGCTGTCAAAACAACACATCTATTCAAATTTTTAAAAAGAAGGCATAATAAATATATTCTGAATGCCCAAAATATATACAGAGGGTCAAGACGCCAAATGCACACCAAAATTAAACACTTACCATATTTCAGTTGGCGTTAATAAGTACTGAGAAAAAGTACTTGGCAAACTATATAAACAATTTCGATAAAAGAAAAGAGTACCAGATGCAAACACACGCAAGCCTGAATGTTTGAACACCCACCTCACAAGAGGAACAACGGATAAAGCGAAAACTGCCTCTGGCAGATTGCAGAGTCAAAAAAGGAAAAATCACTTTTTTCAGAACAATCGGAACAAAAAAGGAAAAAAATCTGAAGTTTGTAACAATTATAAAATACGGGATACTACATAGGTTCAAGCCGGAATGCCGATGGATTCGGACCGCGAGAGCTCACCTGTTCACCATGAACGCTCTTCGAAGTTCTTGTTCTTAACGACATGCTATACACGCTCGAGCAAGTGGCTCAGCACAACTCGAAAGAGTGAGGAGTTCTACTTCTTTCTTTTTTGCAACTAACATATGTGTAGGTCTTGCTGGATTATCATCGAGAATAAAGTGTACGATGTCACCGACTTCCTTCCCGTGAGTCTGTGCCCCTTCCCTGCTTTCCTCCTTAATCGCTCCTCAGGAGCACCCAGGTGGCAGTAAGATAATTTTGAAATATGGGGGTAAAGATGCTACGGATGCATTCAACCCTGTGCACCCACCAGGTGTTATCGACGCACAGCTACCAAAGGGTAGACATTTGGGAGAACTCGATCAAAAGGATGCTAAACAGAGAGAGAAATCCTCCAAGCCAAATGATGAGCTTAGAGTGGAACGAGAGCAGCGTTATAAGCCTTCCATAAGTAAGATGCACAACCTCCAAGACCTTGAAGTATGTGCAAGGTTGCTTCATGTAATATTATGATATTTTCACACTTGTCCCCCTTGTTTAGAATGTCGCTCGAAAGGTCCTGCCGTTCAAAGCTCTCGCCTATTATTCTTCTGCAACTGATGATGAAGTCGGTCAGTCGACCATCTTTCTCACTACATATCCGTTTTGACATTCCCTTATAGCAATGGACGAAAATCGCCGAGCGTTCTCTCGCATATTTTTTCTCCCGCGGGTCATGCGTGCCGTCTCTGATATTGATCCATCCACTACTGTCCTTGGTTTCCCTTCCCGTCTTCCCGTTTTCATCTCTGGGGCCGCCCTCGCTAAGTTAGGACACCCACTTGGCGAGTTGAACATCACCCGCGCATGTGGTCGCGCAAACATTATCCAGATGGTATCGTCTCACTCATCTTGCTCCTTTGCGGAACTGGCCCAAGCCCGTATCTCTTCGGAACAACCTCTCTTTTTTCAGTTTTACAAGAACAAAAATGACGACACTGCATTGGCTAGAGTCAGACACGTCGAAGAGCTTGGATATAAGGCTATCTTCCTTACGGTTGACGCTGTGGTTATGAGTAACCGTGAGAGAGACATCAAGGCAAAGGCTGTGGAAGAGGACGAGGATGCTCATATACCTGGATCGGGAGGTATTCCATCAACAGATGAAGTGGGTGAGACTCAGGAAGAAGGGGAAGGGGAAGGGGGTTTCGGCTCTAGCGGGACCGCAGGGGCGTTCCTCGCCAATGACGACCGAAACATGACTTGGGAAAAGGTTTGTTAGGCTCACCTATCGTCTCACATGGTACCCATTTCATTTCAGACAATTCCATGGCTACGGAGTGTCACTGAATTGCCCATTGTCATCAAAGGTGTGTCTGTCGTCGCCTCAATTTCCCCAGTAGCTGATATCTTCGGTCAGGAATTCAATGCGTTGAGGCATGTCACGGAGCACTCATGCACTCCTATGAATATTCTGAAGTCCCCTCTTAATTACAGGATGCTGTGTTGGCAATGAAAGCTGGTGTAGACGGCATCATGATTTCCAATCATGGCGGTAGGGTCTTCCCGTTCGTTTCGTCTTCATATTCATAATTCGTTATGTAGGACGCCAGATGGAATAGTGAGCTTTGTCTTACATTTCCGTACTCTTACTTCTTGTTTATCATTCCTAGCTCCATGCCCTCAGTTGACGTTCTATACCGATTGCGTAAGCAGCGACCTGATGTGTTCGACAAAGTCGAGGGTGAACCACCTGTTATGCATCTTCTATATCAATGTTTAACCTGGATTACAGTGTATATCGACGGAGGTATCCGCCGAGGAACAGGTATATAGGTTTCCTCGTGTCCCCCTCAACAAGTCACTTACACGATCGCAGACGTACTGAAATGTGTTTGCCTGGGCGCCCGCGCCGTCGGTCTTGGTAGGCCAGCTCTCTATGCACAAAGTGTAAATATATCCATCATTGGTCTGTATGCTTACTCATTTGACTGCTACCACACAGGCCTATGGAGAAGCTGGCGTGCTTCGTCTTATTACTATCCTGGAGCGTGAAATTCGTGCAGGTATGGCGCTCTTAGGTGCTGCTAATATTAAAGACCTGAAGCCTGAGCTTGTGAGTTGCTTTTTTTGTATATTATTTTAAGAATGTAAATGAGAATGGTGCGGCAGGTCGAACAGGTGAGCTTTCAGCCAGCGCAAATGTATGCAAAGTTGTAGGTCCTAGGGCCTCAATGTATTCCACGGATATATGAAGATAAGAATACGTCACTACGCCCCACGAGAGGCTTACCATGCTTGAACTGTGGAGACAGAAAAGAGTGGTATCCCATGAATAGTGACGTGTATCTTACCCATTGTGTGAAGTCTCGCGTCAAGGTGCAACACTGCGTGGGTGTGCAACTGGACAAGGGGAGACTGGCATGGAAATCCGTCGTCCCGCTGGATCCCTTTGCCACGGGCATCTCCAGCCATTATGACTTAACCTTGAACCTGCGAAGTTTGCAGGACTTGAGACTCATGTGGCAAAACCTGGGTTGAAAACCATGAGATGACAAAGCCGATCTTCAAAATGGTTGGCGCCGTGTCGACGTCGCATTTCTGCGTTGTACACCTACCTATCCGTCTGAATTATCTTTTCCTATTTTCTGCAATCTTTTACCTCTTGCCATTTTTTTAATCGGCCAACTTTCGTTTGTTAAGGAGAATTTTCAGCCCCATCGCGTGCATCTTGCTACCAGAATGGAAGGCCTGCACGAAGCCACTTTCATATGGTCAGCACGTTATTTCAAGTCCTAGAGAGCATTATCAACCCAATGAGTAGGCCCGAGGTCGACGCCCAAGAGGTTGTCATTACAGGCACTTTCGACCAAGTATGTGACCAATGTCCTTCTTATTCATGGGGCAAATACTTATTCCTGGGGAGTAGTGGTCATCTTCGATGCACCTTACCAAATCTTCACGAGGTTTCGAAGGCAAGATCAAGTTGCCGTGGGGCAGCCGTGTATTGTATAAATTCGTTGTCGATGGGCATTGGCGTACTGCACAATCCCAGCCTGAAGAAGCGGACAACCAGGGAAATTTAAACAATGTATATGAATGTGTGAGTTAGCTAACAATTTCATATGTAAAATTTAACTGTTATTTGACTTGTCCCATTCTGTGGTTTCTACCAGCCTTCTAAACCTGAACCTCCGACTGTTGCTGAACCAAATGAACAATCTTCAGAAGATGTGAAGTGTGAAGATAAAGTGTCCACGACAATTCGAGTGTCCGAATCCCTTGCAGATACCCCGGTGGCAGAAATACCTATGGCTAAAGGCTCTCAGGATATCAAGGGGATCGATGACTTTGTCGCCCCTACTGTGTTCTCTGAAGGGGTCGATTCTATCTTGAGCCAGACCCATGCGACTGTCCTGGTTCCAATAGTCAGATTTGGTCAGAAAGTGACATCAGATCCTGCAGGCACTCTTGACGAGGTCACAAGGTCTTTGCCTGTTTCCTTGACCGAGACGTTTCAGACAGCCTCAAAGATCGAACCTGCTGTGACCGAAATCCGTGACACGGTCGTTCCCTCAGAGTCCTCTGAAGCACAGAACGTTCCAGGGTTCATTGACCAAGAAAAAATGGACCCAGCCAAGGAACATGTAAATAGCGCCTCAGAGCTGATGGCACCAGCATTGGATACAAGCAACCCTGTTATGATGAACAAGGTGTGATGATTTGACTGATAGGTCAAGTTGAAGTTTAACCTAGGATTTCTATTTTAGAGACCTATCGCTACACGTTCTTCCGCTCCGAATGCCGTCAATACTCAATGTGCCTTGGGTATGGATGTTATCAAGACGAACTTGCGTGATCGCGCTGATGTGGATTTCTTACGTTTTAGCTCCGCCAGTATCCTCGCTGCAGTTGGATAACCCATTACAGTCAAATTTACCTGCATCGACTGACACGAATTCAGTACTTACCTCTGCTATCGCAATGAATGTTGCTGACTTCTCAACAATTCTATCCCATGGCCCATTGAGTATACCGAAGGAGGAATCCATACCAGAGAATAACGCGCCCTTGGAAGCGTCAGCATCTTCACCCGCGGACCCTCTGGACAACCCAAGAACCCTCGTCCCTGCAGAAGAAACTGTATTACCAACTCGATCTCAGCATGCACGCCCCTCGAACATGTTGGATCAGGCAGCAGACATTGCGGGAGGATTCACTCCTGTCCACAACAAAATTGATGATGCTTTCACCTCAACAGTTGTACCAGCAGCTATGCTCGCTGACGCGGATATTGTTCCCACGATTACCCACAACTCACTAAGTGCGGCAGCTGTCGTCACTAGCACTGCAGATTTTACAACAAGACATGATATGAGTCCAGTATTATCACAGGAATTTGTTCTTACATCTTCGTCGAACTCGACTGCGGAGACGAACAGATCCACCACTCTTTCTCCTAGTGAAGCCGCTGAGGCTACGTCATTGATCACTTTCGATTCAGACGTCGAGGCACTTGCGCCTGAAAGTCCCGTGCCAACTGCTCCTTCGGACCGCATAGCTGGTTTAGCCTTTCCTGAAACTGCCGTCATCTTCCAAGAGGCAGCATTGCTGACCCCATCTCAAGATCAGATTCTTGCCAACGGTCCGGCACAAGAGTCCGTTGAGGCGTCCGCCCCGACAATCATGCCTACGGTCGAAGCCACTACGGTATCGTTAGCTGCCAAAACAGACTCAACGGTGGATGAAAACATACCAGTGAAGTTATCCAACGTGAAGGCCTCGACAGCAGATAGCATGACTCCGAACAAACCTACTTCCGTTTCTGCGATCTCTTCTCATGCACCCCCAGATAATGCAAACATAGACAGTTTACCATCAAAGATCACGGCCACCAATGAGACCCACGAAGTAATCGCTTCAATGGCAACCTCATCTTCAGCGTCTGTAGAGCTCTCAGCCTTACCAACACTTCACCACAGCCTATCCAATATTGTAGGTAATGAAGATCCAGCGACGACTGCCTCTCCAGATCCCCCTTTAACGCAAGTGGATCAAGACACCACAGGCCTAGATATACCATCCGCGTCTGGAGGTGTAATTACCAATGAGCCTATCAGTGTCTTCGGCCCGACAACCGTCTCTGATGCAGACACGGTGCCGAATGCCTACAATGGCCCACATGAGAGTGCGATCCCTGAAGTTACAACAAGAGATCAACTGTGTGCGTCTGGACCCACACCCACAAACCCATCGACTACATCAGTTATTGCGGATATCCTAACGCCTCATATTCCGGTTGTTAATGACACCACTGAGGTGTCCGTTTCTATAGCACCGGAACCTTCCAGAAGGTTATCTGCAGTTCTTTTTGGAAGCACCGTCCCTGAAGCATCACTTGAGGCTATCCATAATCCTCAGAGTACAACGAGCGACGCTCCCTCGGCGTCGGAGACAAATGCGACGGAAAGCACCGTGCCCTCTACGAGAGCTGCGAATCTTTTTGCAATATCTGAAGGAACTTCGGTGAAGTTGGATGCGAAGATGGACGCGACATCCCCTGAAGAGAAAGCAGGTCCGTCTGGGACAGCACCGTCGACTGGGACAGTGTCGTCAATGCCCATCGCGCACGCTAATGGGCCTTCTGTCTTCCCTACTTCTACCCCAGTCGGAACACCTGAAGAAAGTGAAGCCACCCGACCACAGCCTTTGCCTACGCCCAATATGACAGAATCCATAACGAACACCACTCCTGAGTCGTCTAACTTCGGTAGTCAGCGGAGGAAACGCTTGTCTTTTTTCTCTAAAGTTAAAACACTCTTTCAATCTGACAAAGAGGAAAGGAAGGAGCGAAAGTAATTTGTCAGCCCGTAGGTTAATATACTATGGACGCTACCAACACTGCTCGTCTACTGCATAGACAGACTTCCTCTTTCATGGTTGGTTCTCCTTTCACATCCACATTTCTTTTTTTTCTGTATATCCTGCATATTCTGGAACAGGTAAATTTTGCAATTTACATCATCGTGACGATTCGCCCTGCAAATCATGCTTATGTATGGATAGTACGCGAGAGAAAGCAAAAGCAGAAGGATGCGGCAGGGAATCAGGCGCAACTATTTAAAGCTTCAGAGTAGCTCCACAACGATACCTGCCAGCATACATGTCAACGAATGGAGAGCGGGGGCTGTGACAGCACTGACCGGCGGCAATGGTTTCCCCACTACGTCTTAAAAGCACCCTCCCCATTTCCTTGTTGGTTTTAAACGATTCCATAGGTATGGGCGATGCTTGCGTGGATGACCCGATCATAATAGTGCTTCGTACAGTCACCTCAATCTTTGCTGAAGCTAGCTTAGTAAGCACTCTGTTTAAGGTGGGTTCAATCGCACGGCAAATGAAGTGCATAAACCCCAACCTCGGGTTTTGTTTAAGAACGACAGAAGTTGTTCGGTCAAGAACGGCTATAAGTCTCGAAAGTGTGGCAGGAACATCTTGAGAATGATGGAAAAGCTCCACCTAGATACCATCAGATTGGTTTAACTCACACGGAAAGAATTTTAACATACGGATGCACCCGCGATGATAGGCAGATCAATGTCAAAAATAATTACTTGTGCCACGAATTTTGTAACTAGCGGAACTAGGTTATCAGGGGGACATAACACAGTTCCAATACTGGGTAGATGTCTGTCAAACCGCTGTAAACGAACGATAGACTCGGAAAGAACAAACCTCAGGTGAATTGGATCTATTGCAGTCAGATAAAGAGTGACATATGAGCCGGCGGCGGCCCATGATACACTATCCTCGTCGTGTTCGATGACTGGGTAGAAGTTAAAACATGATAAGGATTGCAAGATTCATAGATTCTCACCTCGCACAATGGTGCTCTCTTCCCCAGGTAGGACGCGTAATCGCTCACCAACCTGAACAACACCACTGCATATTCTACCAGAGACGCCAAGGCCCGACGACAATGTTGTTTGACCTTTGAATACATTGGAAACAGGGATACGGAGTGGGGAATCGAGCGAGCGCACTGGTGGGTCCAATGCATCTGCGAAATGTAGTAAAGCTCTGAAATACGTATAGACGAAATTGTCAAGAGATATCCATACCAAGTAGATCAACCAGTGTCGGACCGTTATACCAGGCATTGAGACCAATAGTGTCCTCAACCCGATTAACAAGGTTCACACCTGCCATAGCACTGATGGGAACAAAGCTAGTTTTTGAGGCTGGGAACCCAGACTGCACTAAAAAAGGACGTAGATCCTCAACTATGCCCTCAAACCGGCTACCGTCCCAGTTGACCTTGAAAGATAAACATTAAGTGGCTTCGGAAGGAAGAAGATAGTACTTACCTGGTCCAGTTTGTTCACGGCCACAACAAGCTGCGAGACACCTAAACTCCGGACAAGAATTAAATGCTCTTTGGTCTGGCCTCCTCTTCGAAAGCCTGCCTCAAACTCGCCAGGGGATGCATCTACTACCAGGAGTGCACAGTCTGCTTGAGACGCTCCCGATATCATGTTGGGAATGAAATCTCGGTGACCCGGAGCATCAAGAACGGTTATATTGCGGCGTGGTGTAGAGAGGTTTTGAAGGGCGATGTCCATGGTCACTCCTCTACAACACTGTTCAATGGCGATGAGTGAATAACAGCTAAGAACATACCTTTGTCGTTCTTCAATAGTGCCGTCAAGCTCCCATGCCCAACTGAAACTACTTTTGCCTATTTTTTCGCTTGCTCGTTCATTAGCAGTACGTCTCTTCTCGTCGATCCTCCCAAGTTCATATAACATGCGGCCCATTAAAGTGGATTTGCCAGCATCTACATGACCTGATGGAAGATTAAATGGAGGTGTACACATATCTGGACATGTACATACCTATGACGACTAGGTTGACAGACTTTTTCCCCTCTCTGCCTCCTTCCAGCACAGCCCTGGCTTCCTCTAACACCCTTTCTCTCGCCATCGTGGTTTTTGGAGGAGGCTCCTCTTCCACTAGTTCGTCTGGTTCATCTTTGAGGTTAAGTGAGGCCACGTCAAACTGTTGCTGATCAGTAATGCCAAGCTTGGACGGCTGCAATGGCAATAAAATATGAGTTTTCGGCGCGTCGAGCCTGCGTTGTAATGACGTTGATGAAGTTGCTTTAGAAGTGCCAGCCGAAGGCGATCGCGACTGTGTCTTCTTCGCCTTAGATAACGGTAGCAGGAATGTTTTATCTCGTTCCTTAGGGACTACAAGTTAAAATGACGGAAATTCGGGTCAGCATCAGTAGAAATATAAACAAATACAATCAATGAGTAGAAAAATATAATAAAAGCGGCTCAGATCAGGTTTTTGCAGTGCGTGATCCAAGTGTGGTACCGCGCCTTGCATTGAGAGCTATATCGTCGGGACTTGGCGCATCGAAAGTGAATATCGGTGATCGTGTGTTCTCAGGATGAGTTGGCGGACCCAAAGCTTCTGAGGTGTATGGTCGAGAAAGTAAAAGAAGAGCGAAGGGAGATGGTGAAGCCTGCATCCGTGACAGCGAAGGGTTGAAAAGGGGAATCCTTTCGCATGACGGGGCTATGGAGACCTGCGGGATTGTAGTTTTTTCACGGGCTTTTTGAATCTTAAGGGCTAATTTCGAGGGTTCAGAACCCTTGTAAGGCATAAATGAAGCATTACGGGATATGGATGGTTGATTGCCGTGTGACAGAGAATTTGATGATAATACAGGCAAAGCGGATTGTGAAGCTTTTGATCTTGCCAGAAGGGAAAGCTTGGAAGGTACGGTGAGATTGGGCCGGTTGGGCAACATTGACATGGAAGGGATCCGCTCTATGTCTGTTGGTTTCGTCACTGAGTCACGTAGGTGAGAGGTAGGGGGTGGCGGTGGATCCAAAGTCGGAACCGCATCGTGTCGCGACACTCGAGCCGACGCTAGAGCTACTAGAGAAGATTTCGAAACCGGATTGGAATTCCTATGTGCTAGAGATAGCCGTTGAAGTGCAGATAGTGGAGGTTGGGGAGACGTAGGGACCGCAATGTCTGCAGAGACGACTTCCTTGTGAGATAGGAGGGAATCAAACCGGACGAGAACCAAAAAGCGTGCCTTCTTTCGGGTTCAACTCAAACGAAGACGAAAGAATACAACACAAACAACGTCCTAGGGCAGAATGAAAGAGTTTGCCCTCACCTTTCCTTTCCTTCGCCATATTGAGCTTAACTTGCTCCTCTTGCAATGGATATAGTAAGACGAGGTAACATGAAGAAAATGGTAGTTCAACCTAGTAACCATTCCACTGTCTTCTCCACATCAAAATAGTATTCCCAGACTGCGTCCTTGATTTGAGTGTGGGATATACCCGAGGTATCTTCGGGACCAAGTATAGACCTAACTCGTGCAACTGCCACATCCAACTGTTCTGCAAGGAATAGGCTTTCAAAAACAATACAGACGTCTTAGGAGGAACACCAACCTTGCTGTTGTGGAGTCAGATCCTCGTCACCGCCGTCGGAAAGAGCATCGTCGTCAAGTTCGTCTATCAATGTCAAAGTGTATTAGCGTTAAGAGAAGGATAAGAGCGTACCATTGATGTTAATCTTCTTGACGAAACGATGTCGAGACATACTTAGATGATTGGGTTCGTACTCCGCCAAATCACTATGTTCAATTTACTTCGTACAGCAGCATTGACTTCTAAGGCTCAAACTAGAGTAAGATATCCTTCTATTTAAAGAAATTTGCTGAATTTGTGAAAAGAGCTTTGCTGCCTCATTGCGTGGGGCCGACATGGCAAAGCTCACTCTCATCGGCCGTCTAGGTAGGGACCCACAGGTCAAGACCACGACGAACGACAGGGAATACGTTCTGTAAATGCCTTTCGGTCGTACTCACTCCCAGAACTTAGTTTTTGATAAATTTCATTACCCTCAGTTATACAATAGCTACAAGGAACGCCCCTCCTCCACCCAGTGAGGATGGCAGTACGCGTCTTTCTCTTCAATCCCCCCTGATATCACTGATATATTTCCGGGACAGCTCGTCCAGAGGCTACTACGTCCTGGCACAGTGTTCTCTCATTCAATCCCACCTCGAATAACTATCTTAAAAATCTCAAGAAAGGGTATCAAGTTTACGTGGAAGCGAGTTATGAACTAAAGGATGCGGACCCATCAGCCGATCCAGATTCGCCTGCTGCGCAAAGACAGATATTCCTTCGCCATGGTACGTTCATACCTCTTTGTAACCTCGGCGTCGTAATCCATTATTGTGGCTTTAGAGACCGTAAAAGTTCTTTCGCGTCCAGCTGCACCAGAAGGGGAAGAGCGATCCTAAATCTGCGCGACTTGAAGCCCAGTGGAAAGTGGACATGTCGAGATCAGGCGCTGGCAGAGACATCTATACTGAAGAAGCGTCCATTTTCTGCTCTTATCTGCTCTGAATCCGGGCTCAAGCTCAAGCTTGATTTGATATACGCGTCGCGTCAACAACGTTAAATATGGGCTGCTAAATTCGTGTTTGTAAATGTACGCCAAACTTGGTCACAAGTTTGTCTATATAGGTAGAGCAAAAGCAAAATTATGCAAATATACATCAGGATAGGACCGCGCGAAACGCCGGCACTCCTTGTGTAGGGTTTGGATGGCCGCACGAGCGCTAACGCTACCAAGCTTTACATTACGATGGAGCGTCCTCAGAATGAGGCCATGGCTGGACAAGCACAGCCTGAGCAACCTTCTGCTTTCAAGCAGTTTTTCGGCTTCGCGCAGGTAAGCACTTTGCCTTACAAAAAAACTCACGTCTACATGCTCTCTGCTACAGAAAGCTCTCTTGATATATTTTGCAACACAATTTGGTAAGAACGGCGTGCATATCACCCTTAGTAATTACCTTATCGTCGAAGGGCAGTTGGTAAACTATTCACCCCCAAGACGTCGACGCCACTTTCAGCACCATCCTCGGGGCATTCCTCCGATGCGTCTTCACAAATCGCGACTGGAGAAACTAACGCGTTCATGTTGCCACCTGTTACAGTTCTACCGTCTTGGCCTTTAGGGACGGAGTTTGATCTACATTTTCGTGTATCAACATCTCCCTTCCCTCGTGATGTTTTCTCGGATTGGGGGATGGAGGAAGCGCTTCCCAGCTTCGTCTGGGATAATATAGTACGTTACTTTTGCCGATGTTGTTTGTCATCAATATAGTTTAATTCCTTTACAACCCTGTAAGACTTTAGGTGATTGGAATGATGACTCGCGATCATTACAATACACGGTTCATATACCGACAGTGAGCGGATTTGGGAGTCCTAGGGTCAGTTATACCGTTATCTCATACGCTATAATACAGGCTGCCCAGAGGAATGAGACCTCCTTGTTCGCTCACATCTTCCTAGTCAGAGGACACGCAAACCCCAATCCTTCCAGCCCAGACTTCAACCCTCGTTCTGTACATCATTTCATTAAAAGTTCGAGAACCATTAAATTAACCTTCTATAATATTGATGCAAATCACAACAGCCCTTACGCGATATATGCCCAAGATGAAGATACGAAAAGAAAAGAATTTGTTGACTTCACAGGACGACAATACTGATGAAGAAACGCAGGTCGATATAATTGTACCATACTGTAAGGTATCACTATGTCAGGATTGCATTAACACTGACCCCAAGTGTAGGGCATTCCAACTTGACTCTGACTATCGTGTCAGATAATCCTGTTATTACTTATCAGAAACTACCACCAGTCGTATCGCAATGTGAGATCGATGTTTTCCTATTCTTGTCATTGCTCATTTTTTTCTTGTCTAGATATTACCCTTGTTCCAGATGCGCGTGATCATACTGGCACTCAAGGAGCTTATTCTCCAATCGTTTTCCCAAATGATTTCTGGCATGTTAGTAAACCTTCCTTTGTCAAAGTTTCAACGCTTATTATTGTCCTGGCCCAACACAGCTGCGTAGCCAGCTGGTGGAGATAAATTCCACGACCCTGACACTTCCCCTCCAGGTTACCTTCTATCCCATTTCTTTCATGAAGTTCCAAATGTACGCTACACTTGCTTCTGGATTTGATGAAGCTGCCAAGGGTGCGGGCTCGGCCGAGATCGATGAGGTCAAGCGAATGCTTGTAGAAACTAACCCTTTCCTTCTCATACTCACGGCAGCCGTCAGTGTACTTCATATGGTGTAAGGAGTTCAACATACGTTTTTTATATTCTTTAGCACTGAATGGAAATATTTCACAGGTTCGAAATGCTTGCTTTTTCGTCAGACGTTAGGTTGGTATTGCTTTGTGCTTAATCGAGTGCTACTTATTTTTGGACAGCCACTGGAGAAACAAAAAAGAATTGATTGGCGTGTCTGTCAGGTGAGCTCCTTCCAAATTTAACATTAACTGTTGACTGATTAACAGTTACGGTACGTCAGAACGGTCTGTATTTTGATCATTCGGTTTGTGATGGCAAAGTCATATCCCCCCAGATTGTCACCAACGTGCTCGTGCAATTCGTTATTCTCCTTTATTTAATGGATAATAATACGGAGACAAGTTGGATGATTCTCATGGGACAGGGGATGGGTATGCTAATCGAGGCATGGAAGGTAACGAAAGCGGTGGACATCAAAATTCTACCTGCCGTAACTGGCTCAAGACTTCCTTACCGATTGGACATCCAAGGTGCGTATCGTATATTTATGGAGCACCGTTTAATGAATTTTGGACAGACAAACACATTCTTTCGGATGATGAGAAAAAGACTCAGCAGTATGGCCCGCTATCTTGTCAATTAAAGTATGATTATACCAAGAGTCTAATTACTACAGGTACGACAAAGAGGCGTTCCGTTACGTGTCCTATGTCGCAATCCCGCTACTCGCGGGTTATACAATCTATTCATTGATGTATGAAACGCATCGAGGATGGTATAGTTTCGTCATTTCGACTCTCACCTCGTTCGTGTATCTTTTCGGATTCGTAAGTGCAAAATATGTTGCACTCCGTTCTCTCATTATGGGCTTTTACTCGTGTAGGCTCAGCTTGTGCCACAGTTGATAATAAATTATAAATTAAAGGTATGTCTATTACTTAAATCGCAAACCTACTCCTGAACTTCTGGACAGAGTGTGGCGCATATGCCGATGAAGGTGTGCTGACATCGTTCTTTGCACATACACAACTCAAAGCTGATGATGCGCCTCGTGAAAGGCTATGATCTACAAGACATTGTCTACGGTTGTAGATGATTTCTTTGCATTTTGCATAAAAATGCCGTTTTTGCATCGACTTGGTTGGTATTATCTGTGTCTCTGTCATCTAGCGAACTTATTGCTCCTTTCACCACCAGCATGTTTCCGGGACGATATTGTTTTCCTTGTCTTCTTATATCAGGTAAAAAATGACAGTTACTTCTGTTTTACTATCCTATCTCTTAATTCGTGTTTGCAGCGCTGGATCTACCGGGTTGATCCTTCCAGAGTTAATGAATTTGGTCAAGTGATGGTTTCCGAGGATAAAGGAAGAAAGGTGGCTGAGGAATCAAAGAAGGACATCTGAGATCATTTTTTATGGATGTCATGAACCATCTATGTTCAATGGATAAAAATGTCTTTGAAACAAGCGCCTATTGAGGTATGATTATATAACCGGAAACTTGGTATTTCCTTGAAGTTATACGTCCTCACATGGCTCCAAAGGCGAAGTTTGACCCAAATGATCCAGCTATCTTGGAGACTGTCTCATTGTTTAGGTCTATAGGTGTTACTCAGACGAAGGCCACAGAGGCAGTACGGAATCCAAAAACCGCAATGTCTCTCAAAGAACTCATCGATCGCAATGACTTAACAAGCAAACGCCTTGAAGAGAAACAAGGGAACATCATACTTCAGTTGGTAACACAAGGCACAAAGATCGGTCTAGAAGAACGAGATTATATTGTCCAAGCTGTTGTCGATAGTAGGCTAAAGTCTAATGAACAAGTCACAGGTATGTATGACTCGGCTGTTCGGAATTTTTTTTACAATATATCATCCCCAAGTTGCAATAAAATATCTGGAAGCCCACGCTTTGCCAGTCAATCAAGATGAATTTGACTTCGAGTGTGGTGTTGGTATGTACGTTGCTATCTCGCCTCTTGCAACATGCGTCTGACGTATACCAGGAATTGTCGTCACTTCAGAACAGGTCTATCAACATGTTGTGGACTATATCACAGCGGACTTACCGAGCGCTGCGTCTGGTTGGACAAATCTCAGTTTCGTTCTCTCTGGTGTTAAAGACATCCCCGCACTGCGTTGGGCAAGTAGTCTTGATGTGAAGACTTCTGTGGAACGTGTATTTACAGAGAGATTCGGTCCAAAGATCTCGGTTAAAGCTAAACCTAAAGTAGGTCTTTCTAGTTCCCGAAGAGCCATCTCAACAGAGGACATTCCAGGAATCCCAGCAGCCACCAAAGTTAAATATAGACAAGAGGCTCGATACCATTTCTCAAACTGATCCTTCTTCCTCAAGAGCGGTCTTTGAACAAGGTTTCCTAGGGAACTTGCATAAACCTGGCGAAAATACTCAGATCAATCCGCAGCTTCGTGAACAACATCTAGCTGTAACCAAAGGAAAAGTGTGGACACGATTTCCTCCAGAACCAAACGGATACCTCCATATAGGGCATTCTAAAGCGATTTTTGTCAATTTTGGATATGCTGCGCATTACGGAGGTCGTTGTTACCTACGTTATGACGACACAAATCCTGAAGCTGAAGAAGCTCAATACTTCGAGAGCATATTAGAGATCATACGATGGCTTGGTTATGAACCCTGGAAAATAACTTACTCAAGCGACTACTTCCAGCAATTATACGACCTCGCACTAGAACTCATTCGGCGTGACAAAGGCTATGTATGCCATTGTAGTGGTGCGTGGAACGTTTTATGTTACTCGTGAAGATCTACACAAAAGACCGTTTTTCTAGGTGAAGAGATCAAGGCGAGCCGCGGCGAAAAAGAGGGTGTACCAAGACAAGCTTGTGTACACCGTAACCGCCCTATTCCCGAGTCTTTAGCTGAATTTGAAGGCATGAAGAATGGTAAATATCGCAGAGGGGAAGCAACTTTAAGGATGAAACAAAATTTGGAGGACGGAAATCCTCAGATGTGGGACCTAATTGCATACCGAGTTGTTGACGCTCCTCATCATCGGACTGGAGATAAGTGGCGCATCTATCCCACTTACGATTTCACCCACTGTCTCGTTGATAGCTTTGAGAATATATCGTGAGTGTTCTTCTTACACAGTTGCTCAAATACTTATCACGTTGGCGGTAGACATTCTCTATGCACTACTGAATTCATCCTCTCCCGAGTATCGTATGAATGGCTCTGTGACGCCGTTGAAGTATACAAGCCCCGCCAATCAGAATTCGGTCGGCTCAACATTCAAGGAACTATCACATCCAAACGCAAAATTTTAACTTTGGTCAAGGAAGCGCATGTGCAGGGTTGGGATGACCCCCGCCTCTTCACGCTGGTAGCGTTACGCCGCCGAGGTATTCCACCCGGCGCCATAACGTCTTTCGTCGAGTCACTCGGAGTATCGAGTTCCATGAGCACTGTCGAGGTTGCACGATTCGATCAAACCATCAGACAGCACCTTGAAAACACTGTCCCACGACTGTTGATGATTCTCCGCCCACTCAAAGTTATCCTGGAGAATGTCCCCGAAGATTTCATGGTTTTAATTGAAAAGCCACTACACCCCAAACACCCCGATTCTGGCGTTGCCACTATACCATTCACTAGAATTATTTACATCGACGCAGATGACTTTCGATTACAGGACTCCAAAGATTACTTTCGCCTCGCCCCAGGAAAGACCGTTGGACTTTTCCAAGCTCCATATCCCATCACCTGCACCTCGTACAAGATCGATGAATCATCTGGTGAGGTTGTCGAACTCACCTGTCACCTTGAAGATGGCAAAGATGGTACAGCAGTCAGAAAACCCAAAGCATTTATTCAATGGATCGCGGAGCACGTTGCCTCAGGTAGCCCTGTAAGAATTGACGAGACCCGGATTTTCCATCCGCTTTTCCGAAGTGATAATCCTGCTGGTTCACCCGACTATAAGGCCGACCTTAATCCGAATAGTCTCGAAATCGTGAAAGGCGCGCTGATCGAAGTCGGGTTCTGGCAACTAGCCAAAAAAGCCATCGCCGATGCTCGAACTGAGGGTGCAAAGAGAACCCAGAATGCTGTCGTCAACAATGCAATAGCTTCAAGTTTCCCCGCTGAAGTGGAAACACATAAACCGACTAATGAGCAGATGATAGGAAACGAAGTAGTACGGTTCCAAGGCCTCCGAGTTGCGTACTTCGCACTTGACAAGGAATCATTTGTGAGGTGTCTAGGAGATGATGAGTCAATCGCAAGAAGACATGAGGGTGACCGGATTGTATTGAACCGTATTGTCTCTCTTAAGGAAGATTCAGGAAAGACGGTTTAGTACATTTAGAAACTTTAGATTCTGTGGTCATGATACACTGAAAGCTGTACTTAATACATGCAGAAGCATTTGCAAGATTGATGTATTGGATTTGCAACGATAATTAGGATGTATATGATAGGGCAAGTGGCAGATTACAACATATGAAATGTTTCACGACGCCATGCTTCTCCACATACCGGCCTCGGGAATCACGCTACGCGCCTGGAGGATGCTGAGAGCGTGCCTTCGACCCCGGTCCCCATCATTGACCCGTTCAGAGACATCGTTTTCGTCATTGTCCTCTTGTTCATTAAAGTCAAGCGTAGGACCTGGATCGATGGAACGAATGCGATCTCGCTCAGCGTAAACCGCTTTCCGAATAGCAGCCGCCGAATCTACACGCGTGTTCGTCACTTTCAGCGGGGGAACGAGCACGCCCTGCTTGTCGGTCAAGCTAGTTTTCCGCTCTAAGGTAGATTGATATTGTACCAAAGGTCGAATTTGTACGGGAAGCGAACTTGCGAAAAGAGAAGGATTACGCCATGGACCATCTGCACCGTGTGTGGAGGAAAGTCGATGAGCTGCAAGGTTTTTCAAGAGAAAGGACACAACATACGAGTAAGGTCGTCGTCACTAGATATATCGCTGTTGTCCTCGAGGCTGCTCGAGTTACTGTCACTCCCTTCCTCAGCTATAGTGCCTTTAATCTTGCGTTTATTACGCGAACGCTGGTGGAACATTTCCCAAGCCTTGCCACCTTCCCTCCATGCATGTCGATGGCTAGGTGCCGATGCAGCCAATAAATTTTTGAGTTCAGCTTCGGCTGGCTCGACGATTGTTCTCGATAGAGAAGGTGGTGCGGGAGATGGTGTGCGAGACCCATTCGTATTCGGTATCATTTTGGACACCGGGGTATGATCTAGACGCGGCGAGGGCGTTCGTGGTGACCAAGTGAGCTCGTGGGTAGGCATCCGTCGAGCATCTGTTGAAGTAACCCAGTCACCTGCAGGGACGGAAGAGCTGAGTAAAGGGAGGGCATCCGCCAGTCCAACCGATCTCCTATTCGGACCCCCTGCCCATTTCGGTATCCCGTTTACTGGTGATCGAGGCGACATCGGGCGAGGCACCGGTAATGAGGCAGGTAACGATGGTCCTGCAGCTGAAACAGCATCGTTCGGCCGTAATTTATAGGAAGGCGTGCGATTGACCGGTTGAGGTCGTGCAGGTTTCGAGCGCGGCAAGTCTGACTCAGGAAAAGGCTCAGTAGACGATAGATCATCAAGATCGAAAAGTTCCACTGATACTCCAAATTAGTAGCTGTCACATGAAATAGTGGAAGAAGACAAACCTTCGCCTACTTGTTTACGGCCCTGCGCTTGAGTGGCCTTTGGAACAATGGATATCTCTGACTGCACATCGAACGTCACTCGTCGCTTACTTCGTTTGGCAGTACCGACGTCGGAGACCTCGGCTTGAACTCCCTGCAGAGTGTTTCTTGCAGGCGAACTGCGAGCCTCAACGTTATCCTTCAAGCCCTCATCTGTCGGAGCATCAATGCTGGACTGTGTTTCTCCAGGGTGACAGGTTCCTTGAGGGGCGCCTTCTAGGGTATTGTGAGTGGCAGCCTTTGTAGCGGAGGACGTGGCCTCCACCGCCCCAATACCTAGATTCTTTGAGGTGCGCTTTCGCGCTCGTTCTCCAGGTTCGTTGTTCTCACCACCTCCAAAGCGCCGCCGCATTTCTTCTTCACCTTGGACCCATGCAACAGAGCTAGCTATATCCACATTTGTGTCCATATTTCGCTTGAAGGCTCCAGGGAAATGACCATCGCTATGGGCTTTCGGGGAAATCAACGAAGACGATCCCGACGCCCGTTCGCCATTCAGATGTGAACGAACTGTCCAACTATCCAATACACCATCAGAGATTAGGGAGAGGGTTGCATTCCCTGATATCTTTGGTGCTGCGAGCGGTGATGCAGGGACATGGACAGCTGTTTGAACAAGTGATGCGGAAAGTAGTGACGTGGAAGGCGGAGCGCTGCTCAAAGACGGCGTACGACGCGGGTTCTCGAGTTGCGGGTGTGACCAGATAACGGGGCTGAAATCACGTATGGACATTGGTACGCCCGATTTAACGCTTGAAGTTGGAATGGATGCTTCAGATTTCGTTATGGAGGACCGGCGACGCTCTTCATTGACGCGACCAAGCACCTCCTTCCACCCTTCACGGTATCCCCGCCAAATTCCATCTACTTCGTTCCGCAATCGAGCTTCTTCTTTTTCGAGTGCATCAAGCCGCGATTTGACGAAAGATCTCGCCTCGTCTTCCGTTTGCTGACGTAAATGGGAAGATTTTTCAGTAGCACAAGCGGAAAGAGATAGAAAAACTGGATGGGAGGGGGTGAATGGCGGTGGTGGGAAAAGAGGAGGAAGAGGCGGCAAAATTGGAGTAGGGGTAGACACCTTTGCAAAGTCATCAGCGGGTGAGCCTTCCCAAGGGTCTGAAAATGGTAAGGTGATAATTGAGGATTCAGAACTCAATGTAGAGGAATGAGAGATGATGCCAATGGAGAAGGTGTGAGACATATGCAAAGAACGGGATTGTTGCTCGATTTCATCTTTTCCCATCTGTAAGGTATAAATCATTAGTCTTAGAGAGAGAAAGAGACACATACCAAACAACCATCTGACCCTACGTAAACTTCAATCCATCCACTTCTACTTCTCAAGGTCTCCTGTTCTACCCAATCATCTGTTGGAATGACGGGTCCTTCACGTGCCTCAGACCCTGGGATTATTTCTTGGGCTATGCGGTATACAAGGGTCTTGCACGCTAGACAACAAAGCGAAAGATGCTGAACGAGCCTATTAAGTGACGACTTCGACTCCTGGGCACGATCTCTCATTCTCAGGGTGAGATAATGGTGATACTGGATTGCATATGTAACTCATGTGTGGCATACTCATTCGAATACGACGTACTATATGAATACCATGCTCGCCAACGAAGACGCGCTGATAGTCTGACTTCGATTTGGATGACGGCGTAGCACCTGTGTTGTACGCGTTGATTGTGACATTGCGGCAACGACAACTGTACTGCTGTACAATATCGCCCTGTTCAGGCGAAGCCATGGTGACGTTGCTGAAGAAAGTGATGAACGGAAGAAAAGAGTCACGCTTGACGGTCCGTGCAGACCGCGGCGAATTGAGGTCTTTACCCCTCTAGCGGTAGCGCACACATATGGTCTACTCAACCCGGGTCATATATTACTAACACAATGGCAGCTTGTTCGCTGAAACATCACATTGGTTTGTATATCATGATATCTTTGCTGAACCCAATTTGAATAGCTTGAATCTTCGTGCTGCATCATCAACCACTCAAATTAAGCCACCGCCTCCCTTTCTATATCCCAACATGCATAGATATACTGCAAGCCCGGACAAGGCATAGCTAGATGCGTCCAAGTGAGTCCGTAAATCCGCCCCGTTCCGATTGCTATTATAGCGATTATATCACCATGAGCTCCAATTGAGAGTATACCTGCCCAGAACCCCATGGCTTCGATTCACGGAACGCATTATTTGAAGAGATTGCCCATCATGAGTAATGAGCACCGTCAAGCCAAATTACGGCCATGCAGGGACATGCAGAGTGTCAATGCGTCCCGAGGCACACGGCATGTTTATCTGTGTATCCACACCTTCCAGCAGCGACAGAACGAAGTATTTGACACCAATCTTCCATATGGGAGGCATCTCAAAGGTGGAACTATCCTATATTTATGAAGCATGGCGTAGTTATATTGCCTTCAGGCTTGTTAAAGAGAACCAAGCGCTTCGAATATATCTAGGCTATGCTATCTATCAGGATGCGAGAAGTGAATTTCCTGAAGAAAAGGTGTTCAACATTCTCACCGGAAATGTAGTCGAAGGGCCTGAGAGTTGACAGGAAGAAGTGCAGAATATGATGGGAGAGTAGTCCAAGAGTTGAACAACTGAGGGGTCAAATAGGTTGTAGGTCACACCTTCCCTTGTGAATGCTGGCCAGCTGTAAGACATAATCCGAGATCTACAACGTCGCTCCAAACGAATCGGAAAGTCCTGATACTCCTTCGCAAGATGCCATGTTGAATTCTGATATGACAAGGACTCAAGTTAAGAGGAAATGGCAGTCTGAACCACAGCAACGTTCCATTGTGCTTGTTGAATAATGGTGATTAAAGGCCAAGCATGGTTTCAACGTACCAAGAGCATGCTGTGTGTGGGGTCTTAATCATTCGTTTTAAGTAGAGGGATACTACATAATTATTAATGAACCACGAACGTTTTGAGATCCTGGCAAACTCAGGTCAAAATTAGGCGCACGGCATAATAATGTCCCCTCAGAACACAATTCTGTCCCTGAGATCGGGATTGTGTCCCACGATTACATAGCTATTGTCCTTCCCACGTGACCTTTCTGTCCCTGCCACAAACAGTTTCGGCCCCACAACGGAAACATTTCCGTCCCAGTACTACAAGATATCCGTCCCAAGGTTTAGCGGCTCCTCAATGGCTGCACCAATTACTATAAAAATAGGTGTGTTCACTTCCTCTCCCTCAGGAGTGTCTGCATAAATTGACTGATTTTATTTCGCATCTTGTTCTTCCATAATCTTGACCTCTCCCGTGGCACGCGCCTTCTCTCCTGCTGCTTGCTATGCAGTCCCCTTCAAATGTTCAAATGTTCAATGTTCAAATGTTCACTTCCAGCCCTCCTTTTGTCAATTTGACTTCTTCAGCTCTTTTCGTGCTGCACTTGGCCGAAGCTCACAAGCTAGCCAAGCCGCCTTCCCGGTTTGAGCTCTGTTGAGCCTTACTAGTAGCGCTCGTCTGCTTCGACCCCAGCTCTTGCATGCATGACAATCAATGCACACCAGAGTGATAAGGTGTCACTTTCATACTTATAGTATTGTGCATTGCTAGGATTGAACTTTGGGTATGGCAATTCACGAATGCCACTGCGAAACATGTGCACGCACCTGCAGGTACCCACTCAATGCGAAGGCAATTTTTAAGGCAAGGATGTTTGTAATCTTAATTTGGACAATTTCCCCATCATGTCCTGATGTATAGCTATCAAACGGTACTTGATTTGTAGAATTTAGAGCAGTACTCGAGTTATAACTAAAAGCTAGGATGTTCCAAGGATCGCCCGGGACAGATGCGGCATCCCAGGGACAGAAACCTTATCTCGTGGGACATTATTCATTTTTGCGAATTAGGCAGTCACTCTCCACGTGATCAACGCACCGAGTTGATCCTCCGAGGAGCAGTGTAGTTTTGATGAGAGTCCCATTCTGAACATTACGCAGGTCACTCGGAAATAGTCATCAGTGATGTGATTTTTCCATGGCTTGTTAGATCAGGGTCCTGTTGGAAGACACGTCGCAACAGAAACAACTGCAGTATGAAAAGTAGAACGATTACATTTCCAAGGAGAAATGTGTCTAGCTAGTTACCAAACCCGTCCTCGGCAGCAGAAGCGACATATTAGGACTCGAGGGATCGCGAAGATTTAGCCCTACAAACATAATCAGGTTGTCATATTCAAGGTTAGTTGCAATACTGACCAACGACATTTAGCCCTTCCAATATACTTCCCAAAACCTTCAAGACCTGAAAAATAGGAGGACCGAAGCAGCCAGAAATATAGTTAGCGTTTGTGGTAACATTAAGCATCGAGGGCTGATTTTGGACAAAAGTCGGACTGTCCGTGGAGTTCCTGCCGATTCTCAGCCGCAATCGTGTAGTTTGTCCAATTCTGCTGTGGAGATTGTTTAGTGGGTACAATGCAGGCGGGGGGTGGACGTTATTCTCTGTAGTAACCTATTCACAATGGTTAGTCAACTCAATGAAAGAAAGGGTAATCCATCAACATATTCAAAGTATTGATAATTGAAAGTTCCCGAGAGATACCTTGAAAAATTAATTTGATATAGTTGCCATGAGGTGGAGAACTGAATTGTTGTTGTGTTTCAGGCAAGGATAACATGTACGCAACCCGCAATAAGAATCGACGGTATCGAGCGCAGCTTCCACGATCGCCTGGAGAGCGGCGTCTGAGAAGATAATGAGAAAAGAGACAGCACTATTGATCATTGGTCGGGACGCCTTTGTGAGGCACATTAGAGACCTGAAAATTACCGGCCAAGTTGAAAACCACTTACATATTACATCATCTGACTCTTGCAATTGCTGTTACGATCTTTTTAATTCCTCGCTAACCTCGTCATTAGTGCTTTTTTGAAATCCGACAAAATTCTTGGACGTGTCCACTGGCATCCAAAGCCATTCCCTTGCTCTCTAGGGGTTCGAAGGCTAGAACCTACGGGTCGGTCAATGTAAATCAGTAGCCAATATGTATGCATCGAAACATGAAGATCAGTGCTTTTGGCCTAATAACATGCTGGCTGAGACGTCGATAAAAGCTGGGAATGCCATATTGTACATTAAGTCACATTCTAAGCGAGGAAAATGAGGATATGCAACATAGTGTACCATCAAAGAGAGCTTTAAGAAAATAGCCTCTTGAGGGCTGATTCTGGAAAGCCTCGCACAGGAGTGCTGAGCATTACACGCTGCTCGGTTTTTTCAAGCTGTTCTCTTAACAGCTTGATCTGAGCCTTAATCACTTCTCCAAAGGTGCCCATCGAGTAGTCACCCGCGAGAAGTACCAAGCTAGCAACACTGTATAGTACGCATTAGCACAACCACAATTTATGTAATTGAACACTCGGAGCTCACAATGCTTCCTTGAGATATGCAAACGAAAATCCATTGCAAAGTTCGACAACTTCCCCGAGTAATGAGTCAGGAAAGTCAATCTCTTTGTTGCTGGTGAGTTTGGTTTGCCAGTACTTAGCATACAACAGCCGTTCGTCTTCGTTTGGATCAGGAAATAAGCTGACTAAGACATTGACATCGGAGGATCGCTAAGTTACAAATTACTCACTATTTTCGATCGAACCGCGACGGTCGGTTGGAAAGCCCGGTGTCTAATCTATCGAAATGATTTGTCGTGGCTATGACTAGTAAGCCATCGTTACTTTCTAGGCCGTCCAGCTGATTCAAGAAAAAGGAGCGATTTTGGTCGTTAATTAGAGCATCCAAGTCTTCCAATATGACTACACATGGTGAGCACACTCGTGCCTTCTCAAAAACGGTCTGCATAGAGCCTTCTTCACCGGAATAACCTAAAACGCGAGCATAATGAAATTGACACGAGCCACGAAAAAAAGAAAATGCAATTACTGTGGAAAGATTTAACGTAAAGACATGGGTAACCAGCGGTCTTCATAATAGCTTTAAGCGTTATGGTCTTGCCATTGCCTAGCATATTCATGTTCGATTAGAATGTTTACAAAAGGATAAGTGAAGGGTCGTACCTGGCGGACCATACATGATCAAACCTCGCTGTGTAAAGCTCTTGATAAGCAAGAATTGCGTTATATAGGGTACTTGCCTTCCAAGGGACAGACAAATCCTTATAAACACGCTGTGAACCAAAGAAACCTTTCACATCTTGTTGTAAGGCTTTCTTAAACTCTTCTTTCAAAATGACATCTTCCCAGTCGACCTTTTGGACTTCAAGCCAAAGGCTGTGATCTTTCTTCCAAAATCCCTGATTGAATACCCATATTTCGTCGTGCAGACCTTGGCCCCATACGGCAGCTTCTAAGAAAAGTCGCCGTGCATGCTCATCATTGCAATAATTGTGCACTAGCACCTGTAGTGTCTGACTGATGGCAAAGGCTCCTTCATTCCACTGACAAGAACGGTGAGTTTTTCTAGGAAAACTCAAACATAACACGAAATTGAGCCTGCTTACTGAGATTATGTAGAGAATAAATTCATGTTCCTCATTGATCATGCAGATTAGATAGTAAATCAGTTCTTTAAGTATTGTACGTACCTTCCATGCAACACGAAAAGTGGCGAATTGCAAGTGATCCGCTAACACCCCAGGGGATTCGGAGAGACGACGCCTAAGAGGAACAAAAGTGACCTGTGAAAGCCTCTGAACGTCAGGAAGGGGGGCCGACACAATGCTTGGGAACCCAATAATATTGATTTGAGGGTCTTTTGTGAATACAAGCGAGGAGTCTGGATGCAGTTTACGTAGGGTTTCCGCTCTGTCAGTGGAAAAAAATGAAATTACAAGCAACACGAGGTAAATTGGATCGCACATAACGGTTTCCGTACTTTCAGTCTTTGCAGAAGCTACACTGGGTTCTCAGCTAATTTACGACGCGAACAAGAAAAGATAAGAAAAATACAATGCTCAATGTACTGCCTATACATCTTTGACCCAGCATCCTTGTCATCGCTCCCGATATGTTCGTCCACGAAGCTTATTTTGACGAAAGCATCTTCTAAATGCGCTTCTCTTTGGGTTGAGGCCATGGCGGATGACTACTAGCCTAAATGGAATCCGATGGGCGCTGGAACGTGCTGAGCCGGGCGCTTGAATTCTTTTTCTTTTGCTTGCGCCATGAGTCGTACAACGGTGAGCTCGTAATTTGACATAAGATTTGCAGCTCATGTCGATTTGAGACCTTCGCTACATTTGCGGCCTTGACCGTCTTAACGGCTATCGTTGGATATGCGGCCTATTTCGACTATAAGCGGAGAAACGACGTTGCATTTCGCAAACGACTGAGTGAGTATTACACCTTGCAACCATATAAAGTTGATTAATGTATACTCTACAGGAAAAGAACAAAAACGAGCTCATCGTACGGCAGCCAAAGCTGCAGACACAGCGTCTAGTGGTCCTTCGAAGGAAGAGTTACGTGAAGCCCTCCAGAGAGTCAAAGACGAGAAGGTCCCAGAAAACCCGGAAGAAAAAGAGCAATATTTTATGCAGAGTGTTGGTGTGGGGGAGCAGCTTTGTGCACAAGGTATAAACTTATGCTTGTTTTCATGTAGGGGTACCCTCTGACTTCATTTCAAAGGTGAAGCATTTTATTTCCCTGCAGCCTTGTCGTTCTATCGCGCGCTGCGCGTTTATCCATCCCCCGTGGAGCTTATCATAATCTATCAAAAAACGGTGCCGGAACCAGTATTCAAGATTGTGATGGAGATGACTAGCCTTGACGTGAGTTCGCCTTTGCCAACGACAGATCTGGCGGCGGGGAAAGCTGGTTCATCTGATGAAGGGGATGAGGGAATAAGTCCAAGTTCCACTGGCCGCACAGGCCCACCCTCAGAAACTTCCTCGCAGGAATGGGAGAATCTCACAGATCCTGGCGTACGACCTTAAGCTGTTGCATGATGTAGCATACGCAACGTCCCCGCCGCATGTCCCAATTTCGGGATATGTCCATCATTGTCTAATATACACGTTATCTCATACTTTTGTTTATGCCGTGAGCAGATGCAGGCCCGCATCGAAGGTGAGCATGCTGATGTCTTTATGCATCCTAATCAACGCCTGGGCCTCACAATGCTTCAAAGGTTATTACGATCATTTTCCGCCGCAAAATATGAATGTTTCGATTACGACGACCTCCTTGAATGCCGGCAGTGGTCGAACTATGAAGAACATATTGATCATCACGAGAGACGTGGAAGCAGGCGAGACGATCTATAAAGTGAAGCTTGTGCATGTTTACAATGTTAGCGTTACTTGCTTATTGATAGTTTTTGGTAGGAAGAGCCTGTTGTTGCAGCCCTTGACCCAGATCTTGAATCCGCGGGCTCTCATTGCTCTCATTGTCTCCGACATATTGACCCAGTCATATCACTTACTTTCCCCGATGATCCACTGCAGAGCGTATACTGTTCTAAAGCGTGCCAAGCCACAGCCCGCTCTGAATCACACAACCTTCTCTTCAGCCTTGAGCCGTCTCTGCCCGAAAGTCCCATCAAGACTATATCAATGGATGTAAAAGAGGCTCGGAAAACAGCTCAAAAAAAACTGATAGCAAGCTTGAACAACGGTTATATTACACCCTTGCTGGTTGCACGGTTCGTTGGGAGGCAGGTCACTGCTGAAACCCAAAAGCTGAGCGTGGGTATTGTTGGAACCACTCCAATCACTGCTAGTCGTGGAGTCTCGAACGAGGACTACAGTCTCTACGACCACATCGAGAGGCTTCGGTATCTAGAGCTGTCCCCACAAGCAGAGGAGGCAGAGCTTATCTCTCAGCTTTTGAAGACCGTTATACCCGGGTTAGAACAGTACATTACTGACGAAAGATACGCTACGTTGAAAGGGAAGATGGCATATAATGCCATCGGTATATCGTATGGGGATGGTCGAGCCAATAAGGTGAGTCACTGCTACCGGTGTAGAATGCGTCTGATCCTCTGTTCTTCGCAGCCTGCGTCACGTGTCCGACCTGAACATGTGGAAAAGACGCGAACACCCTACGGGACGGATCGCCAGACGGGTTGCGGCCTTTATCCAGTATCGTCTTATGTAGGTGCTACAGCCTTACAAAGACCTAGTATTGACAATTGCAGCAGCTGTCACACTCTTGTAACCCATCTGTGCGACCTTCGTTTCCTGAAGGCACATCTACATTACACCTGATCGCCAATCACGCACTGGCCAAAGGCGACGAGTTAACTATGGCTTACGTGGATGTGTCGCAGGGTTCAGAGGAAACTTTACAAGAGTGCCGCCTGCGCCGACGAAAGGAGCTTGCGCGCGGTTGGAGATTTACTTGTGTGTGTCAACGATGCCTCGAGGAAGCTCCGAAAGGCGATGGTCCGGTCGAGAGAAATACTACAGATGAAAGTAAAGTCGAGGATGTGGTACACCGTTATGAGAGCAATAAAACAGCTCTAGGCTGAGGATGGAATATAATACTGATGATATGGCCTTTGGTTTAGTGTACTGAATCATCTCAATAACGGTGCATCGCAAGTTAAGAACCACATTTGACATTCTTTAGAGTGGCCATGCAACGGTATTATGAAAATAGGCCCCAACGAACTGATGAGCAGGTACGTAATTGACTATCTACCTAGACAGGGATAGAACACTGTTAGCATTGGTATGTTGCATTGAATAACGATTTAAGAGAAGCGTCAGATTAGATCAAGAAAACCTTCATAAGATACCCTCAATCATAATATTGAGGGTTCCCTCCGGCCACTGTTTAAAGTCATTCGCTTGGGGGGGGAAGTGATGACACACCTTTTCATTGACCGGGCATAGAGGCTCACAAACCCTCCTCTCGGACTACTCAGGGAGCCGGCCGAGCAGTGTCGTTACCTCGCCGCGGCGCACCTGAGCGTAGCAGATTTGTTGGTCGAATCTGTCGTGCAACTTCCCAACGATGGTCACTGTAATTCATAATCCAATTTGTGAATAAACCGAACGTTGCTGAAGTCAACCAATATATCTCGATGGACTGTATCGGAGCCATTAGTGAGGTGATCCAGTGTGGTATGCGTAAAACTCACTCCAGGTGCCATGGCAGCTAATACAATCCTACCAACAGATAGTCCTCTCAAAATACTTTTCATATACTTCATCGGCTGTATCACAATATTGCCTTGGGCTTTCCGAGCTTTGTCTCTGCGATTTTTCTCGATGAATCGTCTCTGTCGTTCTCCAGTGGCAAACCACTTTGATGTTTCAATAGTAGCAAGAGATACTAGGCCGAGTACAATTGGCAGTGTCACGGTGGGATCAGGGTGAGCCAGTGACTGCAGAGTGAGGAACGATTCATTTCTTAAGACAGAACCTGGCTCGTGAGCAGCCTGAAGGAAGGTGGCTGATAGAATCACGAAGACAGGGATTTGCGCCAACGGTGTCACCGTCATCGTGATCCAAGGGGTGCAACGGTGTAATTTAAATAGTTCATCTCGTTTCGCTTTGAGCTATGGGATAACTCAATGTGAATGCGTAATCAGGACAGAACCATATCTCACCTTTTTACGCACAGTGTGGTTGAAATAATCGCGAGCTGCCTCGCTATCCCCTTTTGCAAGCTGTTGAGCTCTTTCTTCTAATTTTACGCGATAAGCTCTTAGGGAGGGAACAACAATTTCTTCTGTCTTGCGCTCTCGTCTCCGAGCCTAGCAATCTTACGTTAATATTTGAAGGGCATTGCTGATGTTTGACTGACCCATATAAAAACAGGCAGTAGGGCAATACGCGAGGTCACCCCTGCCAAAATGATAGTAGACGAATAAACAGGCCATGTCGGGGGATACGGAAGCGCAATGGCAAGGTCAAAATATGCATTCGTGAAAGTTTGCAATGTTTCAGTGAACAATGACCTATGAGAACGGGTTGGAACACGCAGCAACTGCCTGAATCGGTCCGCTTGCGCCAAGTAACGAGAAAGTAACATTCGACGCTTTTGACTCAGCAACTATGCACAATCACAATCGGTCGCACGCAAGCTGCAGTTAACCTGTGTACTCATTCGTGTTTATGGGTGGTACTCAGTGAATGCATCATATAACATGTAATAATAGCCCGGAAAGAGACTATCTATCATAGCATGGATCAAGCACATATCCTCCATGTCAAAGTTAAAATGCCAACTGATGAGGGTGTTGCCCTTTTGATAGACCCCAGCTCGCCTTCAAATACTTGCCCAAATTATCCGTCTTTTTCACTGCTTCAACCACCACTTTGTCGACAGTCTTCTGCTCTGAGGACTTCGCCTCCGGGTACGAGTCCTTCGCCTTAGGTTTTCCTTCAGTGAAAAATTCCGATTCCGTATCGCGCGAGCGGGGAACTGCTGGCTTGGCAAAGTAAGAGTCATTGACTTTCTCGTCCAGCTATATTAGCAAATAAGTCATGATGACAAAGAATCAATGAGCTATCGTCACTAACTTTAAAATCTCCAAGTTCAATTTTTGTGGACGTAGCAATAACATACGCCTGATTCACTCGCCGCAGGGGTACACCATTGATAGCATATGGTCCGGTGACAAGTAATAGTCCACTTGTCAACTGCTTCAAAAAGACAACACGCTTCCCTCTGAATCGCCCGGCCAACAGTATCAAGACTGTTCCGGGAGTAATCGAACCACGAAGTTTAGTTGGTTGGGGAGTCTTTCTGCTCTTTTTCGGCTGACGGATATCTTCTGCAGGATAGAAAGCGGCAGCCTTCTGTGTGGGTACCAGACGGTTCTGGCCATTCTTTTCACCCCCAACCTGAACTTCTTTGAACAGTTGTGGTTCAGGTTTCGCCGACACATTAGATTTTTTAAGTCCCTTATGGAATCCACGGCGAGCTTTGACGGCTGAACGCGAAAGCCGGCCAATGTGGGGGGCAAGTTGCTTGCTGCGAGCCATCTATAGGAATGTCACAAGTCAGCATTTGCCTGCATGCTGCATATCATCCAAGCTGTAAGAGAGTCATCCATCTTATACTAGACTGCCGGGGAACTTAAAACACACCATAAACAACAACCTCTTGCCACCAAAACCAATGACATGACAAAAAACAAGATAACTGAGCTCACCGTCGTTGTACTGGCTTTTGACGTTGAGGATTGGAGATGTTCTGTATTGGCGCCCAACCAATCTGTCTCCGCGGCGTCTCTCCTCGGCTAGGCGCTCTTACGATGCCCTCTTCTGACAGTGAAGACTCGACATTTGCCAAAATGATAGTTGTCGATGCAGATATGAATGAAGATCAATACCATGTCTGGCTGGACATAGACAATACCTTGTATACCTCTAACGCTAAAATCTCTGAACTTATGACACAAAGAATCCATTGTAGAGTTTTGCCTGCCTTTACTAAGTATCATAGCATTGACAATTCTGACAATTGTTTCCCAGCTTACTTTGTCACTGATCTTGGATTGACTGAGCCGGAAGCCTCAACCCTACATCACGACTATTATACAAAGTATGGTCTGGCTTTACGTGGATTGGTCAGGCATCATGGAGCAGGTGTAGTATTTCTAGCATTGCCCTAAGTATTTATGTACTAACTCAACACTTTCTACTCCCTATAATGCAAGACGGTCTCGATTTTGACAAAAAATGTGACCAATCTCTACCTCTGGAAGAGTTACTATGTGCAGACTTAAAAGTTCGCAAGCTCCTGAAAGATATAGACAGAAGGAAGGCGCGCGTCTGGGCGCTCACTAACGCATACATTACTGTGCGTTTGAATAAGTAGCCCTCACTGAACGGAAGATATTTACCTACCAACGACAGCACGCTACCCGCGTGCTTCGTATACTGAAGCTGGACGATCTCGTTGAAGATATTGTGTTCTGTGATTATGCCGTCTCCGACTTTTCATGCAAACCCGAAGCGGAATACTATCTGCAGGTATGCACTTTTAAATCCCGCTGTCTTCCCTGATAACGTTTCGAGCTTCAGGCCCTCCGTAAGGCCAAAGTGAGCGATCCCTCGATATGTCATTTTGTGGACGATAATTTACAAAATGTACGAGCGGCGAAGAAGTTAGGGTGGGGATCATGTATCTATTATCGGGAAAAGAGGGCGATTCATGGAGATGTAGAGGAGACGAATGATGTCGAAGGAGTAGATGCCACAATCGAAAGCTTGGAAGAATTGCGAATATTGTGGAAACATATATTCAAAGTATAGATATAAATGATACAGCATAGGATCTAGCTAAACAAATACATGCCCGAGGGGTACCGTTCTGCAGTTGTAGACTTGGGGGCCCCAATCAAAACAGCATGAGTGTTAGAACATGTGCCATAGAAGCCTCAGCGATGACACCGTCGAAACCGATCAATCCTGAGGATGGACTGAGTTACTATGTGCTTGGAAAAATGAAGGGACTCACGAGTTTTGGAACTGGGTAAACGTAGTCTCTCATCGTCCGCTCGATCAAGTTCCATGGAAGGCAAGGTCTGTAAAGACAAACTGTTAAAGTACTGTGATATTACATCAATCTGCGATAGGGATAAGATATATATTCAAGGAATGTGACGAGTAACAAGGTAACCTTATGAAAAAATTTGATCGTAGGTGGATTATCTGTGAATCAATCTCATTAAGCTCGTTAGTCAGCAGCCTTCAATGCTATATTACGAACGATCGTCGTCTACATCAGACTGCTCTTGAATTTCCCAGGGACAACGCATATAACGCTGGAAGGAGGGCGAACCAGGCTGCGGCATTACAAAAAGTCAGGAGCAGTAGCATCATGAAAATCATATAAAAGCATACCACATTGGAGTGAAGAATAATTTTCTTTACTTTATGTGTTGAGCCTGAAAGGAGAAAATCCAGTCCGAGTTGAAAGTAATTATAGAAGTCTGAACCATGTTATCGAAATACACCCTGAATCATTGAATTAAGCTCACAATCCGTTTCTTCTCTATCCACAGCGTCGGAGGATGAGTGAATATTCATCCGGTCGTCTTCTTTGTAGTGTACACGTAGGGGTGGGCCTAGCTCACAATTTAAATCTTCTGCGCTAGTTCCCAGGCGTATGTGGACGGGAGGCGTCGGCGAAGGGTGGAAATGAAGGACTATTCCCTCGCGCACCTTATCGTTTCAATTTTGTATGGAGTAGACATCATAGCCAATGTACATACCTTCACTATGGCTCTGCTTAGTTCTCCAAACATCACAGGGCACTCGTAAACCTCGTCCAGAGCATCATGATCAAGACCTTCGATGGGTTTTTGATGAATCACCACCTTTCTGGCCTCAGACATACGATCATCGCCTTGGTTGAGACCCTTGCCAGCGTCCTCTCCGTCCTCTTGGAAGCTAAAAGATACGCCTGGATATTTCATACCATCACCAGGATAGGTAGGACCGAAAATTTTTGCAACTCCGGACCTGCGCAACAGTTCGTCTGGCGCTGCAAGAATTGCGCTTTTATACCGCAGAATGAGTGGAATACCTAAACCGGTGGGGCGCAGCCGTCTGACAGAAATGGTATGTAGTCTCTGATAAGTGCCAGAGAAAAGTAAATCGAGGTATGGTACTATATGTAGAACGATTGGAGAAGTAATGGGATTCTCGGGGTCGTATTTGACGTTGATTTGAGGATAAGATGCTTTATACTCCCTGAGATATTCTAAAGTCTGCCATAGAGATGAACCCAGGACAAATGGACCCAAACTATGGCCAGGTACCAGGTCGTAATCCAAGGATAGGAGACTGGACGCAATATCTTGCCCGTGCATATTCACAGTGGCAAGACTGATCCAGACGCCGTCTCGCCCACAAAGGACCATAACACGTCCAATATTCGCGTGGCATGGATTTCAATCGCCAGCAGGTGATAATCAAAGTCTGTCACCGTGCCTAGGGGTTATGATACTGTGTTCATCGTTGTTCAGGTCTTTTTCTCGAAATACAAAAATACTCTCGGACCGCAGGTCATCTCATTCGTCGAAGATTTGCTGGATCGTCACAATGTAGATGATGATGAGGTTGCTGGCTCAGTAGAGCATCTGGCTCGAGAGTATAACCGCCAAGACGGTATGCAACTACTGAGTGGTGCTTAGACACTGAATGTACCTCCGCTGCAGACGCAGAAATGGTTGTGCGACTGGATATTCTTCAAAGAGTGTATGACACAATGCAAACCTCTCAAACAACAAGGGACCATGATTTTTTAGAAGATAAATTGGATACGGAAGGACAACTATTTTTCATTGACGCGTTTGAGATGCCAATGTGGCACTGGTCTCCGGAACGCAGCACGTTTGAAAGGTGCACATGTTATCTGCCGTCTGTCGCTGTTCTGATATGGTTCCTTTATTAGAGCGTCTCGCAAACTGACTGTCTCCGGATCCCCGGACTCACGAGTTCTAGCAATACGAGATCGTCTGAATATCATCAAACAAACGATTCTACGCAATGATAATTTTTCCCCTCGTCCATTTGGTGGGGGTCGTGAAAAGTTCCTACGAGTTGGTTATGCATGATCTACGACCTAATTGAGCCTAACTACTACTGGTAGCTTTCATCGACCAAGGATCTTTTAGGTCGAGCAGGCATTGACTTTCTGTTGCTTGGTATGCTGGCTCACAATCAGGAGGGTAACCTTTGTCTTGAAGATTTAGACGGAAGAGTGGCGCTTGATCTATCAAACGGGGTGAGAACCATAGTCCATTTATGTTCAGAGACTTGAACGCATTAATATTGTCAGGCCCACACCAGTGAAGGGTTTTTCACGGAAGGCTGTTTCGCTTTGGTAGAAGGGACATATACAGACGAGGAACAACTTATCGTCAATGCCATTGGACACCCCCCCTGCGAAAGGCGAGCAGAAACAAGGTAAGCTTCAACTTCGTATCTCTGTTTTTTTTTTTTTTTTTTGAAAGCCTGAGGGATAATCTATTCTAGAGACATCTATGGGCACATCGATTTTCTTGGAAAAGGAGCCACGACAGTACTTGAAGATGTGGGGCGGTTTTTTCTACTACTCTAACCCGTGGCATTTACCCATCATTGTAGAATCGACTTGCTGAACAACTCTCAGAGCACACACAGCTGACGTTCTTTGTCATGTCCGATTTATGGTTGGATCATCCACGGACGTTGGACGGGATACATAAATTATTCCATAACTGTATTGAGAATAATTGGCTTCCAAAGGTTTTCATCATGTGTGGCAACTTCTCAAGTAGAGGTGTGGCCAAGGGCAATGGGAGGAGCATAATGAGGTACCAAGGTCAGTCAACCCCGACTGCATAACATGTAGATGGCTAATCAGCGTGGATTAAGATGATTTTGATGCGTTGGCTGATCTTATAGCGTCATATCCCCTTATCACTCGTACATGTCATTTTGTGTTCGTCCCCGGTCCCCAAGATCTTTGTTCTTCTGCTGTTCTTCCCCGTCGCCCTCTTCTTCCTTGCTTTACTGCCCGACTGAAAGCGAAAATACCTAAGGTCTGCTTCGCAAGTAATCCATGTCGTATTAAGTTTTTTGGCCAGGAAATTGTTGTATTCCGGGAAGACATGATGGCTAGAATGCTCCGAAACCTGGTTGGACTGAAGCCCAATGCAGGGAACGACGATTTGAAGCGATATGTGAGTCACGAAATTTTTCTACTTGGACAACCTATATATTGACGTACGTTTTCAGCTTGTCCAATCCATCATCGACCAATGCCATCTTTCACCTCTGACCACTCAAATACAGCCCACGCTGAACGAGTATGAGCACTCTCTGAGACTATACCCGATGCCCAACTCAGTAGGGGACATTCAGCACTGTTTCCGACGACTTTTGATGTTTGATATATTACACAGCTGGTTCTAGCAGATAAATATGAACGCTACGAATTAACATACGAGGGTTGTCACGTCTTCAACCCTGGTAGTTTTTTGGGCACATCTTACGGCTTCTCTACTTATTATCCGGCTACTGGGAAGTCAGAATCATCGTAAGTCTACACTGTATATCGACATATATCACTAACTCAACCACATATAGGGAACTTAACCCCTGATATCCGGGGCCACGCTGTATGGACGTTTTGTCCTAGTCCAATTATAAATTTATTGTGATTGTATCTCCCAGAACAGAAACGCGTCGCCTGTATCATTTTCCACACCCACACGGCACAGTTGGCCTCTTTCGAACACGAGTTTGTCCCAAGGCCAACAAGGGAATCAATCGATTGTTATGTAATTTGAATGCTGATTGTACAATTTGTTAAAAGATTGCAGCGCTGGCTATCCGTATGTATACGCTACAGATAAATAGATGATGCAATGCGGAAAACTGAAGGCGTGAATCTTTCAGGTTTCCGTGGGTTAGGGGAGAGGAGTAGGGTTCCGTTAATAAGTTAACTAACAGGTTAATAACACTGTGGCTTCCAGACCCCTTATTAATGGGGTGTTATTTACAGTTATTAACTGGGGGTCCAGGGGTGGGAGCCCCTGGGAGCTCCAGGAGTTTTTAACTGTTAAAAACTGTTAAAAACTACTAGTTTGGGTGTTAAAAACTGTTATTAACTGTTATTAGCATTAATATTAATCATAACCATCCCCAGGGTACCTGTGTTGAAACAGCAGATGCAAACTATGGCAGACATGGGTCACACAGCATCAGATGTAACTTTCGAAGTGAGGTAGATTAAGGAAATAAAGTACAGCTGCATGACATTTGCTATACCTAATGGAACAGAAACCGAGTGGGCATAATCTCTGTGTCTGCCATCTGAGTGGCTGTGGGATACCAGTGGCCAGCAGGCCTGGCCACCATGGAATTACAGTCTGAGTCCCAGACTGCAGAAAAGCCATTGTTGACACAGCAGATGGTGGCCATCTGGTCTGCTACAGTCTGTGCAGAGGTCTGTGCAGAGTTTAGAAGATATTCACATTTTTTACACACTAAAATCCTCCTCGAGATATTAACATGTTATTAACCTGTTATTAACCGTGTTAATTAATCGGTGTTATTAACACAAGCGTTCTTTACGGAACCCTAGAGAGGAGCCCAGGTTCACACAGGCACACGAGGTTCCGGAGGATCGTGACTAAGCAACTGATCCGAACCTGCAGGTCACGTGACCCAACACGTGCGTGTCGAAAACAGGGCCTCGGAGTGTGTGAGGGTGCGGAGGAGGAACTCCACCACCCACAAAACTGAATCAGGGAGGAGAAGGGCTCCAACGCGATTCAGACCGTGAGTGGATCCTCCAGATCCTCTCGCATCCCCTAACTGTATATGCGCATTATGAAGTGCGAGGATCTCATTGATATGAAAAGAAGACAGAGTAGCTAATTGGAAGTAACTGAAATACAAAGTGATATTGAGGTTGGACAATGAAATACAAAGTGATATTGAGGTTGGACAATGAAATACAAAGTGATATTGAGGTTGGACAATGAAATACAAAGTGATATTGAGGTTGGACAATGAGAGACAATAATAAAAAGAGTCTATAAGCTTGACACGAAACAAGACATGCATGGTGATAAAGTTTGGACCACCTGGTACGCATTGCTGATGAAGTCAGGTAGAATCTGTTCGATCTTATGCCAATAAGTAAGGAAGGCAGCTGATGACCAACATCCAATGACCTTGGTGATCCATGGGTCAACCCCTAGCAAAAGAAGCCATGTTGTGCCTCCAATGTGGAGGCTGTGTCCATCCATAATCTGAAGACCGTGATCTCTGAAAATATCCTTGCAACGGTTGATGAACCACTCTTTTGTCATTGGTTCCCATCTGTCTGCAGCAGTGCGCCAAGCGAATAGAGGAGCATTCGGAGGGACGGAGTGATTAACTACGAGGTGATGCTCCAATGCGGTAACGGGAGAAGAAGAGGATTGTGTGTCTATGAGGTGACCCTTGCTTAGGCATGTCTTCAACCAAGGGATGTGGATTGTTGTGAAAACTCATCCATGACATGCAACACCTCGAGAAATGTTGCAGTCGCGTGTTGCATGAAAGGACATATTAAAGGCGCATTGTGAAGGGATTGTAAGTTCGCCTAGTTGACAGCAACCATAAAAGGCGATGGTGGCTATGGTAAATATGGCTGAGTTGAAAGTGTTTGAAAGGTCAAGATGCTCGCGTAGGCATTCAATGTGCCCAATGGTGACCGGTGGACGTGCAGGTCAGCGAGACTCTTCAGGAACGAGTCTAGATGCGCCTGTGTATATGAGATAATGAAGAGGATCAATGAAAATGCATATGACAAATGAATATACTATCATGTGACAGGAGTTTACAGCCTTTCCCGAAAACCTTGACGCGCATTGGTTTGTTTTACTTTTTTTTTGGTGCGCCACTTGTTACCTTGCTTGCAAGGTCCTCTTCCAATCTGAAAATGCGTCAGGACTCGTGTCAGAATCAATATCCTGATCAGATTCCTCGATTCCGTCCTGGTACCTCATATCTTTATCTGTAAGTTGTATCCCGATGTTTATTATAATCCTTCTCATATCTCTGTGTGCTTTTACATAAGAGCTTTCTCCTTTTGGTTCATTATCCTTCAATAATCCGTAGTAATAACACTCTCCTTATTGTGCTACTAGGTATTTTCGTCTACGTCTCAAATTCGTCTCTGTTGTTTACGCCATACGCTACAGAGTCTCTACACATTGATCCCCACCATTCTTTTGTTTTTTCGTTGAGTTCCCGCAATCTTTGGTCTTCCAATTCTAAGTGTATATCTAATTCCTGCATGAAGATCTTTTCGTCGAAATCGTGCAACAACCATATTGTTTCTTGTCCCAAGCTTCTCGACAGCGCAACGTACAGATTAAACATGGACAATTTGCCTCCTGATGGTGGTGTTCCTATGTCCACAATAACATGTGGTATTGTTTGCCCCTGTGACCTGTAATCCGTGAATGCATAGGCCGCTGTCAGAGGAAGCTGAATCCGCTTCACAGTTTTTTGTGTTCTCTTCATTCGTGTAAGTGGTGCTTGGATTTTGAATGATTTTTTTGCAGGTTCTATAGGAATGATTCCTTCCTCTAGTCCTTCTAATCGTTCTGCTCTTGTTCTTTGCAGTTGCACCAATATGTAAGAAGGTGGATATTCCAGTTTCACTATTTGGCTGTTGACACATTGTTCTTCCCTAGGGTCCAGTGTGATGCCAACTATCACGCCACGCGACCCGTTTGCAATGTCCAAATCAGTAGCCACACTCGTTGTCACCATAACTTTCATTCCCAATGCCAATTTGACCTCATCCAGCAATTTGTTCTTGTTTTCTCTTCCATTTTGTTTCCGCTGCTTCCGTGTCACCATCGTGTATCTTTCTCCCAATGTAAGTTTGCACTGATTTATTGTGTCAAATGCTGGACAGATGAATAATGTCACCTTCGCCTCTTTACAGTGTTTTCTAACCATGGCTGCATTCCATTGTTTTTGTATGATATGTCTTGGCGTAACGAGACATGCATCTTTTGTCACAGAAAGGCACGAGTCATTACTCCACCTAGACCCAAAACGAGATCACCTACAAAAAAAAGGATTGCAAATACAAAGGATATGGCTAACATGTTTTCGAAAAAACAATGATGGCACTGACGTATGAAAAAAGTTCGATGATTAAATGTACTATGTATACGTATAATTGTTATAAGCAGTATGCAATGCACAAGCAAGGTCTGCTGTGGTCACCCGCACTGTTCTAGTAGGGCAGGTGCCATGCTGAAAATCGTAATGATGCCATTCCGTCACATCAGTAGCAACCTAAAACAATCTCTGTGGCTCCTGGCCCACGGCTACACTCCTGAGGATACGTGCAAAATCCTTGGTGTGTCTCGGAGTAGTGTGTGCCGGTGGGTGACAACTATGAAGAGTACGGTCATGTCGTGCCACCATCGAATCCGAATCAAGGCAGCCCACGCATGCTTGATGGGGAGAGACTTCACGCATTGGTAGAGCTCACTGAACAGTCTCCGGAAATGTATTTAGATGAGCTGCAAGACTGGCTTGCACTGGTTGCAATAACTACACTGGATCGCAACATTCGCGAAGCAGGCCTGACCTACAAGTTACTGCGACGGGCAGCAGGGGAGAGGGATGAAGACTCATGGGTCCCAGTTTCATACCACCAAGCTCATCACTTGTAGTAGATGACCCCCACTGCCTTTTGTCCTTGCGCAAGTCAGAGCTGACTCTGCTACTCCATCAGATTCCAACACCCCTTTGGAATCCACTTCAGCCGGAGGAGCCTTGTGCTTCTTCCTTTTCTTTTTTGCACCTTTCAGGATGGCCAACAGGATGGCAGGTTCTGGCCTAAGAACCTGCAGCGCTGACTCTGCTTCCGTATCTGAGCTGCTGATGCTCAATACCGCTGATGGCTTCGGGCAAGTGGGGATGCGCAAACGAAGATGAATTGGTTCTGCAGTGGCCTGGGTGAGTATATGAGATCACCGAATGAGTGAATCCTTGAATCTCACGCAACATTGAACGCCCTGCGGCCTCCAGCGAATCTTCACTACTGTGTCACATCTGCTGGCTCTGACACTGGCTGGACGGCTTCATAAGGAGGAGGAGGAGGAGGAGGTTCAGCTCCATTCATAGTCACCTGTGGATGTTTAGTATCTCTTGTAGCAACTCGATAAAAAGTGACTGTGTTTTGCTCTACAGGTGGCGCACCAAAAAAAAAAGTAAAAAAAACCAACATGCGTCAAGGTTTTTGGGAAAGGCTGTAAACTCCATGTTAAAACATTGCATCGTGGCATCAACAGCGAGTTGCAAAACCTGATAACAGATTGATTGATCCTTAAGTATCATACTATGTAGTCTACGATATTCATTTATTTTTTGCTTGATGGTAGTGGTGTAGAATGCCGCGCAAGCTGCTATTATCAGCCATGCTGGAGCATTTGGTCACAATCCATCACTTTTTGTCACTTTTTGTCACACGGCCATAGGTATTTTTTTTGGGTCTGCCAGATCGGCTCAAAAATTTGCATACTCAAGTACAGTAGGTAGCTCAAGAATAAGGATGCAGTGTATTTAGCTACAATTATACATCACCTCCAGGGACAGAACCAGACCCAGAGGCTTGTGGGGCCCTGTCATCATTAGGTGCACCACGCTTGCATCCACAATGTGTAGGTGGCCCCAATAGTGCTGCAAAACGAGGGTTTGCAACAATTTCAGGGTGAGACTGCAGATAGGTCTTGATCCTGGATTGGAGCTCAGGGATTGTGCCTTTACCATCGAGGGTGAGAGTGGCTGCGAGATCTTTGAGGTCATCTTTACGCTTGTAGCTCTGGAGGGGTGCATCAAAAGTCTTGTGAAATGCATTGCTATCACGTAGAATCTCGCATGCTGTGTCAGCTGACTGCTTGAGGAGTTTTTGGCTACTTCCGCTGTCTCACGTTCAATATGAAGGGCATCTTGAACATGCCATTCTTTCCCTGCCTCTGGAGCCGTGAGGAGGTGCGCATTGGTATTGAGGAGATGGTGTTTGGACTTTGCCTCCTTGGTATGCAGCAGGAGATGGAGCTGCTCTGATTCCATGGTACACATGGTTGAATGGGCCTCAGTGGCGGCCTTCTGCGCCTCTGCAACTTCTCGGTGGAGACACTCTTGCTCGTATCAAGCATGCAGGTCCTTGTTCTCTTGCTGGAGATGTAGAATCTTGTCCATGACATCCTCCCGGAAGATGTGCTTGAGGGTGGGCCAGGATTGGCAGGGGTATTGAGGAGCTCAGACATGTGGCTGCGTGTTCCATAACTGTGCCTGGAGACGACACTAGGTGTCCCTGATGGAGGTTCGAGACTTGTGAGGGAGGCTTGAGGGGAAAGAATTCCAGGCAGTGGGTGTAAGGGGTAAGGAGAGGAAGGGAAGTCAGAAGAGGGGGGCTGTGGGGGCCAAGGGGGAGAGGACAGTTGAGGTGACGGAAGCATAGGGTCAGGAGGTCCACTTGCCAGAATGCTTGGTTCAGGAGTCGCAGCCTGAGATAGTATCATCGAGGGGGGTTCAGACTCATCGTCAGAGCCTGATTCATCATCCCAGCTGGCTGAGTCACAATCGCTAAACTCCATTTCATCAAACCGTGCCTTCACCAGGTCCTGACTGGGAAATCGCTGTGATCTCCAGCCATGCTTTTGCTGCTCTTGGTGGACTCCTGGGATGCAAGGGATGCACTGTCCGTCATTTGAGCTGTATCAGGGGAAGAAGGGAAGTGCATAGGGTAGGATGGAGGCCCCAGAGAGTGTGTTGATGTCAACATCGCTGGGGCAAAGTCGAGCAGGGTGAAGAGTGCGGGGTTGAATGGCCAGATGCCTGTGCAGCGAAAGGCTGACTTGACGAGCCTTGCGGTCATGGTCTCATTGTGGACTGCAAGGTACTCCTGGATGACTGTCTTTGCAGATATGGGGCTCCCCCAAACGGCTGCAATTTGACACTGGTGGGCCCACATGTTCTGCACAGGGCCAAACACTCCCACATCCAGTGGTTGTGTGAGTTGTGTGGGGAGGGAGAGAATAAAGAAGAACCTTGTGCTTAAAAGCCATGGTCACAATATCTGGGTGCTCATGTGAGCCATACCCATCGGTGATGAGCAAGATGTGCTTCCCACTGGTGTTACGGCTGGCCGCATGCAGAAGGAAGACCTTCTCAAACCAGAGTCTGTACAGCTTGTCATCAGTCCAGCCAGAAGGGGAGGTGACCACACTGGTATGGTCATTCAATACCTGTGATAACAATACATAAAAAATGACTCACGTGCCCACACCTTGCACTGTCCACCATTCACCCGTCTGAGCCCCAAGGATAATCAAAATGGGAGGTACCACCAAGCCATCCGCACACACAGCCTCAATTACGGTCACAAGTGTCAGTGAGTCTGAATGAATGACGTAGTATTGCTTGACGCCAGTCTCGAAAATGAACTGGCGGTTGAGGTTTTTGCACTCTCCACAAAGTTGCAACCCCTTCTCGTCCTCGTTGTATATGTTCTCGGGAGGAATTTCATACTTGGTCAGTGTCTCACCCAGGAGATAAAAGTGTTGACTGACTACTGTCTCATTGAACACTGTCACACGCTTGGGATCCAGACCTTGTGCCTTGCCCAGCTGCAGCTCACTGGCATGCTTCTCCAGGAAGTGAGCCACCCAGACACAACCAGGAACCTTGCCACTAAGCTGGTAGACACGGGTGGCGAGGTCCAGTCGAGTGAAAGGTGAGCCTAGACAAAATCAGTGAAACCCCAGCGCAACCGATAAGACTTACCCATCTGCACATAGTGCTTGCACCAATCGATCAGGACCTGTGTTTGCTCATTGCCCAAATGCTTCTTGTTGTCATGCGCATCCACCGCAGCCTTGTGGAGACCTTTGAAACAATTGTGCAGTGTACCATAGGGCACTCTGCAGGCAATGGCAGCCTGTTTGAGGTTTGTGTGGTCCCCACGGTGCAGTTCAATAAGAGCCACTGAGAGTCTAGCCTCCTTGATTGAAGAGTTTAGCTTGTTGTCCTCATCTGGGGCAGGTGGGTCGACAGTCATTTCCATGATGTGGTCAACGGCAAGGCCAGTTCAGGCCAGGGAGATGGTTAAAGTGGACTTTGAATGGACTGTTGTCACGCTTCATTAATGAAAGTAGGTGTGACAGCATCAAAAAAATTGGGGAATGTAGGAACTCACCGGCATCCCAATAGAACATGATAATGGGTACATGAAGTCATTTGGAGAAAAATAACAGGGTGAGAGCATGTTACCCACTGACTGGGCAGGTAACTATGGTAATGACCTGCTCTCTCACATTCACTCATGCATAATTAAGCTGTACAGATATAACCTGAGATATATATATTAGTTTATATGTCCTCACATGGGACTGAAAGCCTGTAGTTCATTCATATTAAAATAAAACACATGTATTAAAGGAGTTTAAACTCTTGTCACATGATAGTAATGGTCCTGACCCTTTACGGTAAGGCTCAGGGCCTTATCACCAAACCATGGTGCATCGTGAATTTGATGCCATTTGTGTACCCGAGCGAGCGAGCTGTTAATGCAATTGTCTGATACCAAGCCAGCTCCATAATTGGCTATGAAGAGACACAATAAGAATTCAGGTGCAGGCATGCGACCCACTTCAGGAACACCGATGGAATCACAATACTGGTTGAATTGTAAAATGCCAGCGCCCCAATTGGCTTTGGTCTTCTTGACCACTGAAGAACACATGACGTCCTGCATCTGGTGAATGTGGGATTGGGGAAAATGGAGCTCAAGAAGGTGTCGGTGTTGGATGGCAAAAGGGGAAGACCACTCAGTAATGCATTCTGAGGACAAGACATGAGGGCAATATGCAGAAGGAGAACTGTGATTGCCCAATGCCTGCAATACATGGGGCTTGCACTTGCAGACAGGGTGTGGCAGAGCAGAATAGGTAGTGTTCGATTCCCCTGAATCAAGCAGACTGGCACATGCTCATGCGGTCAGAGTGTTGTGTCATCGTATAAACATAATGAAGGAGGTGATGGAGCTCGCTTGGGAGCTCAAACAGGATTGGGAGTCACATAGCCTCTGGACCCATTTTGCTGCGAGAAATGGGATCCACAAGGTTGTCAGAAGACACTGTCAGTTTACTTTCAGAAATGGATCCAAAAGACAGTGGGTAGTGGTGTTGTCATTGCATGGCTACTTACACTGCTGTTCGGCTCAGTGCGCTTTGCTATCAGCGGCAACAAAGGTAGAACAAAGACAAACATGAGGACGTAGCAGTGACAATGATGATGACGTAATATGATGACGTAAGTGAAGACAAGATACAACAGCAAGTGTCACATGATTGACAAAGCTGGCCTTGACATAGACGTAGAAGTAGTAGACATAGTAGTAGACTTAGAAGACTTAGACTTGAGACTTAGACAAGTGAATCCAACTGAAAGAGGTGAATTGGGGTACACTAAGGTGAAACAGGCCTTATATACATGAGCAGAACAACAAACGATGTGAGTATGCCATACAACAATGTCGTTGACAGCAGACAGGAGAAATGACTAACGGCAAGAGGCAGAAAACCAAAATAGGAAGGTGGTTTGTAATAGAATGGAGAAATGAGTCAGGTGGTCGAAGAAATGAATAGAAATGTGGCAGCAAATTGGAAATAGAAGCCAGAAATAGAATGGAAGTGAGTCACAGACAATAGACCATGTGGAACAATTGGAAATAGAAGTACAGCCAAGAAGCAAATGAGTCATGTGGGGAAAATGTGTCATAGCCGTCCAATAGGATTCCAGTTGATTGTCAGATATCTCCAAGGATGAGTAAGAGAGTTACTTGATTTGAAGACAATTCAGAAACATGTGAACCAATCACGACACTTGGATACGAATCTCCTCCAGAGAGAGAATGAAGACGAGTCTTGCTTGATGAAGTCCTTAGGCACATAACCGTAGCAAATCTCTGTTCCTGGACCAAACTCTTTGATATCCCAGTAGTTCCTGAGCACAATACAATGCCAACCATTTACTGGTTCGTAGTTTGGGTCGAAACCGATGATGTGGAAGGGAGCATGGAAGACAGGGTCGAATACCCATATGCAATCGTGAATGTGATAAGGAGGATAGGAGGGGAATATTTGGTATGGGCCTTCAGGAGATTCGATGTATAGAGGATAGTACTGACGATATGCGACATGTGGAGGAGGACTGGACAAATGAATATCAAGGGGAGAACGTTGGCTTGGAAGTTCGAGGCATGGTCCAACGTGTATGTCTGGCTTGGCGGTCATCTGGAACGGATCATGGGATGTTGTGGCGGCAATGCTGGATGGCATATCAAAAATAGAATTGATGAATGTAGAATGAATGTGGAGATGATGGATCTGGCAGACTGGAGGTAGCACAGCAGATGATGGTCTGGTGAAAGCTGATGAAGATAGGCATGTGTGCCGTGAGTGTCTTTTGTAGTGTAGTAGGCGCTGTTGAGTATCATGCTTGTCATCCACCCATCTCTGAAAATTTGACTGTCCTCAGTCAACTATCATTGTCAGAAGAATCATCTAAATCATCCAAAGGAAGCTTATTGGGAGCAAGGGGAATGCCATCTCTTGAGAAGTAGGGAAGTAGATGAAAGGCCACGATGCCTCTTTTTGAAACAGTTCCATCGAGTTCCTTCAATACATAAGATCCACCAGTAGTTCTTCGAACAACTTCAAATGGTCCTAGATATCTTGGTTTTGTCTTCCTGTCTAGTTCATTTTTGACTCTTGAATTCCTGACTAAAACTAGATCTCCTGGTTTGTATTCACTGCGCTATAGACGTTGCTAATACTTCTTTTCAAATTCAGGTTTGTTTTTGAGTTGAGATTGATACAGTGTGTCTGCTGCTTTGTCAATGTCATCTGAGTGTTTAGAGAGTTGTCAAATATGGAGTGAAAGGAGTTCTTCAGTAGTGAGATTGGGCTTGAAACCGGAAACAAGATATGTCACTTCAAGGAGGTTGAGGGGAAGGATGGGATCAACACCGTAGAGAAGATAGTAGGGAGAGAATCCTGTGGCTCTCCTAACTGTGACACAATCAGCAAAGAATGCATGATGAACATGATCTGGCTATTTCGATATTTTTCCTTTGCAAGCTTTGATGAGTGCTTCTCGAATTGTAAAGTGTCCTCTTTCTACAACTCCGTTTGCTTGAGAATTATAAGGTGAAATGTGAATCTGAGGAATGCCATATCGTCGAAGAAGTTCATGAGCAGCGCCTTTGAGTTCTGGACCATTGTCAGTAATGATTTCTCTGATTGCTCCATAACGACAGATGAGTTCTTCAAAGATGAATTGAGAAACTGCACGAGCTGTAGCATTCTTGAGTTTTCGTCCTTCTGCAGCACCTGAAAGATCATCACGAGCTGTTACAATATAGCAATAACCTTGAGCTCTTGGCATAAGCATAATGTCAAGATAAATCTTGGAGAATAGAGTCGGAGGGGTAGAAATGGCGATAGGAATATGAACTTTGTATGTTGAACGAATTTGGCAAGGGTGGCATGAACAAACATATCGTTTGACATCAGTGAAGTAAGAAGGCCACCAAAAGCAAAGAGAAATAGTTTTAGCAGTAGAGTAGTTTCCATGATGAGCTAGTTTGTCATGAGCAAGTTCTAGAATATGATTGCATCGAGGTCGTTCAAGTATAACTTGTAGTGGATGTCCTTTTGAGCGTCTCCAAAGCTTGTTGTTTCTGACAAAGTATCTTCTGGTTTGATGGAGGAAGTGATGTCATTGTGAAGGGGAGGAAAATGTAGGAAGTTTGAGAGTAGTGAGGAAATCTTGGATACATTGAAGGTGATCTTCTGCTGGTTGAGTATCTTTGACTTGATTAAAAACTCACCACCTGTAAGAATATATAAGCCGCCCACTAGGGGCGCCTGTAGATAGTGGACAACTATACAGTTGTCCACAAGTAATTAGATAAGCAAGATACTTTTACTTGTAACCATGCTACATCACAGACACCAATAAATTATTGGCTCAGTCTGTTTTGTGTGAGTAGTAATATTCTTACACATTTTTGACTGCCAAAAGTATTGGCAGCACTGCGATAACAAAAGATCAAACCGATCTTTTTTTATACCCAAACTGACAAGTTAACACTTGCCAGAATTCTTGGAAACAGTAAACAGACATTTACTGTTTATTCTTCTAAATCAATAGAAGAATGCCACAGTGTGGCTGATAGATCATAGATCTATGACCTTGATAAGAACTTGAAGCCGAACATCTAGATCTGGAGAGGATCAAGATACATCTGGAGCCACAGCCAAGGGCCCAGACAGGAGAGTTGAGCCTGCCCACGATGTGGACAGGCAAATGGGAACACCGACAAGGATAGCCAGTCCTCGTATCACTATGATGCCTGTAGCTTCCGACTCTAGGAGTTGAAAGTGAGTATTGGCAGATCTAAGATCTACGAAGATCTGCACTGGAGGAATCAGAAACGGACGATATATCGTCTGTTAAGAAAACTAAAAGAACTTCAACTAGGTCGAAGTTACGATCATCTCTTGATGAGTTGAGAGAGCCGCTGACTAGTGACACAGACAATTCGCTGGGGGTGCGAATGTCGCAGCTCCCACATGTCCAAGAACATCGCAGATCACAAAGTTCACCGTCCCAAACAGGGACGATAGAGCAAGGGTCGGCGCACTGGGATGAAGAAACCTGGAGATACGAACGCACAACTGGACACATTGCCCAGATGATTACAGCTCTCAAAGAGAGCCGTAAATATGTAGACACTATGCGTGAAGTGAGCCAGTGAGCGGCTGAGGCAGCTCATGCAGTGGACGATGCCGCAAACCAACTCCAAACACTAGGAGATGGTATGGAACTGTTAATACAGTCCCTGGAGGAGGAAATACAAGGACCTTTGTGAGGAAAGGCCCCCGAGTGTGGCAACAATCCCAATAGGGATCGTGAAGTTGACTGCAAAGCAGATAAGGCTTGCAGGAAGCAAGGCAGACAGAGGATGCCACCTCCATCTGGTCTGAGCACTAGAAGTGGTCCTTGAGAACCTAATGCCATGATAGAACAAGACAGCGTCAGTATGTGCCGGCATACTGAGGAGGAGATGGATTGCAAGCTAGAGGCTCACAATAGAGAAAATATCTGCAAAGGAATTCACAGATCAAAAAAAACTTATGATGAGCAAGAAGTGCTCAAAGCAGTGACCCAACAGTCACTGTGGGAGATGATGAAGTCTGATGCCGATAGCATCAGTACCACGACTAGCATTCACGTTAGTCTTGAATGTGAGTTTGATCATGGGGATAGGATCGAACATAAGGCAGTGCAATGGAAGCACCGTGCACTAGAACTCCGTGCTAAACACACGGATAAACTAGTCGAAGAGGCATATACTGCCGGGATCAAAGGTGAGGCCTTCGATAAACTGATCAAGTCAGCGAGAGTGGCCCGATCTGTCCTCAGTAGCAGTCATAGACTGAGGGATGCATTCTTAACGGCTGACAAACATCGACCATTGTATCAGATTGACAAAGACATTGTCAATCCACCAGTGCAGCAGGACATGAATACTCACGTCCCCTGGCCGCACAGGCAGATACAAGCAATACCTCGTGCGGTATCACTAGCAGTCACAGATCCTGAATGGAGGATCCAGGAGGTAGGAGGAAATCCACCTACATATGTAGATGGAGTCACAAAGATGGTGCGAGCTACCCTTGAGAAACACAAGGGCAGCGAGCCAGACAAATCCGTGCCTGCCAAAGCCAGAGTAAAACTACCTCACCCAGCAGAATATGCTGGGAAAGCAGATCTCGAAGAATTTGAGAACTTTATCTCAGGGATCCTGAGATGGCCAGGCATGAATAGTCTATTGGGACCGTCCAGCACGGAACTCCAATTAAACTATTTAGGCACTCGCCTCAAAGGCAAGGCATTGGAGTGGTACACTCGAAATATCAAGCGTCATGATCGAGTCGTAATCAACTGGACCCTGGAAAGTGCAATTGCTGGGTTACAACAGCAGTTCCTTCATGCACTCACACACAGGCATGCGTTGAATAAGTTCAACACAATTGTGCAAGGGACCAAAAACATTCAGGAATTACTGAATGATATTACGAAGTATGCAGTGCAGATGATACATCCACCGGATGAGTATACAATCCGCAAACGGTTCATAGCAGCGCTTTGAGAAGTGCTGCATCATGAAGTCTTAAAATTAGACTACACGACAGAATTCAGTTCAATAACTGAGTTGTATGAAGCCGCAAAGGCTGTAGAGGATGCGTCTCGATATGACATCGGGTCACGTAAGATGGAGCCTAGCAGCGCTCACGTGCTGCAGGCAAAGCCAACTTCAACAACTAGTTGAAATCAGGCTGTGCTGAGCTCGTCTTGAGCTCCCAATACAGGAAGCCGTTCTACCACGAAGCAGATGATATATTGTCTGCTGAACACTCGACCTCAAGCAGAAACGAGGTTGAGCATACCCCAAACAGGGGTACAGGCTACGCAGAGAGCTGAAGCTGAAGCTCCTGTCGCTTCCCATCCTTCACAAAAACCTTCTGGAGGTTCAGGGGGTCAAGGTTGTAGCACAGAGATGATGTACTATGAGTGTGGACAGGTCGGGAATATCAAGCCGAATTGCCCACAGTGGAAGAATAAACTGTGCATAGCAGGTGCATGGCTGGAAGAAGTGGTTGAGCACTCAGGGAGTGCTCAAGAAGGGGGGGAGGAGCCACAAAGTGGTGAACTAGATGAGCGAATGGACATCCAGGACAACCATGAGAATGAATCGGTGAATTAGTCACTGATTACCAGTTGGAGCTCATGCCTTATCAATGGGATGACGATGATGATACAAGAACGCAAAGCTTGTATCGAGCAGACAGAGTATGTCCGCTAGGAGGATCATATGAAGAAAGGCGGCGCATATATGTGGCGCAGACACCAACTACCACAATCAGTGGTGGTTTAAGTTGAAACAATGACTTCTGCACCCACGTGGGAGTCATAGACAGGACATTGAGCCTGTCTATGATCATCAGTTCAGACTGCGGGATAAGACGTGCCCCAAATGGGCGGGTATAGACAACCAAACAATCTCCGGGTATTGGGAGATTGGTGGAGTCAGAGCCCACTGTCTACTAGACAGCAGGTGTGAGGGAGTTATGCTCTCTCCAGATTTCATACATGCTGTAGGCATAAAGACGTTTGAACTTGAATGTCCAATTGGTATACAGCTAGCATGTGTCGGCAGTAAGTCGACCATCAACTATGGAATGCACACCAACATCCACTTTGGTGAGCATAATATCAAGGAATACTTTGATATAGCGAACATAGACTATTATGACACAATACTAGAAACACCATTCCTACATAGATTAGGGATATCCCTCAACTTTAGAGATGAGGGATGCATCCATATGGGAAAGGAAGTAATTCTGAATCACGCAAATGCTTGGGAAGAACAGCTGGACTATAAAAACCTGGCTGAACACAAGACTCGAATCACGAGTCTTAAGCCCAAACTGAAGAGCCACAAACTGTGACTCGTGAATGGCTCTTTGTTGCATGTAGAGCCATCGATGAGCTCGCCAGATGGGAGGCGAGACAAGGGAAAATGGAAAGAAAACCAAAGAAACATTGACGTTGGTCTACTCGACCAATGTACTGATGGGATTACTGTAGGATGTACTGGCACCAAACAACTGTTATTGATGGCGGATGACTTTCCCAAACTAAGGGAAAGATGGGAGCTAGAGTACGCAGACCTCTTTGGAGGTGTGCCGTTAGAACTTCCTCCTTGGAGGGAGATCAACCACAAAATTAAGTTTGTAGATGAAACCAAACAGTTTCATTATCAGTTACCGAAGTGCCCAGAAGCACTTTGAAATGAACTGATCGACAAAGTCGACCAGTATACCAATGCTGGTTGGTGAGTATCAGCGTCTGTATGTTCTGCAGCGCCAGCACTATGCATTCCAAAGAAAAACAGAAAGCTCAGAACAGCGATAGACCTATGTCTACGCAATGACAACACGGTGAGGGACATTACACCCTTCCCAGACCAGGATACGATCCAGCATGACATAGCTAGTGCCACATATTGATCCAAGCTTGACATGTCTGATGCATATGAAAAAATATGCATAGTCGAGGAGGACCTCGACAAGACGGCATTCATGACCATATTCGGTACATTCAAAAGCCGGGTTATGCAGATTGGCAACTGTAATGCACCGTCTACATTTCAATGTCTCATGACGTTGAATTTTTGTAATCAAATTGGTCGATCAGTCCACATATATTTGGACAATATATATTCATTTATTCAAGCTCTATAGAAGAGCACGAAAAACACCTTTGAAAGGTGTTTGATATTTTATGTGAGGCACATTTGTTCCTCAGCGGAAATCGATTCAAGATCAATTTGTATTCACCTTGCATGGAATGCCTTGGTCACATAATAGATGACAAGGGCATACATGCTGATGCAGATAAAATGGAGAAGGTTCGAGGTTGGAGAAGACCTTGAACATTTAACAATGTCCAATGATTTCTGGGACTCGTGCAGTATCTGGCACCATATATGGCAGATTTGATGGTGTATACAACTCCCTTATCAGGAAGTGCGTGCAACAATAGGACATTTCAATGGGCACCCTTGATGGATAAGTGTTTTGAATCCATCAAAGCACTAGCATGTAAGGCTCCAATTTTGAAGCCTATAAATCATGCTAGTACAGAACCCATTTGGGTTGTGACTGATGGTTCCAAGTCTGGAGTTGGAGCAGTTTACAGACAAGGCCTGGACTGGATGACTTGTCATCCAGCAGGATTTCTATCAAAGAAATTCAGTCCCGTGCAACAGCGTTACAAAACGCATGAGCACGAGACAATTGCTATCCTTGAAGCACTTATGAAGTGGGAGGATAAGCTGCTAGGTCGCCAGTTCACACTGGTGACGTATAACAAAGGTCTCGAAGACTTCGAGACACAACAGCATCTGTCAGACAGACAGGTGTGCTGGTGGGAATTTCTCTCCAGATTCAACTATACCACGGTACATGTACTGAGGGTGGAGAACAAGGTAGCTGACTGTCTGTCGCACTACTACGAGAATGACAAGCAGGGTGAAAGTCACCCAGCAGAAGAATACATCGATGCAGATGCGTGGCTAGACCCGGAAGGAGAATTTCTTCCAATGGATAGATTCATAGAAATATGAATGGCCACAGTGTGACGGTCACAATGATTACAAGATGCAACAGAGCAGTGTGTCATAGACGCACAGCAGATGAAACAAGCAGGGGAAGAACCTTCAACACAGGTGGAAGGTAATGAGGAGGACAATGTACTAGTTACAGCATCGGGTGCAGACTCAGAAAGTCTACGTTCATGCATAGAATGTGAGTTTGACCTAAAACGAGCCGTAGCCAATGGCTATGGAACAGATCCAATACTCAAGAAAGTATTGGCAAGTCCTGAGGCTCACTCTCAATTTGGGGTGAGAAACGGACTGGTTTGGACAAAGAACCAGCTCAATAAAGATGTAGTGTGTCTTCCCCGGGAAGTTTTTTCCAAGGGGAGGAGAATGGTCGAGATAATTATTGATCATGCACACAGAGTAGTTGGCCACTTTGGGCAATTCAAAACCGACAAGTACATCAGGTGATCGTACAGGTGGTCGGGAATGGCAGCCGACATAGAGTCATTCTGTGGATCCTGTGCAGCCTGTCAGGCTGCAAAGAAGGACAATAGACGACCAGCAGGGTTATTGCATACCCTGCCGATACCTGATAGACCATGGCAGTCTATCAGAATGGACTTTGTTGGTCCATTGCCAGAATAAAAGGGTCACAACTATTTACTAGTTGTGATTGACAGACTCACGTCTATGGTGCATTTAGTGCCAACTATGACGAGAGTGACTGTGCGACAAGTCGTGTGGTTATACCTCAAAGAGATAGTACAATTGCATGGAGTACCTGAGTCAATCATATCAGATCGTGACTCCAAATTCACCTCCATATTCTGGAGAAAATTGCAGCATATAATGGGCACGAAGCTGCTCATGTCCACAGCATTCCACCCACAGACAGATGGAGCAACAGAACGAGCGAATCATTCTGTAGGGCAAATACTCCGCATGGTAGTGCAGAGTGATCAGAAGGATTGGGCCGAGAAATGACCAATGGTAGAGTTCGCACTGAACAGCTCAGTCAGTGCGACCACAGGATATGCACCGTTCGAATTGAACAGGGGATACTTGCCCCGTATCAGGCAGGTACTATCAGTGGATACTACATTCAGAGGAGTACAGCAGTTTGCACAACAAGTGTTGTGGAACCTGATTGATGCTCATGATGCAATAATTGCGAGCTGAGTACAGCAGACAGATACTGCTAATATCAGACACCATCAAGGAACGACATACGAAGTTGGACAGTTAGTATATCTGTCTACAAAGAACCTGTCCTTACCTAAAGGACGGGCAAAGAAGTTAGTGCCCAATTATATTGGGCCATATCCAGTTATAGAAGTGGACAATTCCATTTTTACTGTGAAACTTGAGTTACCTCCAGAGCTCACGGCTAGGAGGATACTACCAAAGTTTCATGTGAGTCTAATCAGACTGCATATACCCAATGACAACGAATGATTTCCTTGTTGTGACATAAATTATATGTACGACTTTGGGAAGGAGGATGAACCAGAATGGTTTGTAGATGAGATTCTGCCTCATTGCTGGAATAGTAACTCCAACCTGGAGTTACAAGTGAGGTGGACATTAGGAGATGTCACCTGGGAACCACTCTCTGCATGCAGAGAGTTAGAAGCACTAGATGCTTATCTAGAGCTAAGGGGAGTTAGGAAGCCGCAAGAGCTTCCTAATCATGCATCATAGGCATGAGAAAGATGACCGCTGAGTCCTTAATAAAAGGACTCGACACGAACACAGTTCATGTTGGCGATTTGTGCAACGCAACGTCATCATGTGAAGTTATCACGTGATGTTACGGGTGCACGTGTGTTGAATTTAAGTGACAATTTTATCGCTGCTTAAAGGCTCTTTGCCATCCACTTCCACACTCGCACCAGTGTGAGTGTACCAGTGAGATTACCCATGAACACTGAAGTGTCACATATACCTCATTCAGCAGAGGCACTCCCTAGTGCCTTTGAACAATTTGCTATGCTCCAAAAGGAGTAAAGCTGGATGGTGCATGGTGTCAAGGACACCATCGCAATCGTCCATTGCGACTCCTGCCAGGAGTGCAATGCTTACACGCAGCACTTGCTGCAAGCTGCAAAACTGCAGCTTATCGACCCTCGAATGTGTGACATTGAACATGCAGTAAAGGTGGCCTGGCCACCATTACTTGCCAAAATGGCACGTCCTTTTATTAAGGACCCGGTAGCCTCCTACAAGGAGGACATATGTGAGCTCAATTCAGAGCTCGACATGCTTCACACTGCCCTCGATAAGGAGAGGCAGATTAATCGCGAAATGGCAGATAAAATATCCACCATGAAGTTGATGCCATCAGTGCCGACTATAATTGATCTGACATCGCTGCCAGATTTGATGATGGACTCAGTGAGTCCGTCTATGCCAACTACCGGTGCTTCACTGGTAGGACCCAGTTGATCCGGTTGCAAGACTGCATATAAACAGAGAATGCTGGCAGTGCCCTACCCGGTGTTGCTGCAAGCTCGTATTGCTCCCGCCATGGGCGACCCACCTGCAACGCAGATGGGATTCTTACCCCGCCCTTTGGGCAAAGCACTGCATCCCACGGTGGTGCACACAAGTCGTTGACCCACAGAGTGGTTCGACACCTGCCAGCTCAATGAGCCAAGATTTGTTGAGCAGCTTACGCTTGCGCGTGTGACATTTTCCTTGTCACGCAGTGCCACACAGCACACCATCATCAAGCATGCTGACCGCGAGCGGTGATTAGTGACTCGAATGCCAGCATTCAAGATTGCGCATGACACGCCTCCCAATCTCAGTTGCGCACGATAGAGGACTCCCCAGAGGGAGTATCACCCATTATCCATGGGAATGGAGACAACACCCTCTGTTTAGAGGATGTTGATGTATGGGTATGGCGTAAGTTAATTAAGCCAAAGAAAGACAGCCTGGTCTTTCTACAAAAGTTAATGGACCTGTTTACAGTCCATGGCCAGTGGGCCGATCTTGCCAGTTCAATCTGGCAGCAAGATCTCTCAGCGCTGTTGTCTACCAGCGTCAAGAAGGCATTCAAATGGAAATGCCCTCACGAGAGTACATCTCTCAATGAGCTAGCCCAATGGCTAGGCACCTATGCGGGTGTAGATCCCATTAGGGCTCTCATCAATATTGAGCCCTACTTTGTCCGTAAGCAGAGCAAAATCTGCTATAATGAGACCATACAGAGGGTCCTCAATGCTCGTGAAGGCCGGACATTTACCAGCCTTCACATACCCATGACCCCTCGTCTCCCATGCTTTTGGGGACAACCGTCGACATCAGACAATGATTTGTCACTCGATGGACGTGGTGGAGGGCCTCCCTGCTTGAAGGCACGTATGGACATGCCAATGATGGAACCTTCCGCCTTGTCTGCTCCCCCGCCTGCACCCGCTATTACAGCGGATGACACCACCATAGAAGTTGATCCATCTGACTCCATTTACTACGACAACACCATCGAAGTAGCCACACAGTCGTCATCAACTGCGCCTGCACCCATACATGCTGATCCTCCATCAGCATAAAATCTCCCAAACCTTCCTGAGGTTTGGTCTGTGGGGAGGATGTAAGAATGTAGATTCTTACAGTAGCATATATGCTACTAATTAGAGTATATAAGTCACCAGAGTGGCTTATGGGTTGCATTATATAAGCCGCCCACTAGGGGCACCTGTAGATGGTGGACAACTATACAGTTGTCCACAAGTAATTAGATAAGCAAGATACTTTTACTTGTAACCATGCTACATTGCAGACACCAATAAATTATTGGCTCAGTCTGTTTTGCGTGAATAGTAATACACCACCCATCTCTGTGAGCAATACTGTCGAGGATGGCATAAGTGTCTCCTGAACATTCCAATAAATAATTAACTTCTGCAATCCATTCATAATCTTGTTGTTCTTATTTTCATCCTATGTCATAATCTTCTTCTTCTTCTTCTTCGTCATCTTCTTCTTCAACATCCGAGTCGTCTTCTGCACGTCTTTGATGAGAGAGTCCATCTGGGCCTTTGTGTAGAGCAGCTGGGGAACATGTTTGAGATCGAAATTAAATAGAAGAATACCCTCTATCCAGCGTTTGAGAGTTGCATTTGGCTGAAGATCTGGGCGATTGATCATTTGGCAAATGTACTTGGCATCAGTTTCGACGAGGAGATTCTTGATACCAGTGAGATGAATTCTTGAATGACGGAGGGAGTGATAGAGACCATAGAGTTCTAA